>CM032897.1:11368989-11708989 GCA_019176425.1 Megalops atlanticus
TGGACCTTGAAAAGATCAGCCTCATTCTTTGTTGAGACCCACTGGGCTGCGCTTTAAGCAATCTGACACTGTGAAAGAGATATTGGAAACATCCCAGTGTGGAGTTAACATCAATTGTCCCTGGGGTCTAATGCACTGAAATGATGCCCTAATTTAATTTAAGTGAGTTATTTTTCGCTGGACTTTCATCAATGTAACACTGACGTAGCAGAACAGTGTGGTGTGTACCTGCATCTACACTGACACTGGATGTGGCATTTCCTTCTTCCTTTTTAGTGAATCCCAGTTTATGTAAATGCATGCACTTGTGTATGTAAGTACAGCAAACTTCAGATGGTGACTTGTGGAGGCAGCCAGAGAAACAGTAAGGTCAACTGAATGAGAAAGACAGTACCAACCTTACCACTAGAGGGTGTCATGGTCAGAAAAGTATACTATGTAAATTCTACACCTCAAAGATCATTTTTAAATGATCCAAAAAAACAACACACCTCAAGCCAAAATAATAAGGTTAAAAGGATAGGATGACTACAGCTAATGGAAAATAATGCAGCTGAGAACGTTCCTAGAAATCATACTGAGTACCTTACTATTGTTCCTATAATGCATATATCCACTGCGCTGTTTATTGGACTGTCAACTGGAGTCTTTACTTAGCTTGTACAGTTCACTCTTTGAAGACGGCGCAGTTCTCCAAGTGTGTAGTTGAACACAACTTCAAATATTAGGGTGCTTCTCTACTCCATATCTGATTACAGTAGTGCTCATGGGAAACAGAGACTTTATGAACTCTGTAACAGTTGGAGCTACCATTATTTGTCAGTCAATTACTGAACTGAACCAAAATGTTCTGTTTTGCATAGTAAAACACTGTGACTGTAACTGATACCATGAGACAAGTCTCAGTGTTCACTCTCTTCATCAGTATTTATCAGGTCTGTGTTTAGTTTTTGGCCCCCTATGCAGTTAAAGTGTCCCACCCCTTGGAACGCACCTGTTTCCAGCAGGATGACTCACAGTGCCTCATTCCAGGTCTTTCCCGTTCTCTCAGAGCTCAGATTCCTCAGCACGAAGAGCATAATCTCATTGTTCATCTACCATGAATCGCCACAAAGTTGTTCATGTGAGCCCTGGTCAGTACAGCTTGTTTGGGGCATGTGCTCAGAGAGCAGCTATGAATTTTTCAGCTGATAAAAGGCAGGGAGCATCGTTTTCACATTTGGCTTTTTAATCCATAAATATTTGATGAGATCCCTGACTCTAGTTGGCTGCTCCTTTAGAGGAACGGAGGGTGATGTCATTTTATACAAATCGCTCTGATTCTATGTAGGAAAAAACTATCGAATCACTTTTAAGCTCTGGGTGCCCTTCTTTTCAGTGAGGTGGATGTACTACAGTTTCCTTCCATGCTACAGGGCAGAGGCACTTATTTTTAGATTTTGATAATTACATTATTGCAGCGTATGCCTTTTCCATGTTTTTCAGATGTTCGCTGCAGAGAAAAACAATACTAATGTGGAGATATATTTCACCCTCACCAACACATCGCTCCCTACAACACAAAGAAAACACACAGCCAATTAATGTCTCATTATATCTGAGTTTTGCTATGAGGGAGACAACACTGAAGCTGTTCTTTTTATTTATCAGCATGCTTTTTTTTATTTCCTAAAAATACATTTTTTCACAGCACAGATTTCCCCTGGGTGGAAAAAAAATACGGCATGTTTCACAGTCTCCAAACAACATTCAGACGAATACACACAGTAATGTATGTAAAGCAAGGCATTGTTTGTGTGGTGGAGGTGTGAGAGGCGCCGCACTGTGAAGCGAATCACCTCCCACGAAGCATGGTGCGTGGTGTTAATTGGAGAGATGCTTCTGTGAGGCATTTCCTGTGCCACAGTGCATTGTTTACAGATTTGTCTCTTTGTTTGGGCTGTATAGTATCGGATCCGGTAGTGCATTGGTCAGCTTATACTGCCGACGGAGACAGCTTTAAAAAATAATCAGAGGACAGAATTAGGCTGCATCTCTTCATGTCCAACGACACAACGCAGAAACTCTGGGGTCGATTGGTTCCGACCACACAGAAAGCAGAATTGCAGAGATCCGTCTGCCCAGCCACACATAACACCTTGCCACATAGACCCTCAAGACCAACCACAATGAACCACATATATCCATCAGTCTAACTACACAATGTATACACGCATAACCACATAGGCCAGACTAACACGGACAATCACCACAATTCTGTCCCAAATGTTTTAATCATTCTTGATGCTCTTTACCAAATGTATAAAATAAACTATTTTTATAATATTCATATTGTTATATCAATTACAATATTAATGTTTTAGACAGTATAATATTATGTGTTATAACAATTATATTATAATATTATTATATTTATATTTGAATATTATATTTTTTTCTTTATTTGTTCAAACATGCCAGTGCACATGCCTTGAGAAGGTGACACATGTTATCTCGCTTCTATGTGTGCTGTGTTCTGTGACAGTAAATGTTTCCTACCCTGGGACATGTCACGTGGTGCAGCGGGTTGCTCAGCCCTGACGCTTAGCTGAGAGTGACTGGATGAAACCGCACACACTCCTCGTACACTCCCTGTACCTTTGAATACGTAATAACAGCCTGCACTGTATGGAAACATGCATTCTGACATGTTCTGTCTTGCATCACACAATTTTCAACAGAGGAGTCCCTGCCGCTGAAGCGTGGGGGGGGGGGGGGGGGGGGGGGTTGGAGTACCAGCATCTTCATTAATCAATTTTCTGCTGAAGGATTGGACGGGAACACGTACGGCCAAAAGCAGACGTGTAATCTTTGTTTTCATTTTATATACGCTGTCACTTCTATTGATGGCCTCAAAGGAAGGCCGGAATATTAACGCCGGCGGCCCGAGCTTATCGGGGCACGGCAAGCATCTCCCCGGAGCAAAGAACGCCTCATCGACTTTTGTAGGAAACAAGAATCCTATTCATATATTCATACCTCAGACTTAAAAATCGAGCGATCGACCGGCGGAGAGACGCCACGCATACGGTATCAGCCCCGATCGTAGGAGTTTTACTCATCCGTAGTAATATGTTTCAGCGCACTTGACCGATTAAAGGCGGGAGAGAGCGAATCTCATTAGCAGGTCCTCTTGGGGAGGAGGGGGTCTAGCCTGAAAGAGCTCGCCTGGGGGTAATTAATTTTGCATGCTTATCCAGACGTTAGATTCTGGACTCCTGACAGCTCACAAAAGTGCCTAATTGTGCAATAAGGGATCCATCCCAGCTTTGGAGTGATCGCAGCGACAGGGGATCCACAGCAGACGGGTTGCAGACCGTATCCAGAGCCCTGCTCAGTCTACAGATCACACTGTACAAAGATTGGCTGCAGTCTGTGGACCACACCCTTAACATAAAATCTGTCAATACACTAGATTTAATCTTATACTGTCAGTTGTCTGCTTGATTTCCAGTTCAAACACTGTACTCTTAAACAGGGAATAAGTCCATACGGGCAGCCCACACGCATACAGAGTAAACTTTAACCATTCCCCTAAGTTCAACCACCACTCTACAGACAACCAACCTTAGGCATACTTTATACACTCAATGCCCTACAGTCTTGCTTTCAACTCAGTTACCCACCAACACACTGAAGGAACACGGAAGAATAGTAGCAGGGGAGAAAAATACAAGAGATAGGAGAGAGAGAAGAGACTGCAGGAGAGACGGAGACACATATCAACCCTCACAGAGGAAACGCACGCCACACGTTGCGTCACGCAGACAGAGCGATATCAGTCACGCACACACATACCTGGAGACACAAACAGGGCTGTGAAAAACAACCCCTTCGCACGCTAAGATGTGTTCAGATAGCGAATGCAGAGGGATTGGTAAAAGAAAAATAAATACACGGGCAAATGGCAGCTCCCCATTAGCCCACAGTGAGAGGAAGGAGGAAAATTGCAGCCGGTAGCGAATGGTTCCACCCGAAGCCACGCAGTTCCACAGCAGGGGTTGTCATTATGGAAATGGAAATGAGATTTACAATATTGCAGAGTGGGCTGTGTGTAACACCCTCAAATAGGCCACACTCTGCACCTAACTCTGGGCATTAGTCACAGTGCATTCACACCAAGATCACAACATGAACACAATTACAGTACACTTTACATAATTGCAGTGCGCTAAAAATTATGCCCGAGTCTATTAGCATGAGGATAATAGCCACGCTGAAAAGGTTAACTGCTGTACGATCACAAGTTGCATCAGGGGTGTCTCACTCACTTCCTAGAGTTCTTGGTGCTCTGTTCTTGACAACATGACTAATCCCATCATTTATTAAATTTGATTTTTTTATTTCCAAAATCTTTATGCACGTAATATTGATTTACTTGCTTAGCAGACATCTTGTTCCAAGGCATCTTACATGGTTTACATTTTTAGCTATTTGTACTGCTGGATGTTTACCAAAGCAATTCAGGGTTCCAGCCTTGCTCAATGACACACCTGCTTTGCTGTTGCTGGGATTTGAGCCTACAATCCAGTGGTGCGGTCCCTTTTCCACTGTGGTATTGCTGAAAAAATTAAAACCACAGGTGGATTATATGCCATGTACTCAATAAATACTCAATAAATATTTGTTATGCAATGTAATTTCGGGAAAGGCCGAGCTGTAAATGTCATGTTGCTAATTAACTGTTTGTACCAATTAAGCCAGAAGAATGGGTCCAAAAATAGACCAAATAGGCCCATCATATCAAGTCATGTCAAGTCTCTGAAAATAATGTCAGCATTTTGGACTGAATGTACAGTTTGCAATGAGTATCAGGTGACAATATATCTGGTAACACATATATACACATCACAATGTATGTATTCCGTCCTTTGAAAACTTAATACAGTATAGATACTTTTGACACATCACTAACAAACAGCTCTAAAGCCATTCAGTCAGCTCTCGCTACCATTAATGAGCAGACAGGTAATTTCTGTAGAAGTGGGAAAAGTACAACTAACACATCTGCGTCTGGAGTCTTTTATCTGTGTGTGTGTCTGTTTCCATATATACCGAAATCCAGAAAGAGTCAGGTCTGTTGAGTCCACAGCTGGTACTATGGGGTAGGCGAGTTTAGTATGTAGATACCTGACAGTCACTGGTGCATTAACTGTTGGCTGGACCTTCAGCAGCTCACCCCTTATGGCATAATACAGTTATTTTCTGATGCAGGTACTGATCTGAGACTTTCACCTGCACAAATGTCTTTACAACTTTATAAGAACCTTCAAAGCCTTCAAAGAAAAATATTTTATGAGGACAGACATAAATGATAGACTAACACATAGTTATCCACACATCAATAGTGATGTCACTTGAAAAAGATGAACACAGAACACAAAGATTTTTTCTGTGAAATACAGCACTGAAAAACTCTGGAAAAACTTCACTGTATTTGGCAACTCCATTCATGGCTAACATAATACTGAGACATGAACCAGCCAGGTGGAGTCAATAACAGCAGTACACCTAGAGACACACTGATGCACAGCGTACTGAATCCTCCAATTATTGTGGCTGTTTTAAGGTTTAATAATGTCTGGAATGGAATGGCTAGTTTGTACAACCAAACCCTCATGGGCATATTCCCTTAATGATTCCACAAGGGTAGATTCTCTTAAATAAACATCCAGGGCCCCAATGATGTCTGGCAACTCAACTAACCCACAGAGTACAGCTCACACACACAAACTCCTACACACAGAGACAGAATGCCATCTGAAATGAAAACAACTATGACATGACATGAAAACAACTATATTGGTTAGAAAATGGTAACTACCATGAGGGTTGTTAAAAGTAGTAAAACGCCTGAGTCAAAAAAAAATGCTTTGCCACTCCATATCACTATGTTCTGTGATAACATAACAGATAATCCTACGGAAACAGGGAGTGCATTAAACTCATAGCAGTGTTTGTATTGAGACATAATCTCCAGTGTCTCCATTCTAAAAGTGGCAGGAACATTCTCTTTGTCATTATAACCTTCCTAACAGGAAAACGGGTTGAGATTGAGCTGTCCGCATGAAGTCATCCATCTTTTATGTTCTGTCTTTGGATTCTCACTGTCCAAACAGTCTTGGAGAAGATTTGTGGGAGACAACTTTTCCACTTTAATGAAAGACGTTTGTGGTGAGCGCATTTTTACTTTTGTCTGAAGGGAAAGAAACCTTTTCTTTTGGGTTTGGTCTGCTCCAGACCCATCCACTACTCTCTCCAGAAGACAAAAGGCAAAGCACTTCTTATGTCTAATTTGCCCGCTGTGCCGGTGCAAGGGTGCTAAAGCTTCTAAAAGAGAAAACAAATTACCAGTGACATCCATTCCTAAGCAACTGAACTGTGTGTTCACAGAGGTTGTTAAAAGGCCATATCGTCGGCTGTCTGTGAGACAGTTGACCTTCTTCCATTTCATTAATATAATAACCTTTTGGTTACAGCGACGGGTGTGTACTTACCATGCAGTGTAAATAGCACAATTTTGCCAATGCCCAATTTTGAGCCCTATCCTTGGAAATTGAATTGAATAAATTTCAAAGATCAAAAAACTACTTCCACTTTTAATTACTCATGGCACTTAAAATCACTTCTTTAACGGAAGCCAGATGTAAATTGCCACTTGTCATCTGGTAGCAGATGAGACATAATGTAGGAATGGCAGTTTACCTTGCGGCTGTCTTTGGCTGGACAGGCGACAGCCAGTAGGTACAGACATATAAATGTAAATGAGTTTTGTGTGACGCTGGTGTCTTCAGAGTTCCGAGATGACTGCACGTTCAGTGCAAATAGGATGAGGCAGATAATTAATTTAATTTACTCTTCATGGAAGAAGTAAGTGGTCTCGAGGTGCCTCATTATTCAATTCAATTTGCCATCAATCTTGTCGTGGAATGAACCCGGAGACTTCGTAGCAGCGGTTCCAGAACTTTCTCCGGGGAGTTATCCGGATTTTAGAGGACATTAAAAAAATGTAATATTGCTGTAATCATAATAATGAAAATAATAATACAGGATTGAAATGATATAGCGCCTTTCACAGATCTCAAAGCGCTTTGCAATTGAGGCGAAGGCCATGGTGGGATGGCGATTCACCTCAGCCACCATTTTGCAAGGTACCAAATCACAACAGCAAAAATAAGCACAAATCATTTTAAATAAGTATAAGTACAAATATAACTACAAATCATCATCAAAGGGCCCAGATGTGTGAACTGAATATCAGGTATGATTCCAGACTAGCTTCTTATCCTCAGGTACACTTCAGCTTTTCATGAATCTCCATGAGCTTCCATCTATGGCAGCCACAGGTTTCGCAGGTCGGCAGAGAATTTAACTGGAGTTTTTGTTTTGTACCGCTGAAACATTTTTTGATTCTCTGCACTGTGGCAGACTTGGTGCTTGGTATTCAGCACTTAGCAACTAAGAGTACGGCCCAAGTGTGCGTCTGAGAGGAGCTTTGATTCCGCTCATTCAATTTTACCTGTTTAGATAAATCATTTATAAACAGCTCAGAAAAGAGCGGTGAGCGGAAAGGGACCACTTTCATCACGCCTGTCGATTCAGCATCTCACCCATCAAAGGAGCACAGACCAATCCACTGACAGCCTCAATTTTGCTCAATACCAGCATCCTGTGTGAAGGTGTATTCAGTGTCTCCTGCTTCCATCCGAAATCCACCACTGTTTCATCATGCACAATTCCTAAAGGCTCCAAATCTCATTCGCTATACCAAGCAATGTTAAATAAGCAATCACACGTTTATTGGAGTTAGCCAGCACAGATTCACTGAGTTTTCGGTCAACAAGACGATATTGCCCAAAGGAAATTAAACAGACCCAAAACAACAATGGCAGTGGCCTGAATCTGCCCAAAAATGTATGCTCAAAGCAAGTTCCCCACAAGCAGGCAAAAAATTTCAACTTTTTTCTTCTTTAGCCTTCTTAATTCAAAAAGACCTGCAAGCTTGTTGCTCAGGTGTTTGCTCAGGTCCAGCCACTGCAATTGTTGTTTTGGGTCTGTTTCATTTGTTTTGAGTAGTGTTGCATCACTCACCTAAAACCAGGTGAGCAATCAGAACCTTATCTGATGACCGGATTTTTCCAGCTCTGGCTGGAATACTGGGACGAGGTGGCAAAGTTCCGGGCTCTGACCCCTCGGCTCTCTGCAGCGGCTCTCCCGGACATTGCCGAGGAGAGGGAGATTAAAGGCTCTCTTGCACGCCCCTCACCTCTCCCGCCCTTCTACAGCACACATCAAAGGGAAGCGGTGACGGATCACCGTGCACCGGGCGGGACGCTGGGCGGAGCTGGGGAGAGCCGAACAGACTCCCTCGGTCATCTCCTCCGAGCGTGAACGATGGAGGCGGGGCAGTTTAAACCACTTTTCCCATCATGCAGAATCAGTGCTCCGGTGAAGTCTCATATTTCAGCTAAACAGTTCCCCAGGATGTTAGTCAAAGTGGTCTCTGCTAGGCATATGATTAATTTCACCTGAGATGATCCCATCACACTGTAAATATGTCACGCTTTCTGTGGACTCGTATCTTCCGTTTAGAGTCTGCAGGACTGCATCCTTTCCCCTTGACTGAATTTTGTGCACTGTGAAATATGTCAGATATGTCAAATATTGAATAAAGTATTCAAGGATTTGTTTGTAAGTATTTCTGTGCCACGAGTGTGCTTGTATTTGTTTATTTGTTCTCTGCAATGTAGGACTGGATTGGTATCTGCCGAATGGATAAACAACACTAAAATGTAACTACAAATGTACAGCAAAGAAATAACAAAGAATGTACAGCACTGGAAAATGCTTTAGTATTGACGTCTTAACAGTTAAACAACCAGCCTAAACATTAGTACTATAAATTGATGTTTGTGTTAGTTATTGTTCCAGGTGAAAATGTAAAATTCTTGTTCACATGACTCATCTATTGCCAGGTTGCAAGCATGGGTATACAGATTGGCCAGTAGTAGCACAACTTCAAGTACCATATAACCTGATGTCAGCACAGAGACATCTGCTATACAAACTGGTGAACAGCAGCCTAGATAAAACAGGAGATTGTATATGTGAAGAAGGAATTATAGGACAGACGGGACAAGTTCATGAAACCACATGACACTGAGAGATTACAATTGTGTGGCACTTTTCACATCCTGCCTAATGACAGTAATTACTTAGGGAATACCCTGGCTCAAGGCAATGCTGGCTGCTCCTGGCAGCCATCCAGGACCAATAGGCTGAGGCTGAGAGGGGGATCTGAATCTATGCTAAATACTGAAACATTCCCCTGCCCTTGCGATTGGTCTATCAAGGCGCCAATCATTACCAGGTAGTGTCAGCTAGTGGCTAGGTGCCAATCACAATGTCAGGCAGTGATGGGAAACTGATGGTCCAGAGGGCCCATAGTAATGTGCTGTCAACAACTCAGTGATCTGACTAAATTAATGGTTTGCAGTTAAAGAGCAACATCTTGATACGAGTCAGTGATTTACAGCTTGTGGTAGCTCCACCCACACACACACCTGTCTTGCCAGGACGGGGTACACAGAGAGGAACTGTCTTTAGTCTCTCGACACAAAGGCAATCCTTGTGATTTCTGTGGCAACACGCTGCCCACGTCTTCCATTATGAAGCCCAGCTGGAGAGAGAGAGAGAGAGATACTCTGCACATGAGGTGTTTCACGTCTTCACCTTTCGGCGAGAGCCTCCTGATTAAATCCAAACCAAGTGTCTCCTGTTGAGGGGCCGGAGTTCTGGCTCCCCGACATCAATTATGAGAGCAAACAGGTGCCTTCCCTCCCTGGAGGGAGCGCTGGAGGTGCGTACTGATTAGCGCGCAGTGGCGCTCATCATATTATTCCATAATGGAAATCGGCCAGGGTGGCCGTCACGCCCGGCAGCAAGACGAATCGAAGGGGGATTTGGGCGTGCGTGAGATGAGGTGCTCTTCGCTCACCCTCAGATTTTCCTTCTCCCCTCCCAAGGTCTGCGCTAGCAGCGTGAGTCCGCCCGAGCCTCCTTCGCCCGAGCCCTCGTTGTCCCCCCACGCACTCCCCTGCGGTGACACCTCCCGGACGGCCTCGGGGCAGACGAGGAGGGTGAATGGAGAGGGTGACGTGGGCGACCCCTCGGTGGGAGCCCCCCGCTGTAACACTGACCGTAGTGCGCCCTCATTACCTCCAACTCTTCACCGCTACCATTTCATTCCCCTTCTTCTCATTCTTCATCTTCCGTGTCCACCGGCATGAATTATTCACCGTGACTGTTCAACTTTCAAAAGGACGGGCCATTAAAAATACATAGGGGACATCGCCACAACGTAGTTTATAATATTCTTACCTTTCACTTCGTCACCTATCATAAAACAAGGGAGGGATGAGTGCCACACCCCCTGTTCTTCTGCAGAGCACGCTGACAAAACCAGCCTGTCTGAGACTCCCACTCTCCCATTAACTAGCTAAGAAATATATTCAACAAAAGTAAATACCATCTGAGACACTGCGTTCCTCCAGAGGAAAGAGCTCATTACCATATTTTTTTTTTGAAAAGCAAGCTGTAGAAAATGAGGTCAGAACCCTGCAAAGTGCAAAGCATCAAATTCACAGATATCACCCTTTCGTCCTGTTCCAATGCTCTTTCAGGCTATACCCTCCCCCTCTCTCTGTCCCCAAACCCTTTCACCTTGTACCTACACCCTTTTAGCCTGCACATACACCCTTTAATCCCATACATACACCCTATCAACCTGCAGACGCTACTTAATCCTGAACATACACCCTTTCAACCTTCACCTACACCCTTTAATTCTATACACACACTTTCAGATGGCACATACAACCTTTCAGCCGGCACATACACCCTTCAATCCTCTACATACACCCTTTCAACCTGCACATATAACCTTTCAACCTGCAAATACACCCTTTAATCCTCTACATATAACATTTAATCCTCTGCATACGCCCTTTTAACCTGCACAGACACCCTTTCTAAATGCACATACACCCTTTATCCCCATACCTCTACCCCTCCAATCCACACATACACCCTTTAATCCACTACATACAGCCTGCACACTCACCCTTTAATCTTAAACCTACACACTTTCAACCTGCTCATACACTGTTTAATCCTCTTCCCACCATTTCAGCTTCATGTTTTGTCCTGTTCAACACAATGAAACACAATGTCTGGTGAGACTATTTGTGAGAACAAGCATGAACACAGCAAATTATAATATGCTACATACAAAGCACAGACAGTGGTCAATATTATGACAGACATGTACATCGATTTGACACATTTGATACATATTTATCTTCCTTTTAATGACAGAGTGCATGAATGGAGGAAGATTTCAGCAAAATAACTGGAGTAATCTGTAGAGGCCATGAAATATTTCCAGCAAGCTGAAGACTCTACTTTCTTCTCAGAAATGCCTCATAGCACTAAATAAATATGTTTTTTTTCTCAGTTTCTCCAACAATGCTCTTAATAACAATGCTTAAATTTTAATGAAACAGCCAAACTCGCTCGCACTTGACTGGAAGTGAAAAGAGCAGCTCAGCTCCTGTTATCCATGAGTGACACCCTCCTCAGCCGAGCAGACATGAATCACCAAAAACTCCCCGTCCTGTCCAGTCAGATCGGGCCTGTGAATGTCACTGCCAGCCCGGTTTGGTTAGGGAGCAAAAAGATCCTGTGGAAGAAGGTAGAATGACAGAGCTGAGGGAGTAGGACTGGATATCGAGTCTTTTGAGATCCCTGTTTGTCCTGGAAGTGCTAGAAGTCACTCTGGATAAGAGCGTCTGCTGAATGCATGTAATGTAATGCAATGTAATGTACTGTAAATGCATGGAATGTAAGTTTGGCTTTGTCATATGTTCCCCTCGAGTCCCTCCGTTCCTCCCCATTTTCCCACTAGAAAAAGCAACTGTTTGTAGTGCGCTGAAATAAAATTACAACAATGGTATGAAACCATTGGCACATGGACATCAATTCCTCTCTTCCGTTCTGTTGTACTTGTACACGTTTGGAAAACCTGATGATGCCACATCGTTAGTCCTTCTCAGCCTGGCGTGAGAATTCACACTCGCTTGGCTAAATGCTTGCAGCATCTTGGTGGGCATGTGAGAAACTTCAGCGTCAGCGCCAACCAAAATCACACCCCCAGCCATTTATAGCAACGGTCTAATTATACATATCTGCTGTGGTGACCCCCCTCCTCTCCTCACAAGGGATGCAAGACTTCAGAGAAAAAAAAACACAAAGATGGACTGATTAAAGATGAATAATGTGTTTCCTCATTACAGCTTAATAAGACAGCCTTTGCGTATGCACAGTGTGTGTGTGTATACCACCTCAACCTGCGGCTACGAGCCACGTCTGGTTAATTATTTCCATGTCTTGTTCCGAAATTATTTCGGGAGGACAATTAAAATTCCACTTGTTATCATAAAGGTCACGTTTGTCGGTTTCTCAAAAACTGGAGACGCTTTGCCAGAGTTGGGTTGAAGATCCTTAACAGTGTAACATATTCCCCTTAATGAGAACTCCTGTTTGTTGTTTTAATGTGCCTGGGGTTCATTATTATTAATTTAATTCCTTTATGAAGGGTGGGGGGGAGCAGAATCATTAAGATTCAGAAGGCTGCTCGCCTACACCTCTGCATTCCCTCTCTGAGTCACAATGAAGAACAACTACAGCACAATGCAGGACACAGTTAATTGCAGAACACACTACAGAACACAGTGCACTACCATATTCTACATGTATAAGTGTTTCAATTTAGTCCAAATTATTAACTGGGAACAATGAGTGCAACATCATCAGTGGGCACACGGACTTGTTTCACTGAGACATTATTATCACTGAAACAGTGAGCATTAATATCTTATCCAGTATAAGAATGTACACAAGTGCAAAGATGGTCACAAAGCAGGTCATCAATAAACAGCCAGAGGGGTTTGCCTCCCCGCATGCCTGAAAACTTTCATGACCAACGGCAACCCCACCATGAACATCTGTGCAATGCAGTAAATTGCTGTATTCTTACAATTGATGCGCAATTATGTTCTAATGATGTTGCGTCAAAAGAAAACATGCTGCTATTAGGCGATGTGAATAGCTCAGTTTTTTGTCACACCACTGAATATGACCTTTAAGATGCTCAATAAATAGGCGAGGCAAAATTTTATTGTCTCGGGATTTCATTCAGTTCAATACAAATAAATGTGCATCTGTTTGTTAATTATGTTTTAATCTAATTGTTGACCTCCCTTGTGTAATGAAGTGTTTAATCTGCTTTAATCAGGAAATGTCCCCACACTAAAATGAACATATTTATTTTGATGTTTGTATTGAAGTTACAGGTTGAAAAAAGCACATTTTGTAACTTGGGTCAAATAAAACATTTGGTGAATATTGAGTACTTGAGGAATGATACTTGCTTGATTAGCCGATCTTTTTGCCAATATATTAGCCAAGATCCCCTAACCACTTGTCTTAAAACAATACATGGCTCTTTCTGCAATCAACAATTGTCTGATCATCAGCCCAAAGCCTTTACAGAAACACGCACATAGTGACACACACAAGTGAAAATGAGTATTATGATTGGCTATATTAAATATGTCCTATGGAACCAACGTAAAATGAATCAGCCTGCCCTGTAGGAGATATTTCAGAGGAGAATAAGATGTGGCCAAAGCCATCTGCGTGTGGCACACTGTGACCAATCAGCCACTGCTGTGTTACCTCATGAATTCAGAAACCATTCAATGCTGACCTATGCAGAGTAACACATTCAGCATGCCCTTGTAAAACAACAAGCTCTTACACCCCTGAGCCATCTTCAGTTACATAATAGACATCCTCAATGAAAGAGAGTTACCACCACAGACAATAAGGAGGCAATACAACATGCATTTTAGATATGTGACTCACACCTCAGGGGGGCTCCCATGTGGCTCAGTCAGCTAAGGCACTCAGACTGAGCTCAGACTGACTTTGCTCCACCAGGGTGGGTTGACTTGGCCAGGGTCCTCCTGGCACCCCACAACTCATCAGGCACCTAAGAGTCACTGCATACTGTGTTTCATGTCTTGCACTGTGAGATTTGTGATATGAAAAACAGTCATTGTTAGTGTGGTAGCGTATCACACTGTGGTGGAATGAGCCTTTTTTAAAAATGGGGTGAGAAAAGGGGGGGAAAGCATGAAATGCACACACTTCAGCTGCATCTACTGATACCTGACATTATAAGCATCCTTGACATTTACTGTGTAGCCTACAAGACTCCCTTACCAGACTTCTACTGTCTCCTTAGACACTATCCATGCAGCAGTTGAAACACCCATTAGTTATTAGTGTGAGCCTTCATTCCATCAATTAATCTAATGTCTTAACTTAGGATTAATATAACTTGTTATTTCAGCATTGTTGGCATTTGTAGTATGATAGCTAATGTAAAATATAGCAAAATGACCAGCAAAGGCATCTCCCCCAAGTCCATTTTCAGCTACTTGGCGAAGAGCTAGAACAAAAATTGATTCTGTCTATGATGTGCATCGAACCAGACTGATACAGACTTTTGTTTTGAGATGGGCAAACATGATCCGCAGTCATCCATTCCACAATTTCAAAACATCACAATTATCAAAGAGCCCCACCCCCACTTGGCATTCTTACTGATGGACTGGGGAGGGCAGCCAATGTTCCTGCAGGAGTGCAAGGGGATCTTTCATGCTCAGGATGCTCCATATGCTTTAGCGGAAAAATCCCAGTGGAAGAAATATTAGCAAGAGACAAAGGATCTGGTTGTGACTTCAGGGTTGGTACTATTGCGCTGGGAATATCTGAAGAAATGCCAAGGTATAAAGTGACTTTCCCACAAATCTGCAGCCCTAGAAATGGTGCTCAGGTCTTAGCTCCTCAGAATACCGGTGAGAGTGTGCAGCGGGACGTGACCATACATACTTTTTCAAATTCTGAGATTGCCTCACCTCAATAGTTTTGCTGAGCTGAAGATCCAGGTCCCTTGCAAAGGGAACCAGTTTTACCCTTCTCCTGACACTTTTGGGTAAAGTCACAAGTTATGAGCTATGCTACCTTGACTTCTCTGAATTAGCTCTTCTTCCTCCTCCTTCATGAGGACATTTTTCCTGTCTGTTAATGTAACTTCATCCCACCATTGTCTGGATTCCTACCGTAGAAAATACCAGCATTTGATATTCTCTTACCAGAGTCAATTTTGTTTCATACAGCCATCCCGTTCACCTTTGACCATCTTTATATTCTCAAATGGACCAACATTATGTTATTACAGTGGGTGAGAAAATCTTTGCATCCTGGTATCAGATTATCAAAAAACAGCCATATGTTTATCAAATTTCAAATCTGCTATTTTTAACCTATAGCAGGTGTTGAATTATTCATGGGACATGAAACACCATCTAAACCATCAACTGTAATGTGATACTAATGCAACATAACCTCCTCACAGAGAAATCACTTAAATGCTTTACATCCTATTAGGCAAATGCACATTTTATATTTCGATGTAATAAGAGAAGCGATAAACACGAGAACCTAGAAAACCTGCAGTTTTCACCACTTGCGTGACACACTCGTTAAACTGCACCCTTTGTAAATCACGTTTAGCGTCACGGCTTAAAGGTTCAGAATGCAATCAGGACATTAGCATTCTGAAATGGAACGGAGAGCAAACAGACATGGCTAGAATGCTCCGCGCATCATTACGAAAGCATCTCACATTCCTACACTCCAGACATCATGCGCACGGCAACAAACTTAGCATGTAGTAAACACACCCCTCAAACATTATGGTTCATTTCTTCAGCAAGCTCGTATGACTATTTGACCTTTGACAGAACCTTTTCTACCACCTGGTTGCTCCTGCATTTAAATGAGCAGTCCAGCCCCAAGCCTAATTACAATACAGATCATGTAGTCAATCCCCAGAAGAACACAACAGCACAGAGCTCCCAGGGCTTAGCCGAGGTGAAACACGACCGAGAGCATTTTAATTGGTTGTCATAATTGAACTTTATCTGCTCCAATAGCAAACGCCACGCAGCTTAAATGTTTAATACCAGAACCAAAGTGTCAGGGGCCCCCCGGCTCCTGGTTTCACTTAACATCCCGTGACAAGCGCGGCGAAACGGCGGAGCTCATTTCAGAACAACCTGCGGATCTGAGCAGTGGCCTGCCCACAGGGGCCGGGAGCAGTGCGGAGAGTCCATAATGAAGCCTCACGAGGCACACTGTCTGCCTGCCTGGATTCCCAGCCAACGTCCCCTCAACATCACCACCGGGAGCCATCAGCAGAGGGGCCAAGATGTTGGCCAAACCCCAAAGGGACCGGACAGGAGCCTGTACCTTAAAGAGTCGCAGGATGTTGGCCACCATGATGGACACCGAGCTGGCGGCGGCCCCGATGACGCCGACGATCTTGTCGGGCTTGGCGAAGATGGGCGGGTCGCCGTTGGCGCAGCGGACGTCGGAGGCGTCCTTCTCGATGAGCGCCTGCACGAAGGTGAGCGACTGCTCCAGGGCGTAGGTGTCGCGCGAGCAGGTGTCCAGGATGCGGGCGCCCAGCGTCACGTTGGGCAGCAGCTCGGGGTCCTTGTTGATCAGGTCGATGGCGAAGAGCATGGCCTCCAGCCGGTGGATGCCCTTCTCCTTCTTCAGCTCCCCGCAGGGGACGCCCCGGTCGCCCCGGGCGTGCACGGGGAACAGCCCGCCCAGGATGATGTCGCCCTCCAGGCGGATGGAGTGGGCGTGCTCCTGCGCTTCCGTCCGCTGCATGGACGTCAGCAGCCAGCAGCAGTTGGCCGTCAGCAGGAAGAAGCACTGGCAGGACACGGAGCGGCGTTTGGAGTCCCTCGCCATGGCGACGCAGGGCGAGGCGCGGGCGGGGGGGGGGCGGGGGTGGCGGTGCGCGGGGCGATCAGAGAAGCAGGCGACGGACTGGCGGTGGGTGCAGGATCCAGGCGGGACCATCAGTGCCCTCCCCTCTCCCTATCAGTGCTGATTCGGGTATCCTGAGTCCACGGCTGGGTAACCGTCGATCTTTATAACGTCCCGGCCACACGGGGCTTGCATGTCAACAGGGAGGAAAAGATGGAGATCGGCGGAGCTGGGAAGGTTCAGCGGAGGAAGAAGAAAGGGTCTCAGTGTCTCCGAGTCAGGCTCCTGTGATCTCACATGCTCCTACAGTAGACAAAGAGGATAAAAGCATCTTAATATCACTCTCCACTCAGCTACTCTACAGGGGGCTGCTCTCTCTCTCTCTCTGTCTCTCTCTCTCCCTCTCTCTCTCTGTCTCTCTCTCACTCTCGCCTTCTCACTCACTCACTCACCCACACACACACACACCTGCATGTCTGCACACCAACACGTATTCACACACAGTCTCACAAGCACACACGCATGCACTCACATCCACTCACACACAAACTCAAAACACACATACTTTCACACACAAGCACACACAAGGGCAGACACACACCCACAATTCAAAGTGTAACACATATATAAGCACATAGTCACACACACACATTCACACACAGACTGCACACATCAGACTGCTGAGCATCTCCCTTGGAAATCTGAAGATGTCAGCTCCGTTATCAAAAGCAACATAGACCACATGACCTTATTATCGATGATTATTATTATACCACCAGCTACATTGCTACATTCCTCATTAGCAGCATGACAAATTGCATGTCATAACATGAACAGTATGCTGTTTGACTTTTTCTTTCATTCCGACTAACATCACATCCAAAATACATTCAGCACTACTGTCATTTTGACATGAACTACAGCACAAGTAAATGGTGAGGTTGTTAGCAGCCATTAAGCTTTGCTATTAATGACAACAAACATTTGTTTGCGTTCAGCTCATTTTGACAGAGTAGACCTATTGTTTCATATGTGTGTGTAGGCAGTAGGAGAAATATTTAGTCACCATTGATCTGATCCTACAATAGAGCTTCTAGCAGAATGAAGTTACTAATTATGTCAGTGTCATGAGCAATAGTTTCCCTCTCAGTACTTTTTCCATTTTCTTTTTTTTAGTCATTAGTCTGTGGCTCTAAATGCTCTCTTCTACTAAATCTCTTCCAAAAGACACATTCTACAGTCCCTCCATTTGATCAATTTCTAAATTAATCAGCTGGTCACAGTAAATCCTCCATTATGTCCATCCTCAGGCACAACTGTTCCTCTTACATTTGAGGACAAGGGGAAAAATGTTTCTAAATGTGACCTCATTTCTTTAAAAGACTTGTACTAATTACCACTTTGGTAAGATACCCTGAACACCTTTAGCAATTTCCTGATACTAATGAAGTTGTCTTTCCCCTTGAAACCACTCCCATCCAATAAAACGTATAAAACTCACTGTCTAATCAAGATGTGTTTTGGATTTCTTACTGTATGCATTCCACACGGTTTCTAGTTATTTTACTGGGATACTAAAATGCATTTATTCCCTCTGCTTGTTGATACCATTATGCAATGTTCTGCAAAACACAAAATTACCTGTCGATCATTTTTCCAACATGCTATGGGGGCCACAGTCAATTAGCCTGTACTAGCGTGCATTTTGATGAAGCACTCCGTTGAAACCTGTAAAACAGGAACTAAATAATGTGTAAAATGATCTGGCATGTATTGAATGTGAAATGGTTCCCCATCGTCCCGAACGTTCTTCTTTGACATGTAACAGCGTACCGCTGGCGATCACCAGCCTCATTAAATCCGAAGTTCCCCACCAAGACGCCTGCATACGCAGAGGCGCCGCTTCGCGCTCCAAAACTGCATCTGCTGCGCAATTTTCCCCTGCGAAGCTACACGATCTAAACCGTTATTAGAGCGGTACAGTATCGATATTGTTGTGAATTGTTTCACAAAACATGCCATTCGCTTAGCTGAGCCAGCCCCCTCCATCCCTCGACAGTCCCCCCTTCCAAAAAAAAGGATATATTGGATTCCTTCGCTTGTGCAGGAAAGAAATCCACAATGGGGGAGACATACTTTACGCCGTCTGCATCCTGCTATATAATTTGTGCAAAATCACCGGATATTTTTTGCACTGTCCATTTTCTTTTTTACTGTCTTGTTTGACAGGTAAATTATGCTATTGGTAGAGTCTTAATCTACCTTAATCTTAATCCAATCAATCAATCAGTGGCGTTTATTTTTGTATAGCGCCCTTCACAAAGGCGTTGTCACAGAGCTTTCCTGTCACATACGTTATCGTGTGTTGTGCACAGAAATAATATCCTGCACGGTCGGGCACTTTTTGAGCATGCAGAAGAATTAAATCAATTTACACTTCGGGAAACGAAACATATGTTTTCATGTGACAATCAGTAATAGTGCATAAATTGAGCTGTGTCTCTCTTCGCGACAATGAATCAATACATAAAACTTCATAGCACGATTTAATTGTATAATTTTTCCGCATTTCGCGAAATGGTTGGCACCGGACTCGCTAATAATAACGATTTAATGGGGAATAATGGAATTCCAGCACTTCGATCTCTATCTCTGGCAGAAAGCAGAACGGGCTATTATCCTGGCAGGCGAAGTACGTCCCATTTCTCTTTTTAATTTACACGAATCGGTATGTGTCAAGATGTACCATCTTCTTCTGGCGATTCTATTATATTTTCTTCAACCTAACAACTCTCTGGGGATCTCTGTGCTCTTTTCAGAAACTGATAGCTTTTTTTCTCACCCTGTTACTGTGGAAAAAGGCGCGATTACTTCTCTCTCTCTCTTTCTCTCTCTCACTCTCTCCATCTCTCATCTCTCACTGCAATTGTTATACCAGACATTGCATTGCATGTTGCAAAACAAAGACAAATGCAGCACAGGGAAACGGCAAATAATAACGAGTATTCAATCTGTCCCTCAAAAGATTGAGCAGTCCAGCTAAACAATATTCACATTAATTAATAATCTTTGGTTTAATTGTCTAACTGGCAAGCAGTCGGAAATCGTGCACAATAGGCATATGCCTTCCTCAGTGGTGGCAAATCAAAGCAAGTTGTAGCAAATACATTTGCCCATTTCATTTGTGCCAAGACATACAGCATGCTAATTAAAATATAAGACAACTGCACTATGCTGATTTCCCCCCTCTCTTCTGTCTCCTAAAGCCTTTTTGGTGAATTTCGTATGACCTAATATCATGTTAAAATTCAGTTATTCATAAATTCTTTGAAACATTTTTGCATAGCCTGAAGAACAACATCAATCGGGGTCTCAATAAAGGCGTTTGGGAAGAATGCGCGAGCCTCGTATGTGCTACGAAGACTACATATACTTTAAATAGCTCAACATCCGCAAAGGATACCGTAGGCTACTGAATATTGCATGCAACGCAATGCTTTAAAGTCACACATTTCCAATGCATTCCATTTATTTGAGGGAATACTTTATGCACACATAAGTTGCACGTATGTTATATCCGATCCTGTGTCAAAAGAAAATAATTACATGAGCGCGTTCTTCACACATCGCGGTATGAAAGCGCATTCCTTGGCTTTTCTGTAACGGAACTTCCTTGCGGAGCTCAGCACTTTTCTGTGCGGTGCAGAAACAATTTGAAACGGCTCCCTAACTCCAAAACCAAGGTGTATTATTCGAGCACATGAACAATCTTAGTTTTACAAATGTGTCTATTTCCGTCAGGAAATACTTCATTATGTGGCTACATTAAATGAGTGTAACGACCTGCAGTGTCGTTCGGAAGTATCTACGCAGTGACAACATCAAGAAACGGTGCATGCAGAAGACTCAAAATGGGGTGAAAGCAACACGAAAACCTATGTTTAGTTTAACCCTACATTAAAAAGCAATCTCAGCATAATGAGCAAAATAATACTTTCTCAGGAATCTACCTGCTGTTGGCTGGGAAACGGTTCCTGGCGCTTTTTACAGCCCGCTCGAAGCTGCACGGAGTCTCTCTTCTCGGTGCTGAAAGGGACAGCGCTTCCAGAGAGCGGCGAGCGCGTCTCCAAGTGAATCACAAAATACTCCCACCGGCCGTGATTGGTCTCCCAACTCTGTCTAGTGCACCTCCGTAGCTTATCAGACGCTCAATCAGTCTATAGGAAGGGAAGCTTCCTTCCTCACAATAATTTGCATTATACGTTATTTGCTTTAACGAGCATATTTAAGTACGCGTGTGTGAGGAAATTACATATATGTGAGGAAAAATAGTTGTCCGACACGTTATTTACATTTGGCCAAGACGCTGTCAGTTTTGTCCGTAGTAAGTTCACCTTGAGCCAGCAACGATTGGTTGTTAATTAACGGTTAATGCAATTGAGTTCTGCCATGCGGCGTGTATCATAAAGAAAAAGTGTCAGGATCTATTAACCCTAAATACTGTACACGAATGGCCTCTATTTCAAAGTAGATCCAAGTTTAAAAGTCCTTTTTGCCTTTGTTTGCACGTACATAGTCCTTGCAATACCGGAATACTGACAATAATTGTGTAGGCTACTCGGCGAATTCCGTCTTCAGTTTAAATTATGTATTAGATAGTAAGGTTGACACAGCCTCGCTTGGCTGAGAAATTCTGGTGTGCACTTCGACGCTTAACATCTTTCTAAATATTTAATTCAATCAAGCTGGTTGGTTCTAACGAATGTTCTATTTGTTTGGAAGAAGGCATATTGATTTTGATATTTAACACATTTCCATGCCTGCTGGAAATCGATGTTTTCTATTCAAGCAAATTGTTTCAGGTGCTGATTCAAAATTTGCATTTGGAAAATCAAAGGCTGTTGCAGTCCATTTATGTACGTGCTGAATTCTTGAGAGGTGCTCGAACGCTAATTCACGCCGCCGAGTCTACGGCAGCTTCCAAACACAGACGACTTCCGCCATCTTGTGTTTGTAGAATGCAACTTCAGCGATGAGCAATTATATCGCTCACGTTCTGTTCATTAACACCCCATTACTTTTCTGCAAACTCCTATCGTGAATAGTTACCCATTTCAGCTGACATTCTGTTGTAAAGTGCCGAGAAAAAAAAACATATTTAATTTTAGTGACTCTGACTGTTGTCTATGCCGAACCCGTTTGTTGCACTTTTTCCCCCTTCAGGTTCATTGTCAGCAATCTTTTATGTGTTTGTCTTTCAATTCAGAAGTTTCTGGGGGCTGGGGGCCGGGGGTAGTATTGAATTTTGGGGTTTGACAGCAAATGCCTGTAATGAACGATATTATGCGTGACAAAACATTGCCTTTGGTCCGTTATAGCTCAAGAGAAGTCTCTCCCTTCTCTGGGAAAAGTATTGGCCTGGCTTTTCCAGACAATCAAGCAAACAGACCTAGACAGAAGAAGTAAAGAACTTGCCTTACAAAATCAGATCTGGCATCCAGTAACAGGGTCTTAGCCTATTCCCGTTGGCGATGTGCAAATCCTTTTGTTCTCTTTTAAAGCTCCTGGGGAGGGGTCAAAAATGCACAATGAACCTATTTTAAGGACTTCCAAAATACCTCCAAATACTGTTAATGTTTTTAACTGTTCATAGCTGTTTTTCACTTATTTTTGTTGTAACAGGAGGAAGTGGCCTTTGGGACAGTTGGCACAGTACTCTCTAAATGACTGACTCACTGGCTACATTTCCATTATAGGCACTGGGCACTACCCTACAGTGTCGATGTGAAATAACTGTTCCACAGGCTTGATGGAAATGGGTGTAGTAAGAATTTAACTCAGTGCCTCGACTAAATAAATTTGAGAATCCACATGCTGAATGCATACTGCTGTCCAGGTACCTCAGTTCATTCAGCTGTTATTCATTAATTAATTCTTGATTCAATTGTAGGAATATTTAAGTACCTGGATTCCACATAGCAATAGGAACACAAGAACATACCTCGACTTCGTGGAAAAAAATTACTTCTTACTTAATTCTTACTTACTTACTTCTCTGGCATGACCTGCCTGTGAGAGAGGTGAGGTTGGGATGCCCAAATGTATTCATCAAGCAGAATTTTTCACCCACAGTGGAGACTAACAGAAACTGTACTTGCTGCTTTCTTTTGGTCCAAGGTCCTGTCAGGCTTATAAACTATTCCAGCTTAGTATCATACCCATTATAACCCTAGATTTTGTAACTTTACAGAACAGTCATTTATCAAACACCCTCTGCAGTCTGAGGTCCAGAGACACACACGTGCACACAGGGGATGTCCTTCTTGGTTTATTACTGAAATACAGTGCATTCATCCAGCATCAAATACATTCAGTGAACATTAATAAGCAACAGTAATCTTACTACTTTCTTTTTTCCTATTGGTTGCATTGCCTTAGTGCAAAGGACTGGGAAGACTACAATTACTCAGGATTAAGTAGAGGACCTAAAGTTGCTTTAGTTGAGGGCAAGGCCGATGCTAAGGATGTAAGGATAGTTCTCATCAAAACACACCTCTTTGGGTAGGGGGGACATAGGAGGATTCAAGTCACATGAATGGTCACATGACCAAGTAAGTTCATTTCAAGGGTTTAACACTGTAGACTTCCAGCTGTTGCTGTAGTATGTATAAATTCCTCATTCAATACCATGGTGTTAAAAAACCCTATGCAGGGCCTGAACACATGGTGCTTATTTATGTACGTGTTTAGTGTACAGACTTGCATTACATACCATACCATTTCAAACAAGGTTTGAGAAGATCATGAGATTATAAGACTTCTGGTGAGTAACCCCGAGAAGACCCAGCCTCAGTAACTGGTTACTGCTGAGATTACAAAGAGATAACTGTTACATCACATTTCAGAGGGCTGACATTGGTGTCTTTTCTCATTCTGTTTCAGTAAGAAAAAGGATTTAAAAAAAGAACATTCACAGAGTAAAAATGGATTGGACTGCCTTTCCATGTCACAGAAAAATAACTTATGATTATGTGAACAGTAAGAACAAGTCCACTGGGAGCATCATGACACGTTTCGCGTTTTATGGGGAGAGGGAAAAAAAAAGGACTAAACAGTTCTCCTTTTCATTCCAACATTTGGCCTTTCAAACCTTTTGTTTTGACCCAATATAAAACGTACATAAACTCGCTCATTTATCAGATATTACAAATATCTGCGGTGAAAGATTTCATACAAAGACCTTGTTATTCTGCAATGATGTGGAAAATATTTACAGGGCAACTGAAGTAGAAACTATTTAAAGGTTAAAAAAAGTATCAACAAGAGAGCTGCCGTCTCACCGCTTTTCATAAACAGACTTCATTATGACCGTGAGGTACCTCATCGACACCACGGAAAATAAAACGTCTCTTCCAAAATAATTTTCTGTTACAAAAATAATCCTTCTCTTTAGTACATTTAAATAACTCTTTCCCCCATGCATTTTTCTTTTGCATGGACACGTATCAGTCAAGTCCCTTTCCAAGTTCACTTTCAACATCAAATTGCAGCTTCTTAATGTGTGAACGCAAGGTGGAAACCAACATTTTTTGCAATGTAAAATTGATGGTCATTTTTTTGCAGTATTAATAATAGAGACACATGTAAATAAATTCATATCCTATGTGTCCGAAATCACAATAAGCCCCCTGTACTTTGTGACAGTGTAAATATTAGTTAAGTCCTGATGTTAGTACACTTCTATACTCTTTCAACACCTGTGAACAAAGAGTGAAGGACAGACAAAGAAAAAGATTCCTTCAATTCAGCTTCCCCCAAATCAGGCTAATTTAGGGTTAATGTATTTCTGTTGTGAATGTTAACTACTTCTCTGACCAGAAGTGGTTATCAAACCCAATCTTGCTGGCAGATTAAACTCGGAAGGCCACCACTTGTGTCTTCTTCTTCAGACCCCTCCCACACACAAAAAAATTGCTAAACTAATGTTAACGACAGATTCACAGATCCTACAACAGTGACGGCTTATTGGTATTCTGTGCCCCATGGTGCTCCCCCCATACGCACAGCAGGGGGATTCAAGGTGGGGGACTGAAGATAATCTGCTGCAGGTTCACACACACCTGTTCATACATACAACGCACAAACATTCGGCATGGTACTGTACTTGGGCTCCAAAAAAAGCGTGCTGCCAGCGGACTTTTCAGGATTCTCTGGCTTCCCCTCCTCAAAGCGTTTAACTGTAAAAGGTTTTATTTTTCCTATTAACGAAAGGTTTGTACCTGGGTCTATGTTTGGAATACATTGACTCCTAACCTACAGACAGCAGTGCAGGTGAAGCGCCAGCAGGTGGCCGAGAGATTCTGAAAGTCCACGCACGGGTCTACTTCTTATATATATATATATGTATTTTTATACTACAACGTCGGATTCCGACAATGGATTCAGTAAGTACACATTGAGTCCCTCCTCCCCTTCTCTCTCTCTCTCTCTCAATCTCCTTCTTTCTCTCACTCGCCCGTTCTCCCGCCAGCGAGTTTTCGCCCCAACTCTTCTTCATCATCGTTAGTGGTTTTTCCATCCGTTACGTCTGTTCTCCTGATTAAGAATCCAGTGCGATTGTTCCACACGGCAGCCGAGGGGATCTGGGGAAAGAGAGAGAGGAGACAACAGCAGCTGTTGAATTGCGCTCCGGAGTCAATTAAGGGCTGGTTATAAATGCACGATTTTCTCATTTGTTCTGCAACACCAACACCGTCGGATTGCCTTCCCCTCCCACTGTGAGCCGAGAGCGATCAACTGTTGATATAAATTTTTCTATTTACTCAGAAACCACTTCTATGTAGGCAGGGAGACGTGTGACAAAAACCCACTGTAATGTTTTATTAGAAAAACAGCCACCTTCTCTGGGGACCAACAGGACAGAGAGAGAGAGAGAGAGCTTTCAAAACAAACAACATAAATGTTCTAAACTGGAGGAGCTGGTCCCTTTCTGGGACAGAGCCCCTTTCCCATAATGCCTTCACTGCCTCCTGACATCAGCAAGGCCACTGCCTGTGAACATGGCTGGGCTATTTACTCGTTATTAAAAGCACATCTCTCAGATCACCCCCACCTCCTGTGTCCACAGAGACAGCCATGCCCCCACCCCCTCCCCCCCAACGGGAGTCTTTTAAACTTCAAGGTTAGCCAGAATCCGCCTCATTTCCTGGGCTCAGGGTAGGATCCATATTTCATTAAGACACCGAGAGAGGAGAGGACAGCTGAGATCTTTCGAGGAGCAGGCGGGACTCTCCCGGACGCTCATTAAAGCCGGCGCTTCCTGCCAGCCCCCGTGTCATCGGCCCTCTTCCGCAGCTCTGTTTCCCTGACAGAGACGCGTTCAGGCTCCACCTGAGAGACGCAATCAGGGTCCGGGGCTGAAACCTGCCCACACGCCAATCCAGAGCGGGAATAAACCGCATTTGCTAATGATACCTTCCAACCCTGTCCCTCTCCCTATTTTCACCAAGTTAAGAATGTTATTTCCTCTGTAATCCACCTATACACAGCATCATTTCTGCATCCATTTTGTTCCTCCATTTCGACATGGTTTTTCCTCACCCAATAAGATAAACAGCATCAACAAAAAATATGGCTATACAGAGTTATCTGTACAGTCATACCCTGTCATGGAATGCTATGGAATTTGTTTTAGCCATAAGACAAATTTGGTTTTGCAGCACTGACAGTAAGTTAAGTCACGCAGGTGCTGTAGGAAGCAGAGACATACAGAAACATAGATCACATTGGACAATACCCACTCAGTGCAGGAATTTGCATGCAGGAATTATAAACAGCAGAACAGCAAGCACATAAAATTAGTGTTTGTTTCTCATTTTGATTCAATTTGCTTCACACTGTCACTTGCAGTTGCTCTGGGAAATGCTCCGTCTAGCTAATTCATTACATCGCATTACAGTCATAGCAAATTCAACTCCAGTTGCATCGGAAGTAACTGCAGAATGCTGCTTTTATATAAAAAAAGACTAATTGTGCATTTCAGACCATGGGATGCACATCAAGCTGTTTAACAAACACTTCGATTGTCTCAGAGGGGAGGGAGGGCTTCTCCCCCCAGAGAGATTTGTTATGAATTTTTAAATACCCTTCAAACCTTTGTATCTGACAAATTACAATTTACTGCCTGAAAGCACCATAGCTGTAGAGACCATACCAGCTCAAATCGGTTAGAATTTTCTGAGGTGTGCACCTTTCTTGAGAATATATACTTAATGACAAATTAATATGACACAACTTGAGTCATCTGTTGAAAGTTTAATTGTGCAGTGCTATTCCACTAACTAGCAGGCCAGCAGTTGAATGCAGCCATCCCCAGTCTTTCTCCGTCTTCAGCTGCTTGCTATTCAAAAATATTCACTATTATTCCAAAAAAGACATGTATGTCAAGGAAATACAGTAGGGGCAAAATGTGACATTTGAATATCTGAATATTCTGTCAGATAGCAGAGGAGAGTCTGAGAGTTCCTGTTTCTCATGGCAGTAACACATGCTCGGGGCATGAAGAGAGGGGACTGAACCCCACAATCCAGACACCAAAACAGAATATGGCATTTGTGACCACCAACACAAAATGATCTTTAAAAAGACATCAGTCCATTCATTTTCAATTTTATTGAAAGCTGTGAGAGATCATTTTTGCATTTTCTGCCTTGAATTGATTCATAGTGTATTTAGGCACTCTTTTTCGACCTGTCCGCTTGAGCTGCACTGCTGCAGCCACTGAAATGAATAGCTGTCAGTAGTTGTTACCATGCCAGCTCACCATCTACCATAACTACCACTGTACTCTCAAAATGACCTTCACCACCCGCAGGAAAGACTGAAAATGTATTGAAATTGTGAAACAATTCAGGGCAGTTTCCAAATGACTTTGATGTATCAGTCTGTGTGTGGTAGGGATGTTGTTATGTATATTCAGCCAGAACAGTGCTTGCTGTCTCTGAGAGATTAAGGGTAACATCCACTTAAGATCAAGAACACATGGGAGAAATCATGAAATTAGCTCAACTGAGTTCCTGCAGACAACAACCTCTGCCTGAGTGACATTGTATGTTGGGAGTTTAAAGCAAGGTATACACTATTTGTGCCAGGTGTAAACAGGAACACCATGTTGCACCAGTTACACACTTGTATGGCTAATGGTACATGTAAAGTCACTTCACTTACTATTAAAAACCTCATTGTGATGTTATGTCTTACAGCCTGGCAAACACACAGTACCTAAATTACTTTGCTATTTTCATCAGCTTAGTAGAGATTGTAATTTTGATCTGTTATGTGGGCTTCATATAAGAATATAATATGAAAAGCTGTTTTCCACATGAATCCAAAGCTACTGCCCTAATAATCTGGACAATATTCAAACCAGTCGGAATAGTAACATTAACACATGGTATCTAATAGCTAGACAGGTCATGTGGCCCTTTCCAAGCAACAACCTCTTGAGTTGCATTTTAGTTCAAAAGGGTGGCTAAGCACAGGAGGAGCAAGTCAGAACCCCGTAGCGCCGGTCAGGAATCTGGAAAGAAAAATGGCAACCTCTGTCCTGAAAATATTACCCATCCTACATCAATGGCACTTTGTTTCTACAGCGGCAACAACATGGCTTTGTCTCCGCTGAGGGTGAGTGTCAACCGCAGCTGCTCTGTGTAATATGTCAAACCGCCCTCGGTGATGATGGTACGAAACCGCTGAAAACGTTGGGGCGTCTTAACCAAACAACACTGAGGGAAAAGTTGGTGGATGAGAAAATCAGAGGCCAAGTGAATTCGTAATTAAAACTTGGCTGAAGAGAAACCCCAGGATGAGACTAGGGTGTGTGAAGCAGAAGCAATGGACACACAGATTTCAGTGAGTACACACATACACATACACATACACACACACACACACACACACACACACACACACACACACACACACACACACAAACACTTTAACATCACTACCAAGCCTGTTTGTAGTCAGCTGAATAAAAATACATGTGAGGGGTTTCAGAGCCCAGAGACAAGAGGTTTCTAAGTTTAGCATTTGCTGCTGGTGTCTTAAAGTTGGAGGAACTATTTCAGCTCTCAATCTTGTGTTAATATTCATAGTCATAACATTGTATAATAAATTCCCCTAGGCAGAGAGCACTCTCATTGGTGAACCTGAAGACCCACTTCAAGACCCACCTTGCAGTTGCCATCGGTAAGGAGCAGGCTTACCAGATCAGCGCCTTCGATCGCGTGCTCCGCCCTTTGGTCTTGTTTTCGTCAGACGAGCTGGCGACGGCAGCCGCCTTGTGGCTTTTCTTGTGCGACTCCAGGTAAAGCTTTTTGGCGAAGGCCTTGCCGCACGTCTCGCAGGCGTGGAGGGAAAAGTTCTTTGTGACCTTCACCTCGGTGCCGACCTCCAGGGCCTCCTGCCTGCGGGTGGTGGGGGAGCCGGCGGGCGGCTCGTGCTTGCGGGAGGAGGGGGACCCCACGGGGGGGTCGTGCTTGCGGGTGGCGTGGGGCGCCGGGGGCGCCTCGTGCCTGCCGTTGACGTCCTCCTTCTGCGGGCCCCTCTTGGCCACGCTGTTGAGGACGATCTCCGCCGGCTTCTTCACCGCCCTGCTCTCCAGGTTGGGCATGATCTTGGCCAGGTAGCGCGAGGACTTCTTGTGCACGACGGTGATGTGGCGGATGACGTCGCGCTTGCGGCGGGACTCGTAGCTGCAGAGCGGGCAGCGGTAGAACTTGATGTAGATGTCGTTGCCATCCGTGTGCAGGTCTATGTGCTTGGTCAGGTTCTGCTTGGAGGTGAACTGCCGCTTGCACAGCTTGCAGTACAGCTGCTTGAAGTCGAAGCCCACCGACAGCTTGTTGGGCTTGCGCGCCCTGGGGCCCTCGTTCTCCTGTTTCACCTTGCTCTTCAGACCCACGGGGCCGCCCCTCTTGTCCGGCTCGCTGTGCAGGGAGGGGCCGACGCCCGAGGAGACGGCGGCGAGGTCGCCGGAATCCTCCACTTTGACGCTGCCGGGGCGGCGCCGTTCTCCAGGGCGTGGATCTTGTGGACGATGCGCATGTGTCTCCGCAGCATGATCTGGGAGCTGTACTTCCTCTTGCACAGCAGACACCTGCAGGCCGACAGGCTGTACTCCGCCTGGGGGTTGGCCTTGTGCCTCCGCCCCTTGGAGCCCGTCTTCCTGTGGGGGGCCGGGGGACTGGCCTCCAGCGAGAGCGGCTGCCCCGGCTTGGTGGCGATGTCGGGGGTGATGCAGTCCCGGCGCAGGCCGCGGTGCACCTCGTCGAAGTGCCGCCGCACGTTGGCCTTGGTGGCGAAGGACTTGCAACACATGGGGCAGTTGCGGCCGGTGGCGGTGGGCGCGCGGCGGGGCCGGCCCTTCACCATGGAGAGCAGGCTGATGGGCACCGTGTGCGTCTCCGTGTACTTCTTCAGCTCGTCCATCTTCTTCTTGTGCATCTTGCGGCAGTGGCGCCGCACGCTGCGGTAGGAGTTGAAGTCCTGCTTGCACAGGCAGCAGGAGATCTTGAAGTCCCCCGCCTCGCTGGACGTCGCCTCCTCCTCGGGCGGGGCCGGCTCTGCCTCGTCCTCCTCCGCCGGCGCCTCCTCCTCGGGGGCGGCCTCGGGCGACTCCTCCGCCGGCTCCGCCCCCGCGGGAGAGTCGGCCGGCTGCTCTTTGGGGCCCCACTCCTCCGGGCCTGGCTGGTGGGGCGCGTCTCTCTCCCCGAGCTGGCCCAGGTCCTCCTCTTGGGAGACGAACTGGAACACGGCATTCTGGTTGGTCTCGATGGGCTCCAGCCTGACCACGTACTCCTGCCTGCCCTTCCGCGGGTAGATGGCCTCCAGCAGCTCCTTTATGGCCTGACTCTGCTTGTCCTCTGCAGGTGGATCTGCACAGACAAAAAATAATGAGCCTCCGTACTGCATCGGTCAACCCAGAACTGTCCTCTTTGCCCAAACGATACAGAAAAAGGACTAAACTAAAACTAAAAGAGATTTTACAATTTGAGGAGGGGGAAAGAGGGAGAAATGGAGGAGACAACAAGGGGCCTAAAGAAAGGACACCAGAAGAGAGAAAGGGGACACAGCGACAGTGGTATTAGAGAGAGGGGGGGGGAATGGATGGAGGTCCACTGACCAGCAGGAGCAGGTACTCTGGGGAAGCAGTAGAACTCCTTGTGCGTGATGAGGTTGGGCAGGCCGCGGAACAGGCTCCGACAGAGCTTACACTCGAAGATGGTGTCCACCTCCTTCAGCAGGATGTGCTTCAGCTGCGCTGTGCCTGCAGGGCCGACACAAAGGGGACGGCGTTAGCGATAACGCGGTCGCGCGGTGAGGATACGGAGGTCATGCCACGGCGTGTCGGGTTGCTCCCATACCTGAGCGGAAACACTCGATGATCTGTTGGATGCCCGACTTGGACGTCTGAAGCTGCTGCTGAAGCAGTGGAGGATCCCCTGGCTCCATGGGGAACACTGCAATAACACACACATACACACACTGTGAGCATATGCTAATGTGCATTACATTACATTATGTGCATTTAGCAGAAGCTCTTATCCAGAGCGACTTCCAGCACAAGAGAACATAAGTGTATCCATTCAAGCTAAATGAGCAACAGTGTCAGCCCAGTGCAAACTGTACGTCCTGTGGAGAAATGTACAGTATTTTTTGTAGAGTAATAAATTACCAGCAAGTACAGTTTGAAGCAGACTTAAAAAGTTTGAGTGGTAAAGTAGCTGACTAGGATGATGTATTATGTTGTGGAAAATGGCACAAGCACTTTCTTTAAAGCACACCCAGATATTATATTTCAGACAGGTGTTCAACTGACTTTCCTGATTAGCAAATTAAACAAAAGAAAACTGTGAGCTGGTCATAGACAGCTAGCTAGCTTAAGTACTATCCTATCAAATGAAAAGACAATAGTCACTGATAGTTAGCTTGAGACGGAACTTAATCCACTGTAACTATGCACCTAGTTACCTGTTCTTTGGCCTAATATCAAGCAAGCTTGGCAGATAGCTAACATTAGCTTTCTAAAATTGCTAGGTCTGCCATACCCTTTTCTAAAAATGACACTTCTAGCAAATAGGATTACTACCTAGACCTACAGTATTTTTGTCACTCTATTCACAGTAATTTAGTAACACAACATTTCAGTAAAACATACAGTAGGCATTTAAATGATCCAATAAGCATTACCATGAGAAGTTGTGGTAGAACTTAGACCATCCACCCACTTTCCACAGCAATGGTGCTAGTCTTTAGTCTTTACTCAGGCTTTTATTCTTCTCCTCATACATAAAGCTGTAAGGAACAGTCTGAGGCTTGTCATGGGTAAACATGTGACATGAGTTGATTTTCACAAACCACAAGGAAGCTGTGCACTGTAAAAGTAACCTCAACAAGTAACCTCGCCTTCGAGGAGCTACTCATCTCCCCGATCAAAGTCCTGCTCTCAGATCAGGTTATCTGTTTTTAAAGCGGGAGTGACACCGTGACACGGTAACAGTTAGAGACAGACGAGGGGGGACTGATCTGAGAGCGGCGCGCTGTATATTTAAACTGTAATGACAATGCTCGCCTTGATGTGCGTTTTGTTTACACTCCCTGTGGAGTATTAAGTGTGCCTGGATTCATCTATCCCTGCCGCCCATGTCAAGGAGACGGGGGGGGGGGGGGTTAGGACGAGAACAAACGGCGCGGGAGCGCGGGGAGCACGCCGCAGCCGCCGCTTCACACGCCTGGCCTCGGGGCGAGTGACGGCGCTCGCGAGGCGGCGGGGGTCCTGAGGGATTCGCTAACCCAGCGCGGCTCAGAGACCGCCTCCCTCACATCTCTCTCCGCGCGCCATTCCCTCTGATTTTTCTCCAAGAAATACTTGCGGGAGTCAAAAAGGCAGCGCTCTCCGAAGGCACATGCCACTTTATTGCGCTCTCCTTGCATTGAATCGTAATGCTTACGACTTCAAAGATGCGCCAATCGACAACCTGTCTGCCTTCTCTTTCACGGAAGGCGAAGCTCTGGGAATACCACCAGCAGAAACACAGCATCAGCTGTGTAAATATGCAAACACTGTACGTTACGGAGATGATCATTTCTTCAGTTGGAAATATACCTGGCATGGTTCTTCCCTGTACTTTCCAGCAGTAATGACCCTTCATGAAACAAAGACAAGAGCTGAGGCTGGAAGTTTCTAAATTAAATATGAGCTACTATCACAGCTTCCGGAGAAGCTCTGGCTGTGTTGTGCAGAGACCTGAGGAGGATTAACATAATAACTATGATGAATAATCTCACGAAGGCTGTACAGTGCGCTGTAATGGCACTTCAGAAAGGAACAGAGCGACGGAGGCCATCTCCCGCAATTCGCAATAAAGCAACCTGGAGTTGCACTAACACATGTAATCAAATCATTCGCTGACAGATAACCAGGGACTGATACTTTACCCAAGAACAATGCCAGCCATACATTTTGTATTTCATTAAGACTGCATTTCTGGGAAAAAAAGGAGAGGGCAGCAAGACTCAGCCAATTATCTATAATACCCATGCATCTTTCTTGAGACAACAGTGTATTTGTTTCTTGAGGGCATGAGAAAACATTGTCGATTCTAGTGAAAGAAGATCAAACTGAATTGTCATCATTACCCATCATGAATAATAACTCTAAGGCGAGATGAAGGCAACCACAAGCCAGCGAGGATTCTGACATGTCAGTCTGGGCCGTGATGAGACGGAGTCTGATGTGGCAGCTCCCGTTGTTCATTACGGGGGGCGTGTGTGGAAAGGCCTGACGAGCGCGTGTCACCGCTGACTAAGCCAATCTGACAGGCCCCGCTTCTGCCCGCTTCCTGGAGCGTGAGGCAGGCTGGGAAAATCGTCTGGTGACCCGAATCCCTCCGTCCGACGTGCGTGACGGGAGGGGTGGGGGGTGTTAGCCGGAGTCAGGCCGTCTGGGCGCGCTGGGGGGGGCTGCCGGGCGCCCCTCAGGAGGGGGGTACCGCCTCAGCGGGGACACACTTACAAAAACAGCGGTGCCCCTGAGACAACACTGAAGCTGTAACTTAAGACAAGAAACTCCAACTCCCATTTCTGGTCCTTCTCGACACCCCGCCAGTCCCTGCGGAAATCTTTGGGTGTTGCTGCTAGAAGATTCCAGTTTGAACACACTTGGCCTTTTGAGAGGGGGAACACATGAAAGCCCTCTGAGCAGCATGCTGGAGCACGACTGCACACAGAGACGAGACGAGCGTGGCAGCAGCGAGTGTGCAGTTATCAGGACAGCTGCCCGAGCTCTTTCACTGCCACCCAGACTCTGATCACCCCCGCAGCCACGGGGACAGCTTAAGAGCCCTCTTTCACTCCCTCACAGCAGCCCAAGGCTTTATTAAAACGCAAAAAAAAGGAGAACAAACTGAGTGCTAACAGGGGTGAGGTTCGCCTCGTGATCACAGGACTGACCTCAGAAGCTGTCTGCCTCTGGCCACCTTTTGGGGGGCCCACGCTATAGAGAAAGGGGTAGTGTTTACTTGCACCCTTTAAAACCAGTCTGGGAAGTCCCATAATCTCATTATAATGTCGCCATGGTGATTTTTTTTCCAGGGGGTTGGAGACAAAGGCCCACACAATGTCAATACCCACAACAGAGACAAGAGAAAGTTTCGCAAACCCATCAATATTCTACAAAGACGTGACAAAGCAGACAGCTAATAAACACCATCACAGATAAATATGCCACATCTGCTGAAGGTTAATATGCAGAGAGAGGTTTGGCCCCATTACTCGCTCACTCGCAGCCTGGGTCCCTACATGCAGAGCCGGTCTGAGGCAGTTCAGCTTCAATGAGGCTTATACACGTCTTGGGGGGAATTTCCTTGAGGACATAACTCGTGTCGGACTGCAGCCAGTGAACCCCCCCGCCGCCGCCTCCGCTATTCCCCTCCCCCTCGCCTCTTCCCCTCCTCTGGGACAGACAGAATACCCTAAGGTCAGAGGTTGAGCTGTACTGGCTGGGCTCCAAAGGCCCCGGGCTACAGCATCGGACTCAGTGTGACAGGTTTGCCAACGCAATGACAATGCTTTCTCACTCCGGCCATCAGCGCGGCTTACTGTCACTGCCCGTGGGTGTGCGCGGGACGCCGCTAACAGCCAAAGGACAACACACAGAAAGCAAACCCACACTGGCTCACACATCCAAACATTTTAAAGACAACTGAAACAAACAGATGATTGAACAAACATAAAGACTGCTGATTCAACAAGTAGAATTTAGGAAGCAAAGGCTTTCAGTTGCATGTGAACCGCACCTGTTTCCAATGAGCTTCTCTCAGTTTCACACATCCTATTAACAACTTGAATTCCAGACCAATACTCCACTACAACTAACTAATACTCTCTGTAAACACATACTGTATGACAGGTCAGTCATTCTGTAAACAACACAAAAAGCAATTTGCCTTGAACTGGTTTGTGTGGGCAGTGATTCTCTGATACAGTCACAGACCAACTGCATATAGCACAAAGCAAATGGAGAAGTGGTTTCCAGTTGATGGAGAGGTGACATTGACTGTCAGTGACTGATCCAGCCATTTTCCAGTTTTAATTCTTGTTCTTGTGCATTTCTTGTTCAGTTTAACTCTGCTTCTTCTTTTTTCTTACTTTCCTTAAAAAAAGAAAAAAAAACTATTTGATCAAGAAAAAGGCAACAGCTTCAAGCGTTGAGATGAGCAGTGGTAGTGACAGGGACTTTGAAGTAGGCTGTGAGGATTTGGGAAGTAGCGAGAGAGAAATGGACTCTTCTTTCAGTGAGGATCATCAACAAGTGAGAAACATCAAACATGATGACATTTTTAAAGAAAAAACTCTACACTGACTGAGGATTTATAGTTTAGGCTTTTAAGTGCAAGTGGTTCATTATTATTGGTTGCTTGGGCTTAAGTGTGTGTGTGTGTGAGAGGGCTCAAGTTCAGGTGAACCAACAACCTGCAATACACTGAAGACAGTTACGTCAAAGTTGATTGACGGGTCTCTCAGATATAAACTGACAGCCACAGCAGTAGAATGGAGCCCAAGTCAAGTTAAATTTCAAACCTGACAGAAGTGTCTCAAATTCAGGACAGGATTAAGCTCTGTACATCCAAGATGTACTGATCAAATGCTTCAGCGATTTAGTCAGCATTCAGACATTTCCAAAATCAGACCCTCTGATGGAAAAATGCACAAGCGCTAAATAAGAATCAGTCTCACATAAGAAGATAACGCACAATCACTGAAACGGGTACAGCCATAAGGCATAATTAAGGATCAAGTGGAACCCCTTTGAAAACTGTGGGCTAATCCACCCTGTTTGTGTCTTTGTGCTACTCCACATTCACTAGCACATCAATGTTGAGTTACTCTTGCTCAGAGCAAGCATCATACACCCTTGTTAACACAGCTTAGTGAACCTCGGTGCGTGCAATGCACTAGCACGCAATACAGCTGAGGGTGGGCCTAACTGCTTGAAGAAGCAATGTCGATGAGGTAACTTCCATTATACTTTGCACTTTGGAGAAAGGAGAGAGAGACCACTGCACAGTTTGGTGTGAAACCCCATTAGAGGATTATCATTAACAATAGCATCCAATCACGGTGTGACCTGGACTAACAATGAAGGGAGAGAGCTTATTAGTTTGTGGGCTGAAGGTGGCATTCAGTGGAGGCTTTTAAGGGAGGGAGGAGATGGAACCGGAGAACCCAAGCCATTTTCTTTTAGTTGCAATGAGGCCATGTCAGTCTATTGCTTACATAGTTCTCTGGAACAAACACTGTATGGCTTAAGGCGGGTAGTGTAGTCAACACAATAAACATGTGTTAGTGTGTGTGCCAATAAGACCCCCTTAAGTACAGTTAAAGCAGTATTCGACCTGAAGGTTTCATGTGTAGGCAAAGCAAGACTTGCACTGCTTGCTATTTCATCTCATATGTCAAGGGTATGTTGAACAGCTGACGGTCCTTAGGCAGTTGGATTAAGAGGACACCGGAGCCTGAGGATAAGTGGTAAGAGATGCTACAGCTGACAGTCTTAAATTTGTTCTGGGTTTGCCATGACACACAAGTTTCCTGTTTTTTTTTTAAATAACAAACAGGAGTCAAATTCTGTAATTGAAACACACAACACTACTAGTGTAAAATACAACAAACCAGCTGATAACATACATAAGAACTTAACTACCATACATATATACAGATGAACCCTGTCAAAATCATCTTGTTTAACATTCTGATTCCAAAAATAATTTGCATCTTACCATAGGTCACACAGTAAAATGACTCTTAATATCACTGGGACACCAATGACCCCTTCAGGCACTACTTGCAACCTTTTAGCACTATAAATGTAGTTTTCAGATAATCAATCAATCTAACCAATAATATTGTACTGAACGTTAAAACACTGAACAGCCAATCAAATCTGTCAGAATGAATTTTCCAAAGTCAGACTCCTGAGCTTTCATCCACTAACAAACACTGGTTTAGCAAACCCTCCATAAATGCACTGAAAATATGACAATCCACTCAACTCAGAACAGTCAACAATAAACACCTCCTAGAGTAAGTCTGAATTTCTGCTGATGTTCATTGAACTTCAGGCTTGTCAAGACATCTGAGGTAGGATCAGCTCTCAAGCACCACTGATGACATACTATCATTCACAACACTAGCTTGCTTACACTACTCCTGTTCTGCTGGTTGCATCTCTGGCTACGCTCCCATCAGATGTCCTGGTGTCCAATTTACAGAGTAGATGAGGAAAAACAGCTCAAAAAATGTAAACAGGTGTGGTCTGCATGCAGCTGAGCTACGATTTCCTAAATTTTACTCCCCAAGTAAATGCTGCTTAATAGCGTATATCTGTTCTGTACGACAGAGGTGATATCGAAACGGTTACACTGCAATGTACGCCGTCTAGAAAAATGCCTTCTAACTGTGACACACATGACCACAACCTGACTTTCAGTTTCCCTAAGCACTGTTACTGCCCCTAGAGGCAATCTAGCTGCACTGCATTCTGAGGAGTTGAGGATCTGGCAGGTCTTCTGGCATATAAGCGGGTGCTTCCTGTCCCATGAGCCCCCCCAGGAAGGAGCAGCAGCACTGTGTCACTGTGGCTGTGCCACTGTCCACTTTGGTGTATCTGTCAGCACATGTATCTGAATGTATTATATTATATTATATTACTGAGAATATCTTTCCATACGTCTTTATCTGTGTGTTTGTGCAGTTCAGGCTCATGAATGTTTGAGTTTCTGTGAATCTGTGTTTGTGTGTGCACAGGACACGTTTGAGGAACAAGCAGGGTCATCTCAGGCCCCTCTCTAAAGCCCACCCCCTTTGAGCCCCTCCCCCCCGCCCCTCAGCGCGGAACGTGTCTAATGAGAGGGGGCAGGTCTCTGCGGATCCCCCTCCGGCCAGGGGGCAAAGTGCAACCAATCGGCCAAGCTGCCTACTGTCTACTGTGAGTTTAACCCTTTCCTGACTCAAACGGCAATTCCTCTGAGACACCCCGTGTGCGAACACCGCTGCACATCTCTCAATATATTCACAGGGCCAGGCTAAATATAGAGCCAGACTCATCCGCTGCCACACGATCCCCAGTTAATCAACCCCTCCCTTTATGTGAACAAAGCCAGAGGCACTCTGGGCCTCTAAACCACTTGCACGTATTAGCTGTGGCTTCACTCTCTGGACTACACAGTGCACTGAAGAGCACACTAAAAAGACTACCCCATCATGCTGTCGATCCAACGCACACCAGATCTGCTTGTGTTACTTCACATTATGTGGCCAGCAAGCAACTGCTGTGCGTTAGAAATGACTTTTTCCCCCGCTCACAATACTGTTGTTCTGTTCATCCCTTGAAGACCGAATGATTTATATATCTCATTTTACATTTTAATATAATACTGTTAGATGTGCACTGTTCCTATTAAAAGCTCTGTACAAAATAAAATGACTGAAAAGGTAGGTACTTGCAGTTTACGTTACATTACATTCATTTAGCAGACACTCTTATCCACAGCGACTTCCAGCACATTAGAGCATAAGTGTATCCATTCAAGTTGAATGAGCAACAGTGTCAGACCGAGCTAACAACACTCCCAGACCAATGAGTGCGAGCATAACACTATTCAAGCCCTAACTCAAGTTAACGTGTGAAATCTGACTAGGCAACGGAGGCCAATCATACTACCATACATCAGTCACTAGAGCACAGAATCCAAAATACATCACAATACTACACGTAAAATTTGAAGCAATGCTGTAGCCCATGTACCCGGCAGATAAGCAAAGATCAGGGAACCATCAAAAACACTAATTTTCAAAGCCCTGCTTTTCACATGACCATCCTTAATGTCTTTCTATAAACTTTATGCAGATCTTAGCTCCTTGACACCTCCCGTTTGTGCTCTTTTGTCAACACCTGATATAGGCCAGCATGTACTTCCTCTACCACTTTCCAGTCACTCTCTGGAGGCCACATTGGCTGGAACATGGAGTGAGGAATAAGGAAGTCTGTCTCTCCAGCCTATTCAACTCTGACAACAGGTCACATGACGGGAGTGTTTGTGCTGAACAGAGATGGGGCAATAATAGGCAGAGAGGTCTCTTTGCTCGTCCATTCAGATGCTTGGCCTGCCAGAGAGGTCAAAAAGCCCACTCCTCCCCACTGCATCCTGGATAACGCAAGTTGGCAGAGGAATTTCCTGTAATCCTCTCTCACCTCTGACCTCTGACCTTTCAGGTCATTTCAGCGGGATGATAGTGTGATGGCTTTAAAAGGATGCGAGAATGGCACTCTTCATGGCAAGGTGAGTTTCAGATTGTTCTAGAACACATTACATTCATTTCAGATGTACGCTGCAACTCACTTTCCAAGAACTACATTTGTAAAAGATTCGCACTTAAAGTACTTTTCATAAAGATGAGACTGACTTCTTCACTGAATGGTTTCACTGTTGGGAATTTTCATAGGCCTAAGATAAAAAAAAAAAAACTTTGTAGAGGTGTACAAGACAGAGAGGAACTGACAATCATCGCAGTGGGGGGTGTTAATGAGTCCAGTGCTTGTGGTAGCATGCCCAGACGTGACTATCTATTTTCAACAGATATATACACCTATGAGGAGAAAAAAGATATGCATACAAATCACATTTGCAAAAGTCTGTTATCATCTTTTTAAATAAAAAACTTATTTTAATAAATATTACATTTTTATAGTTCCCAAGGCTTTGGCACACTGTCTTCTGTGGTAAATGTCAATTTCTTGTATTGTTTTGGTCACTTATTACTGAAGTCCAGGCCATGATCGACCCTCTCTCAAGGCAAACGCCCACAAAAACTCACCGGCAACACTGCATTTTGTGCTTCTATGTTAGAGAAATAAAGTCACTCCTATGAGTCAGTCACACACCATTCAGAAACTCACTGAGCTGAGGCTGCACTTACGGCAGGTGGTTGTGTGTCAGAGTTACCCGCTGCACTGAGGCCTGTGCACAGGCAAGACATTAGACTGGGTGTGGGGAACCTACCTGTGGTCTTCAGGGCTGCGTCTGGACTGCCTGTGCCTGGCTCACAGCAGCCGTGGTGATGGTGCTCTGTCTGGCAGTATTTGTCCTTCGTCGGGGTCCTCTGCATTTTGGGTTTGGCCTCCTCCATCTCCCAGTCGCCCTTGCTGGGGTGCTGAACCAGAGACGGTGGGACACAGAGTCACATTCCACACGTCAGAACTTGGCCCCTCCCCAATCTGCCGCGTGTCAAACGAGGGGAGGCATTGTGGCGTTGTGCAGGAGTAACATTAATAAAAGGAAGGTCATTGTTCTCATCAGAAATACCCTGCTTGTACTGGTTTCTATTGTCCATTCAAATGGCAGGGTTCATACAAACACCATGAAATTAAATTCAAGGACTTTCAAGTACTTTTTCAAGCACTATTTCCCTATTTTCAACGACCCGGCACACAACAAGTAATTCAAACGTGTGTTCTCTAACACTACATCATATTTTATCAGTGTTCTTTTTTCTATTGCATATCAAGTTCTCTAATTCTCAACCTTCAACTAGTACAAAAATGCAACCCAAACTCGAAAAATCTTCTTTCTTCACAAAGCTCAGACAAGTTTGATTAAAATCCCCAAAGAACCATGTTATTTCTTTGTGATGTTCTTAATTATAAGAAAATAATTGACAACTGCTTAAAAACTGTACATGTGTGGACTTCATTTAATGATATTTGTGTACTGGTGTTGAAATAATAATAATAAAAGCTGTAAAGTAAAAAAGCAAGTAAAAGTAAAACTATATAATGCACATACAATGCACAAAACCTTGCTGAGATAATAGAAAAGGATGCTGGTCCATATACCCACAGCCACAGAAACAAACTGTGTACATACAGTATAGGTCAAACTTCTAAGTTTGGTATCATGAACGCGCTAATGCTGCAAGCTCTGTTTCTCTTCGTTTAATGACACTCTAAAGCTATTGCATCTAGCAATGCACTCTCTTGCTTTGGATGATCAGTTGCATCCATAAACAAAAACAGCCCGCAGCTTTGAATCACAGAACTATTTGCTAGCTAGTTAGCTATAGCTACATAATTAACAGGCATGTTATTAGTTGTTGATCAAAGAATTTATTTAAGTTAGGTTACTCCCTTCCGTGTGACCTGTTTACAGGAAAGGTCCTGGTAGCCAATACATTCATGGACAAAGAATATACTACTTTAATTTGGGGTATTTAGACATTAGATGCACCCATGCATTGGTGCATGTCACATGCAATAATGCAACAGCTAGTGAAAAAGCACAATCAATTCTGATTTTAATGAACGAATTGCGAGGAAAGTCTCACACACAACAGTCTTTGTACAATGTCAACTTGAGACTAGATCATTTTAGTTTTAAGGACCTTTTCAAACACTTCATGAAAAAGTATGTTTCTCCGGGTATTCCAGAACTTAAATTTCTGGCCATCTATGTCAAGCATGTTAAGCATTTTAAGCACCTTGTGCAAACCCCAAAATGGGTCCCAAACTGTGTCCGCCAGCATGCAGTGACACTTCAACCTTGCTGTTCAGAGAGGCTGTGAGAGATAAGGGACTCAGCACTGACTCATGAGTCCTTTGTCTGCATATTCATTGAGTCCTCCCATCACCCTTGGGGAAGATCGCCCTACCCCGCCCTTCCTCCTTCCTGAGTTATGACACCAATGAATGGGGGAATCAGAAATGAACAAAACACCCCCCACCCCCACATCCACTCCAGACATAAACACACATTAATACAGCAAAAAGGACAGCCACTGAACACAGTGGTGAAGTGATCTGAATAAACTACAAGACATGGCTGGCCTTGATGATCTCTGAGTAGGACCCTGACTTGTGCTGTCCAGAATACTTGTACATTGTGATCATTATTTACTCTATCCAATAAAAACAATTGATTGAAATGTATCTCACCTGTAAGATATCTAACAAGCAGGAATTCCTACAGAGAGAAAGCACTCCTGCAACTTTTGTAATTCATACTGTAACTAAGAGGTGACTTCAGCAATGAGAGAGCTCCAGCAACCTAAAAACTACCTCAGACGTGACTTCATTGAGAGAGCTTATCTGTAAGTCACAGACTTACTCAGAGGTGACCTCAGTGGGATAGTTTGTCTGTAACTCACAGACTCAGAGGTGACTTCAGTGAGTGAGTGTGCTCGTGTACCTGATTGCGTAGGAAGTGGGAAGAGGTCTTCCTCAGAGCAGAGTGTGGTTTCTCCATGCTGCCCTCTGCTGGGTTCCCAGTGCCAGCGCCCCTGGAAAAACAGCAGGTGCATCAGACAACCCCACCACTGACTTTTATATAACCCTCCCTATCTATGCTTCTGAACTCTGCTTTATCATGTGATCTTTTGATTAAAAAGCCATTACTGCACATCTGGTTCACTTCCATGCTGAAATCACCCTCAATGTAAATGAGAGTGCAGTTGGACTACATAACAGACAGTACAGTTGCCATTTTAAGCAATTCTACTGATTTGTAAAAATTTTCCCACAATCCCACACATTCCCATGTGATCAGCAAATTTGCCTGTTTCATCCTAAAAAAGCTAGGCACAGTATGAGGGTGTGTAAAAACACACTAATAAAGTGCATATATAAAAGTTCAAAGGCTTCTCTCTTACAAGCACTGAACACTAGAGGGAGACAAATATTCAATTTCAGCAGTTTCTTCACACTTGACTGTCCCCAGTGCTACAAGGGTCTGCTCTTTTCGTTGATGCACAAGGGGCATCTTGTCAGACAAGGGACCTTGGTTCACCTCGGAGGACAGTGCATTTGTCAGCATGCTCAGCTCCATGTCCCTTAACAAATGGAGCCACAGGGCCACTACATGGGCCTAACATGGCTTTTTAGCCAGCTGCTCTCACCCCTTTCGCTGTCCTGAGTGGGCACTACAGTTTAGGGAGACAGACCATTTGTTTGTCATGAGCATCCAAACAGAAAAATAATTCAAGGGCTGCCCAATGTTTTGTGACAAAATCTGCCAGCACTGCAGTTCCTGTTTCCACACAGCTATTGTCCAATGGCACATTGCGTTCTCAGCACCATTTCTCCTACAAGCTGTTCAAGGATTAGTCACATTACATCAAGCTAAATACCAGTCTTTTGTGCGCATGGCATGATCATCATACCCGCGCTGAACTGACTTCTCGTTTCCTCATGGCGTGTGCGCGCAGCGTGACGGACGTGATGACGTCCTGCCCAAGTCTGCCACTTTGTCTTGTCAGCTATAACATCCTTGAATGTTCCATATTCAAAGGCTCAGCATATTGCCTTTATAATTTCAAATCTTTACAACTTTCAGTTGACACAAGCAGCCCTGTGGCCATTTATTTACTTCTGAGGCAGGCGTAAATACAGAATCAATTATACAGCTCACATTGGTGTATATTATCTGCATAAACAGTTGGATATCTCCTTACGCAATTCAGTTCAAGAAACACCAACTTGGGCACTGAACCTGCAACCTTCTGGTTACATGTTCACTTCCTTAAACAATGCACAACACTAGCCCTGTGACACTATAAATACAGCATAAAAAAACACCAAAATGTATGATTTATTCATATCTCTATTACCATCCTGATAGATTCAACCCCGTAGACTGGCAGAGGAACAGTACCCTGTGGCTATAGCTACAGGCAACTGCAATGCTGTGTGGCTGGAAAAATACCCTTTCCTGCGCTTGTGGTTCACTCGGTCCTGAGTGAACTGCTGTTTGGTTTCGGGGGTGAAGCAGGAGGACCGAGCCGCCTCATACCACCCACCCTTCAATAGGAGCCTAAAACAAGAACAGGCCGCGCTTCTGCTGCTGGACTCATTCAGAGGAAGGTGCCCATTGAGGGCCATTCTCTCAAAGGGGATTTGCTTTACAGTCTTCAAAGACTTGGGGAGGAAAAAAAAGATTCTATTTTTATTCTCTATTTTTCACTCTTCTGGTATTTTCAGTAGACCGCCGGGTGGGCAAACACAAACGCTATTGAGGTGTCACCTGCATCAGCATGCAATTGGGGTTCACATGAACTTGCACCCAGAGGGTGGTCCGAATGCAGAGCTGTTGTTGTACCCTCAAGCAAGGCACTAATCCCAAATTGCTTCAGTAAATATCAAGTTGCATAAATAGATATATGTAAAAAAAAGTAACCTGTGCAATTTGGACTAGGTAAATGCATCTGCTACGGATGTAAATCTTGTAATGTAATGTGGAGGCGCTGCAGGGGCAGAGACCAACAAACACCTGTAGTGCTGCTGTTACTGCTTGCGTGCTCCACTACTGCTACAGAAACAGAGCACCTGCAGTGCCCCCTTCTGGTGGCATCTGGTTGCCCTCTTAGATTTATGTGCATTGTGTATGAGGAGGGATGATCCCAGACTTTTCCTCTTCCTTTGCCTCTGATCTGACACAGATCTCAGATCAGGTGGTGAGGTTCTGTTCACTTCCACAGGGCGGGAAGAGAGCAGACATACATACGCACAAAAGCTGTAAGGGATTAAAGCTTTAATCGATTAAAGCTTTAGGCACAGATTAACCCTTCATTTTGCTAACGTATACCTAACTTGTGCAGCTAGCTATTTCAGTGTCTCTCTGTCCTTTCTGCACTACAGCCCTGCTAAGGAATTGGCACTGCCTTGTCAGCAAGTTAGAAATGTAAACCCCAACAGAACAAACAGGAACTTTGTTTTGGAATTTCCAAACTCATTCATGATACTACTCAGAAACAACTATCTGAATTATCTAAACATGAATCAACTACCAGGGAAAAAAAACAACTGTCAATTAACTGACTAATTTTATTATTGTTTTCTTTGGAAATCCAGCCGGAAAAATCTTGAGTTGATGTTCTTTTACTAAAAACACCACCATCTGAACACAAAAGACTACTAGTGTGACCCAGAGTTGAACATGATGGAATCCTGATGAAAACTTCTTTTACACAATGTGCGTTTCCACGGTGACCGACAGAGTCCTGGTTCAGGATTCCATTTTACACACAGGAAATCAGGTCAACATCATCCTCACACCAGACACCAGAGGTTCAAGAAATGGACAGAGAATAACATATTACTGGCCTCAGTCACACTACATGAACTTCTACAGGTAGCATTCTGCAGGTTATGCATTCAGACTTCATCAACCAACAGGAGGTCACATAGAGAAATAAAAAATATGGCAGGCAATTTTCCCCAAAAAGTGTTTGCAGTGAATAGATAAGTGAGTAGATAAGTACAATGATTTTTAGAGAGGGTCAAACTGAGACACATTTGGGAAACCATGAAATGTAGCATAATAGCAGCTTGATGGACTTTTAATGGAAAAAAATACTATACAATATAAAAATATATATTTAAAACAATTTGCATCTTTAAATTGTTCTGAAATATTTCAGAAACCTTTCAATGGCAAGCAACTGAAGTTCCAGGGGAAATCACTTCTGAAAATGACTTTATAGGCAATACTGACCAGAAAGTAGCATTGGCAACCCATGAATCTGAACATAATCATATTAGAAGCACTGTAGGCTGTCAGGGAAGTATATTATAGATGTAGCCCTTGTTGACTCTGCTGAGCTTTAATAAATGTAAAGATATTGAAGTACTTGCCACTTTTCCACTTGTCTTGGGACCATAAACCCAGGAAACCCTGACGTTTTCCTACCAAAAGAAGAACTCTAGCCCCTCACACCACACTAAATCCCTCCAAGGCAGATGAAGAATACAGAGGCCTGCTGTAACGACAGGACCAAACTGAGACACAATTAAGCATATGAACCCAATGTGAAATACAGAAGTTGAAACATTGCAGCTTTTTTTCCCTGAGTCCATGACTTCACCTGCAGTCACTCTATGAGTAATGTCTTTTGTGGCAGTCGTTAAAAAAATAATAATACATCAGACACGCTCAGGTTATACTCCTCCTAATAATAGCATCATAGCAGAAACGCCTCATTTCCCCTCACATGTATCCTGGTGTACGTAAACATGCTAAAATGCCATTTCCACTCAAATGCTAGGTGTAGTTGAGGTGTGGTTGAAAGCCAGTCACTCCAGGCACAGAGGGCTACCTAGTACTCCATGTGACCAGGAAGTGGTTTTTACAGGCGTAGGCGTGTTTATGGAACCGATGCAGGAGGAAGCAGCCTGGCACAACGCCAAGTAATAGTGCAATCTTCCGGAAGTGCAAATGATCTAATGTTAAACACCGAACATGTCCAGCCAGACATTGGCTGCGTGGAAGACCGGTTGTCCTTGTTTCATTCCCGCTGGGGCATTTCTTACACTTGCTTGGACCTATCCATTTTCTAACATAACAGACAAAATAATACAGGAACATATTGACATATGTCAACCTGGGCCATTTTTCCACTAAGCTAGCGAGCTAGCAGTTGCACAGGTCCCTAGTTTGCAACTCTGAGAAAGGTGAGGTGGAGGAGGTGAGCAGATATCTGTACATCCACCCAGAGCTACCTGCACCTCAAGGTAGTGTAAGGAAATGCACTATTATGAGATTTATTTATTTTTTTTAGGTGTAACTGTCTGTCTGGGATGTTAAACCATAAATATTGCCAGTTCGATTCCCAGCTGGGGCACTACTGTTGCACCCATGGGCAAGGTATTTAACCCAGAATTGCCTCAGTAAATATTCAGCTGTAAAAATGGGTAACACATAAAAAATTGTAATTGTAACCTATGTAAGTCGCTCTGAATAAGAGCATCTACTAAATGCCAATAATGTAACATAATGTAAAGTCAACCTGGCGATGCTGGCAAGTGACTTCAAGGCCATCCCAAAATTGTGGCTGGTTTGTGTTCATGTAAATTACAGATAACACTACACACAGTACAACTTTTGTATGGCACTGCATTTATTTAGCAGTTCTGAACTGACATACTGTGACCTAACAACCCCTTTGATGTTTTATGTGGAAAAAGCACAACATGCTAATTGACTGCAGGAAATAATGATGTGAACCATCTTTTTGATTAAACTGACCACTTTGCAATTAACCATCCAAAAATAGGCTTCTTCAGCTGATGATAGACCTTCTTATTCTAATATCCTGACAATTTTCCAAACAAATCTGCAGTCAACAGGTCTCAGAGCCCCTGAGAAAACCAATCTCTCTCTCAGAGAGAATCCCATGAAGCACTACAACCATTAGAGGTGAAAGGTCAACAATCAGGAGGAAACATACATCACAGAGAAAAATCCACTAGCTCCCTGAAGCTGCCTAGTGTATCACAAGCAAAGAGACCTATAATACATTTAGGTAATGGTTTTCAAACAAACAGGGCGTTATAAGGCTATTATATGGTGGTGACAAGATCATGATTTAGGTCTATTTTTGTGATTTAGTTTTTCTACAATTTTTGAAATTGCTATGCTACCAAACATGACTGCTTCATCAGCAAGAAACATGCAAGCAGATATCATTTCACTTGTCCAACAGCAACATTTTGCTATTGGATATCTATGGTTGGATTTTTTTCAGCTACACTTTTGTAATTTATGGGAAATTTATTTATACCCATAAAGCTGCAGAGAAACTTATGTAATATGCTTTGCATGTTTATGATGTAATACAACATCATAAGTGTAGAACTGCTAAACTGCTGATGAAAGATACTGACACAGTGTCTGACGTTTGTTTAGAAAGAAAACCCCTTGAATCTTCTCCCCCAAAGGAGCTGGGAATGCCAGTGCCAATATACACTCTCTATATAGGTCTGTCAGGAAGTTCTCTGCAGGTGCGCCAATTCCCAAAGGAATGCGTTCAGTAACTTCAGTTTGGAACAGCAACAATGCTGACCCGTCATTAACACAAAGGAATGGTGTCCAAACAGGATGTCAAGGCAAAAGTGCTTCATTCACGGCACCAACTACGTACACACCATGCATATAAAGTGCAGATAGAGTTGCCCTTCGTTGGTGTCTATAACATGAGGGTACAATATCCTGAAATGTTATGAAGGGGAGTACTGGACAAAGAGTGAGCATCCCAGATCATGTCACAAAACTTCTTATGCCATGTGACAGTTCATTTTTCATTCAGTATTGTAGCTATTTCTCCTCAAGACTGTGTGTAGTTCTTGATGTGGATTACTGAATGAATTGTCTTATCTAGACTTTGATTTCCTTCCACATGTGATTCACAAAGGGACTTTGGGCCTACTTTCACGCAACTATTCACTGTTTCGGCCACATGCCAGGCAAAATTGCACATGACCAAGGAAACAAACATGAAACAATAATCCTAAATAAATAATATGATCGAGGGGCATTTCACTAGTCAAACACTCACTATGATTCATGAAGGAAAATACAGCCATATGCCTGAGATTAAATGCTACATTTTTCTCCTGTTTCAACAAGAATCTGTAATAAATATGGCATCTGATCAGGGCCAGTCAGTCAGAGGGCAGGCTGTGTGAGGTGCAGAGGAGGGCGGTCATACCCCGACTGAGAGGTGGTGAAACGAACACCACACTTACCAAACTGAAAATTTTATGCTCATCTGATGAATGGTAAACTGGTCATGTAAACAGCACTTTGGGATTCACACAACTGATCTCAGCCATTGATTTTTTTTTATCCTCTAAAATAAAGGTTTCAGGCTTGTTTACTTGCTTATTTATTTTCAATCACACAAAATACATGTCTTTGGCACTGAACACTGGCCTGCAACAAACTTTTATTTCAGGTGCAAGTTGTAATGGCTTTCCAGGCCCTCTGTGCCTGTTATCTCTGCCGGGGTTCACAGGTTTTATTTGTCTCAGGTTACTCCATCCCACAGCAGTAAGAAACACACAGCTTCAGCTCACTCACTCTAAGGTGGGAGTGTCACTTCTGTACACAACAGACCATGCGGAGAAGCATGTGACCTGCCTCCCTCCTGGAAGATATCCACAGTAATGCAAAACCTGAGGGTCCTCAGTTCAAATCCCTGTTACCAATGAGCAATGAATCTTACCCAATTGCTACAGTACAATAACAATATCCAGCAACATAGCGGCAAACCAGCATGTGTTTGGTGTATAGATAGAAGCAATCTCCCAAATATTTATCTCTAAACCCGCAACTTTATTATGCAACAGGTAACAGCTGACCCCTTTATCAAGACATTTGGCCTGAGCCAAGGTTACACAGTAAGAAGAAAAAGTAAAATAAGAAAAGGTATATTTACTATTGGTGTTATCGTGATCCAGTCACTTAATCTGACTCTGCGGGGCTCTCCAAGACGAAGTGCAACCCAAGAAACATCATACTCTGCCACTGAATCAACAAGGCAAAACTTACGGCGAAATAACGTTTTAACCAAACGCGTTACATCGGGGGAAGGCTTTTAAAAAATGACAAGGAAAACGTTTATCACAACGAAAAATAAACTACTTTCTCTACCATCCCTGAGTTATTTGCAAACCAAAGACACGGTGCACAGGGCCAAGCGTGCAACTCTTCACGGATGTGCTTCGCGGGGTAGTGTATTGCGAATGCTGTGAACCTTTTTCGTGGCTAATAGCGCGATGTATTTTCAAAAAACCAAACGCGTCAAATTTAAAAAGAAGTGAACGAAAGGGTGATAAAAGCTGCAATAAAATTAGACTAGCGTAATAACTGAATAACACAAAGCCCCATGAATCTCAGCATTTCGGTTGCCTGCACTCGCCGTTTATGCCATGCACGTGGTCGAACTACGCCCGTGTAGTGTACTCCAGTCTACAAAGGATACGATGTCCCCCTCCACTTTCAAGAAAGTGTAATATATCCATGTCATATCCAGACCACGTAAACGTGACTCGTCAAATTAATATATGAATCGACGTACAATAAACCCCATGAATCAGCCACCTCCACGGGCCATATGTTGCCATGTAGCAATGTATTTCTCGAAATGCATGGTTGCAGCTTTTGGCGAACTGTGGCTGCTAGCGATGCTGCTAGCTAATTCAGTAACACTTTAATTAGTTCTCTATGTGGCTCTCCATCAGAACATATTGATAATATTACCGATGTTGGCGCACTCCACCTGTCAGCATATTTATTTCTGCGTTCAGATTTGCGCTCCGAAGGTTGCAGTAACCACATTTCCACTTGCAGCTCCTCGCCATTCTCCGGCTATGCAGGAACCATGGTGTTTGACGCAAATGTCACATAATCTTTACACGACAAAACGTTTAGCTAGTTCGGCCTTACTAGCTAGCTAAAACCAACATCGTCATACAAACATAAAACGGATAGGTCGTTAGATAACTAACCTCTTCTCGTGGAGATCAATTGCATAACAATTCCGTTTCCAAAACTCTGGTGCACACGTTACGAACGCGGCTTTCTGAGAGCATAGTTTGACTTACCTTCCTTAGTTTCTTTAATTTTATGTGCTGATCTTCACCGATTAAGTCGACTGGCACAGAAAATCCTACTTTCGGTCCACTGAATTGCAGTGCGGAAGAGTGACCTCGCTCGCACGAATCTGGTCGCTGAAAATACTTGGCTACATTCTGTTGGGACGCAGGCACGTAATAGCTGACGACGGGAGAAGATGCAGCAGCCAAGGCGCCTGAAACTTCGAACTGAATTCCAAGACTACAGCCACTCGGATAAAGGACCCCATGAATACTATTATACTCCTTTCTCCAAAGCGTATCCAACTATTTAGTAGGTTAACCAGCGAAAAAATACAGATGCGAAGGGATAGTAGTTAGCTAATTGAACAGCTGCCGATATGCGCAAAGCAGTACCAGCGTTGCGCAGCTGTAGATACTGGTTTTTGTGTTAACTACACCCCGGTTGCCCAAATAAGAATTTATTTTGAGTCTTTCTTCGTTGGCAATCTGCAATCCAAAGCGCAAAGCAGTTTACCGTTCTCATGGCACGATTTGCATCGCCCCATTATCCCCTGAAATCTCCTTTACACGGTTATATTGTCAGCCCCAAAACGCCCTATTTTGGACCACAAAAGACGAGATTAACTTGATCAAAGGAAAAGCCAAGTACAAAACGCACCTTTCAAACCGTAAAAGAGAGGCCCCTTTTACAGATTGCTGCATGGCAGGGAGTGCGGCGTAAAAGCGGGCTCAACCAAAGAAAGGATATACAAAGAACATGTCATATATTTCCATAAAAACAAACTGCTAGGCTATGATTTGTCGACAAGTAGAATATAACGAAATATCTCAGCGAAAGAAATCCATGTGGCGATCCAGAACCACTCCAAAACGACCGTTATTCGAACTGTAAAATGCTGCGCTTTGCGGCTCTGTGCCACCTTTTCCAAGAAGCTGCTTGGCGCACAGGACCGGTGACCCTTCCGGCTTTGCGCGTCTTCCCACTGTCTACATTTGAACACGAAGTCGCATAAAATCCATAAAAGATGTACTGGAGCGTCAATCGGCTACTTCGTCCGAATTGGCGGCCTTGAAACACAACATTAAAGGTCACTTTCAGCTTTATAAACTAATGCGTTTCCCCTCCTTGTACAGCCAGAACACAAGAGAGCGATGACGCCATTTTCTGCACAAAAAAACAACCACGTTCGGGAAGCAGAAGCAAGGCATCGGCTCGCTTTTAACTCGACTCCGGGCCCACGCTTTCACTTCCATATCGGTTCCGAATGTCTTTCGTTAAGTTCTTACCTGTGTGCTGTTCAAAGAAGGACTGAAATCCGGTTTAACAGCGCGAAACCACGGGTTACGACCGAGTGGCTTCTCCGAGTGGTGTCTGGAGCTGGAGATTGTTTATTACGCCTCTCAGCACCGGCTCGCTCGCTCTCGTACTGGAACTGTTTCTTCAGCAGCTGCCTTTGTGCACTGAGAGGGAGACCTCTCAGCTGAAGAGCGGCTGCTGCGCAAAGGTGCAGTACTTGTTCGAGTCTACAGCAATGTGAATGCCAATGTCGTTGCCACTTTGGAGGGTTGGGCAAGGGGCAGCTGACCCCCCGCGAACACGGGCAGCAGCTGCCAGTTTTAAAGCCGTTTCTTTTACGAAGCGCACACATATTCTTTCCCAATCAATGGACTCCAATGTGAAACGCCAATTAAAGAGAAAAAAATGTTTTGTCCCACTGTCTTCTTGTTGACGTAGGTAATAGTTCCAGTAATACAAGCCATATCGTCTGTTACATTAAGTGCTGTATTACTTTAATTTTGTACTGGATTAACTTGTAATGAACAGTTAGAGTCTGAGGCTGAACGCAACTATTCTTTAAAATGTATTTATGCATTTGCAACATTAATTCCATTATTTAAAATTGTATCACCACTATTTATTCCTGTTTTTAGTTTTGTTTGTTATATACATTTTGCATTAACTACTCTCGTTCTTCCACATCGTTCCAAAGTAAAGCGTCGTGCACTTTTAAGTATTTTACTTAAGCGCATGTAAAATAATTTTTTACCTGTGAGTTTTTCAGCATGGCCAAACGGTTTTTTTCCTTAGTTTATCTAAAACAATGTGCATTTTTGTAATAATAAAATATAAGTTAATATATGAATGTAACGGTTTTCTTTCATTTTTAGACAGAACATACGAAACTAAAAGTTTTGTGTTCTTTTATATAAGTTATCTTATGTAACATAAAATTGTTGTTACAAATGTTAATATCCACATGACCTGGCAAATGTGATCTCTTAGGACTTTCGGATTTTCGCATTAAGAACACTTTTGGAAACAGCACTCACCAGATAATAACTCATTAGGTAATGTAAGAGTAAACAACAGTCATACTTGATATGAATATGTGCCAAAAGTTGAATAGTTCCCTGAATATATTGATCCATAATTGCTCAGTTAACGTCGCTTAACTGATACATATTGACATGCTGGTATTGTCTAGTCATAGCGAGTTATCAATCACTCCTAAACATGATGGAAAGGTAGTCCGCATCTCTGTCGTTCACTTCCCCTTTCTCAGTAACTCCCCGTATGTGAACGCATGCTTCTGAATTCATTGACAGAATCATTTCGTATTTTGAGGAACCCTGTGCAAATGGAGCTGTCTGTATATTGAGATTAAATGAATATAGAAATATAGTGAAATTACATTTTCATTTGCATATCTTATTTAGCGATCTGAGGCTATTTGTTACAGAGGACATTATCTCATAAATTTGATTTAATATATTGTTATGAATTTTTCATAATTGTCTTTTAAGTATACATTTCATCAAAGGTAAGCTATACAATATCTCATCTAATGTAGCTGTTGGTGTAAAATGTCAGTGCACTGTCACATATCTGTAAAAAAGACTCATGTGGAAATACAATGTTCTTTTCTAAGAGGATCTTGAACAGATTACATGATCATTATCATGGATTTCCATTATGCTGGTGTCAACCACTTCTTTCTCTGATATGATGTAAAATGTTGAAGAGCAGACCAAACTTTCTGGACTTGGTATTCACTTCTATTCATTATCATATCCATTCTTCACTTTAAAATTTATACTTTCTTTGTCTCACTCCACTGGCTGTCCCCTCTCCCACCAACCCCAGTGACTTTTTTTAATGTCACAACGCTGCCTATCACAGTACGCATAACACACACATACACTCATTCATCCCCATCCCTCTTAAAATGACTATCCCAACCCATTTCCAATGGCACTTAGGTTCTAGGACCAGTCTGGTTCCGCCCACACACACACACACACACACACACACACACACACACTCAAAGCTTCTCCAAACAAATTCTCCCCGCCTTCCTGCTGCCATTCCCATTTTCTCTGTCTTCAGTTTCCACTGGCTACATTTCCCTCCACCACTCCCACTAACCTAACCCAAATCTTGCAGGGTGACAACTCTCCTCTAACTCAGGCCCTCCACCAGCTGTGGAACGACATGGATGGCATTAAATTTGGAGAACTGACTTGGTGGAAATGCTTTCAGTGAACGTCTTCTATTTAAACCCATCTGGATTGAGCCCCCTTTGCTATTAATGACTTCTGTCTGCGTACAGAGATACCATAACCTTGAGGTGAAAGCTAAATGGAACAGGCTATATCAGTGTCACAAGTTACGAGCACTGTCTGTGTGGCCTTGTATGCCTCTTGTCTTCAGTACAAAAAAAGCAATAAATATGATGAGATTGTACCATATTATTTTTAAGAAAGAGATAAAAGAGTTCAGAAAATATTTCCTGTTTGGGTATGTGCCAACTAATTTCACATTGTGGAACTACACCAACCCAACCAGGAATTTCTAACACATTTTTTAAAAGGATATTTAAGCAGGTGTACAGGACAAATGAGAGATCGATACACAAAGATATATGATGAGTCATAGAGCTTTAAATGTTGTTTTTTTGGGCAATATTAAAATGGATTTTAAAGTAAACATGGATAAAATTTCTCCTTGTGTTTTAGCTCTAATACCATATGATATAACAAGACTGAAAGATGAGATTAGCTTGCTTTATTACTTATTTCAACCGTTTGATTTAAAACTAATAAAATGTGTGCATATATAGCTATATATTATACTGTTATTATCATCGCTATTGTCGTACAGTAGTATTTCCGCTGTATACACATGAATAACATGCACATTGTCATTAGTGTGGTGGGAGAGAATTCAGCAACAATCTACCATCCTTCGGCATCATTATGACAACATCAAAATAATAATGTACTAAAATAATGAGGACTGCAATATGACTTCTTACAGAAATACTCCAGGCAAGAGGGCACATCATTTCTTTTTAATGTGATGATTACTACATCTATAATGATCTGTAATGCTTATCAAAAATATAACCTGCCGGTAGTCAAGTCAATAAAATCAATCATTATTAATCTGTAAAATAAACAGTCTTGATGTAGTGCTACAGTGGCTAACCAAGGTGTAGTCTTTATAGGCCTACATTACTGCATTTACATTATCGCATTACATTTCATTGTAAAAACTTGTACGCTAGAAAAATTAATTTATCCTGAAATTTACTATTTTATTAAAACATGTTTTAGGCCTAATATATACATTAACAATACATCAAATACATTTATCCAGTAAAGTTTTGGGATCCTGTCAGTGTCATGTGTGAACCACTGCATGTTGGAAATTTCATCAAGAGGTCAAAGTTTGACCTGAGGCCGGTAGTAATGCTAGAGTAGCTCAATAAATGTGCACCACTGTGCTTTCAAATAAACCTTGCGTCACACTTGTCACATTAACAGCGGATTGGGTAAGCAAAGTGTTCAAAATGAGGACCTATTGCCCAAGGCATTAGGCACTGCTGGTTTTCAAGGCTGTTCAAGACATGGAACAGTATTATGTTTTAAAATATAACTTTTAGAAATGTTCAGTTTTTCATATTATCAGTGGCAAAATAGGGCATTCTAGAATCCAGATTTCAATCTTAAACAGTCGACTAACAACAGACCTGTGTGTCCTTGGCAGTGGTTTCTGGTTTGGATTCTCAATTATCATTCTTCTGCCAATAAGCAGCAGTAAGCTACCTTTCTAGACAGCTATCTACACTATGCTCCTGATTTGTAGCTAAAATGTACTGTCACAAATAAAGAAAAGGGAAGAAGTCGAGCCAGAGATAAACACATTTGAAGTAAGAACCTCTTAAAATTCAGAATGTATTTATTTAATTAGTGAGATATCTAGCAATGTGGGCAGTGTGTTTTAAAAATAAAGCTGGCCATGCCAAGGTCATCAGAACTTGCTTGGGCATTGGGACAATGGGGAGTCTATGAGTCAACATTGCCAATGTTATGAGCCAATATACTGTACAGTATTCACCGATTGGAACCTTGGGCCCTTAACTATAGCTTGCTTTTGAATGTGGTTAGAAAAGTGAAACATATTTTAGGAATTCCTCTCTTTATCAAGAATTAATTGCCAAGTCACTGATCAGTGATTATAAAGGGGAAATTCAGTAAGTAAACCAGTTTGCTAGACTGTGTAAACCATTTTCATTTGGGACTACTGCAGCTGGGATAAGATTGACTGATCTGATTCAGCTGGATCGAAGAAACACACTTTTTCCTGAAGCTGATGGCGATCACTGAGATTTGGAACACCTCCAGAATACAGCCAAGGCACAATTTTTCATCAGATTCCACTGTGACAAAACCCTTGATATCTTCAAATGCACTTTTTTCTGGGCCAGCAGTGGAAGCCCAAGCAAACTTAACATTCCAAGATAATTAATTACAGGTCTTCACCTGTAGCTTGTAAACTGTACAAACCACAAAGAGGGTTTTGGTATCCTGGCGGAGGGACCTTTCTCTGCCACATATCATAGCAAAAATGCATGAAATGGACTTTGGGGAACCGCTTGCAGAACAGGATTTCAGTGGGTTCACAATGAACAAATGATGACACAAAGACAACTATTTAAAGAAAAGACAATTTACCATCACAACATTCATGGCCTCCATAGTGACAGACTAGGAACATGTAAAATGTAAATGTAAAAAGCTTAAGGGCAAATTCTATGATGCTAAAACAGTAACAGCGATTCAAAAGTTACACACATGTCCCAGTGACAAAAAAAGCCTCACATCTATAAAGGCCTGTGAAAAAGCAGCCTTTAAAGACATCAGGTATTTTGTCACAGCAAAATCAAATATGGATGAAAATGAAGGCGACACCTTTAACATCAACAGGAGAACTTACCATGTATGAAAGATGTGTTGAGCTTCACACATAAGGACTTCAGCCTAAGTTCTCAGTGCATAAGTCCTCACATCATACAATGGACAATACCTCTAAAATTACCAGGTCCCACAGAAATAACATACCAAACTTTTAACAAAATTAAAAATGGTACTTACTAAAATATGAATACTATGAATAAAATATATAATGTTTTTAAATTCTAAAACAACCTATAAAAGAGAAAAAAAAGTATTAGGGCACTCTAAGAGTTTTGATATGACATCAAGATTGTGACTGCAGCTTGCATAGATCAAAAATGACTGCATCTTAATGAACACTTGAAAAGGAACAAAATGGCAAAAAATACAATCATAAATAATATAATTAAGCATATTTCAAATTTATGAGATGAATACAAACTGTTTGCACAATTCCAACAGCAAATGCTTGTGCAAACTTTCAGAAAAATGTAAATGGGTCATGTTAAAGTCTATTTAAGACAGACTGACCCTTACCCTTAATGTACCACTACTACTCCTTCTACTACTACTACTACTACTATTACTACTACTACTACTACTAATAATAATAATAATAATAATAATAATAATAATAATAATAATAATAATAATAGTAGTAGTAGTAGTATACCATCACAACTCTTTTATGTGGTCCCTTGTTCTCCGTTCATGTTTCAGTTCGTTACATTTTTTGTCTATTTATTTATTTTGGAATTACACAACACTCCTTCTAGGAGGTTAGTTTCTTTTATTCAGTGTTTCTCAAACATAAAGTCCACTACGACATGCTCACATATAGTCACACACAAAGTAGGTTAACTACCTGCTAGCTATAGGTGTAAGGTAAATTCTCTGTATGCTGGTTTACACCTGCGAATGATGCCCAAGTCCCGACGGGCACACATGAGCATTTCCCTTGCCCCTGCTTAAGTACCTGGCCACCGTTAAGCCTGAACGTTAGAGAGATATGCTACCGAGAAACTTCTTTACGTTGGTTATATTTATTTGCTACACCTGAGTAGCGAGCTGCGAACTAGAAGTTGCAAAAATTGTGCAGATGGAAGCAACTTTGCGTTCTTCCTCCTTCAGTGGCGGGTCATATTTTCTTCATGTAACACTAAGCTACTCAATGATTGCCAAAGTTTCAAAGCATAACCCAGTGAGATTTCTAGCTGGCTAAATACATCTTTTAACTAGCAAGATCTAGCTAGGAAAGAGTGGACAGATCTGTTCCAGTTTAGCTAGACAAGATAGACTAATTAGTTGACCAAATATGACGCGGTTAATTTTTCTCCGTCAAGCAGGAAGAGCAAAGAGCACACTATCTAGCTAACTAGCGGACGAAACTCTTCAGTTCAAAACTAATGGCTCCAATTTGACGCCATATACTTCGCTAGTGCTTTTTGCGACAACTGGAAGCTTCTTCCTCACGTGGAGTCGCCATGTTGTTCCTTTTGCAGGTACTGTTTAATTTGGTTGCTATGATACCGCAATCTCCTTGCACATGGGATAAAGTGCTAAGACTGTAGACTGCACGTTACAAAAATCTGAAGGCAGACACGTGATTTTAAATTTAAGGATAGCTGCTACGATAACCACAAATAATTGGTATGACAGATTTATGCTGCGTCACTGGGTCTGGTTTTATCGTATATTCAGCGGCGACGTCATAAAAAGTGGAGTGCACTTATCGGACACGCCCCATACAAATAACACAGCTGAATGACACTAAGCAAGCGTGCTTTAATACAATTTGAGCAAATTATTTATTACATGATCTTATAATAAGTCATCTTCCTCATTTACTGTCTAAAATATGTGATAAAGAATAAAAAAGGTATATTGGAAAATGTACACTGAAAAAAGTAGAAGTTCAAAGGTATACAATTTTGGGGTTTCTTTTGGCATTTGTGATGAGGGTAGGGTATCAAAGGCATATTGTTTTGTGCTGCGTCTCACATATGAATTTCAATCCAGTCCTTACCAAAACAGGGGCTTTGGTAGTGTTTGTGGAATTTTCTTCTGGAGGGACTTTAATCCCTTTCCCTTTCCCTGCCCTTCCCCCCTAAGAAACCATAACAAAAGGTGGTCACTGCTACCGCTCAGACAATTAGCCAAAGGGTAAGCATTAATCCATTATCATAAGAAGAGGGAATTGCTGTTGAAATGAATACCTCTCTGGATTCATTGACATGTTGAAGTTGTTGTTGCACACAGAAGGACATTCTTTTTGTTTCTAGTGAAAGCAAGATGCCTCGCCATTGATCCAGGAAGCACGGTCAGTTACAACCTCAAGAGCCTTTCCTCTTCCCACATTAAACTGCCCTTGGATGAATCCACTTAAAATTAATATCTGTTGCCTGTCTCAATATCTAAAAGCATCTAAGCCAGGTTCTTCACCAAACTGCAAAGCGGATCTGGCACTTTGGTATTAAGGCTCTCCAAGGTACTTCAAGAAAGTTTTCCAGTCATGTTAACATTAAGTTAACAGTGCCTACCACACTGAATTGGAAAGCATAGCAAAAAAAAAATTCTTGCTGTAAGCAAAAGAGATTAATTTACCCTGCAGGGCAACTAGGGTAGTAATGAGTGAGTGTCAGTCTTCCCACAAGTGGGAAGGATGGCAGAAAATTGTCATAAAAGGGGTGGGCCAGAATGCTTGACTTAAAGAGGTCAGTCTGTTTGAACTCAATCGATTATAGCTGGGAAGCAGGTGGGCAGGCACATTCCATAGGTGTCTGAGCAGTATCTCCTGCCTCTACTTCCTGCCACATCCACTCCTGCCCGAACAGTACAGAAGTGGTCCAAACATGGAGAAAAGAATCTTGCAACTTTTACAAAGCACACTATGTATTATGTGTGCTGAGAAAACAGAAAAATGAATGAACTATTCCAAAGTCTAGGGTTCAGTTTAGTCAGACATGTTGGTAGCACCGATGTAGTTCTTAAGTGTATGTATACATACACATATTTATATATATATATATATATATATATATATATATATATATATATATATATATATGGCACAGAATCATATTCACTGTCTGGGGTGAGCCAAAGTGGTATCGTTGAGCATCACTCTGTCCAAGAAACACCTGACTCAGACAATGGTCACAGTTATTCATCTGGTGTTTCCCATTCAGCGTTACACAAGGCCCCTTTTGTGTTTGTAACAGCTCAGGAAATCTCTGGCTGGTCTGAGTTCAGTGCAAGTTATCATTTCATCTTTCTGTGGTTTACAGTATGGACTGACTTTACCGGACCTTGGACTGTAATCTGAAGGTTCCAGGTTCATACTGAGATCCCAGGTAGCTAAAACACTTTAGCTGGACACTTCAGATAGGCACTTAACCATGCAAGACCAAGCATATGTATATGTCATATTTAATCTAAAGTAAATAAATAAATCAGTGTGCCCTATGCTGAGCATTAAGCATTCTGACAGTGAAATAAACTACTCACTGTAGCAGCGTCCTCAGGGTATTCTCATCCTTCTTTTTTTAATCTACAGGCTGTAGAAAAATATAAATGGGCTTTAGCCTGAACAGAATCTGGGATGTGCTGTCTCAAACTAGGGGTGTCTCCATCAGCTCAGTTTTAGCTCTATGTCAGTGCAGCCTGCACTTTTATAATGTTTGTGACGTAATATGCATATGCACACTCTGGGTGAACTTCAGCACAGGCCAAGACTGGCCAAAATGGTATTGAACATGGAACATTTATTGTGATGCTGTGGATTTACAAATCAGGATATTTTCCGGTGTAATTTCTGGAAAAAAGGACATTTTAGTTATTTTTCACTTCATTTGCTTACTTATTTGATTACTTACTTAGAAACATTACAGGAATAAAAACTGACATTCAAATTTCCTGAGTGATTTAAATAAGAGGTTATTACAAAAAATGGCAGAATTTCCCCTTTTCAAGTAAGCTTCCACTAGGACAAATGTAAATAGAATGCATGCACAAAAAAATCTTAATTTAGAGCTTCTCTGTCATACTTTTAACAACTGAAATATAGGGAGGGAATAAGAGACAGTTGACCTCTGACATGACCTCTGAATGAGTCCGGAATCAGGTACACCTGCAGAAATTCAAAGCAAACACAGACAGACATTTTTAACAGCCCACAGCTGACACAGCTGGTACATTCCTCTGCACCTAACTGTGGACAGTGAGAATGAAGCAATGGTAGGAACTTCAGACTCAGGCACAGATCCGGTCTAGGAATAACGCATTTTTCCCTTAACTTTGACTAACACATTAAAACAAAGATAAATAAAGTGCAAGGATAAAGAAAAACATCACCTGAGCAAATGTTACTAAAATTTGAGATAAAAGATATTGAAGTTAGAATGATGTAGATCTTAGTTTTTATCCTTAAAATTAAAAGATTTGTTTAACTTTACTGTGTTGCACCCAAGTTTGATTCTTTTGGAACATCAGTGGAATAACAAAGCCTTATGTTTTTCTCACACACTGCCCCAGCTACTTTATGTATTCCAAAATGCATTAGCTGTGACGCAAGAGTACAAAGTGGTTTATTTCATAATGTTCATTTTATGTACCGTAGTCACATAAAATGGATGTTGTTGTAAGACTTTACTCAAATGGCTTGAAGGTGTATATAGTTAGGATGCCTCCCAGTTACAATACATAGCAACTTTAAGTGGCTGTATATGACATTCATGTAATCCACTAGTGTCTTAATTGCGCTGAGATTCTACCAGTTGCTGTTGTCCTTGTTTGTGATGGTATGAGTTTCACAGTTCACCTTTATCAAGCCACAAGGTTTTCAAATAAATTTCAACTTCAGGTTGCTTTGTGTGCTAGAGAAGCTTGGCGATTCAAACATGAAAGTCCGGTTGACTTTGCTCATCTTGTACAATCTCCTGTGTCAGCACCACAAAGGACAAGTGGGTAGTTTCTCTCCCCTGAGGACATGTGGGTGGTTCCACTTCAGAACAAACAGTTTCTCAAAATGGTGGACATGACTTTTCTATCTCCAGTGACCGTGAAGACCGGCGCTGTTTACAACCTGAATCTGAGGGCCGAGCAACCAATTTAATCTCGATTGCTCCAGTCCAGCTGCACAAATGTGTTAGGAAATATGAAAGCTGTGAAATGTTTCAACATGGTTAATTGGTCTGGATTGGTCTGGATGTTCACCCTAAGGTGACCATCCAGAGAACATCCAGAACATCCACACTTTTCGAGCTGGACTCTGTCCACAGTGAACACGAGGCCTGGTTTCTCTCGATGCACAGTTGAGGATAATCCTCTTAGTTCTTATTATGTCAGGGTAACCAGCCAGGCTAGAATACAGCAGCAGGTAACCTGGTTTAGGGCCAGGGAAAGGACGTTGTAGCTGTATTGCTGTAAGCCCCCCTTAAAAACAGCAAGAGCAACCCCACAGCTTCTGCTAAGTCTAGTCTTTTACCCAGAGAGAATAACAACATCCACTGTTGGTTGCCAGTGCACACAACTTCTCTCTACCTACTGCTGCTGTCTAATGCTTGCTCACTGCAGCAAAAACCTGTACTCCTTCACAGAAGAGGCTGCACATTGATTTCTTACAAACATATAAATTACTTTTATTTACAAAGCCAGATACAAAACGAACAACTTAAAAAATGACCCCGGTCACCCCCTCCCAGCACCCCTTAAGGAAGTTCTAGAGTGGGTGGCCATTCGTGCCAGTGTCCTTCCAATGCTCACTTCCTCCTCTCCTTCCTTTCATCATGTTGTTTCCCAACCCCCCACCCCAAAAATAGAATCATAATTTCAGACAGGTACTCCCACCCCGAGTGAGGCTCTCATGACTGTCTCCCGAGGTGGAAGGGCTTGGGTCACCATGCTGTTGAGAGGCAGATGCATCTGGGAGGTGGGCATACCCATTCCGACACACAAGCTGCTGAACAGGGAAGATTACTACAGCATTGTTTCTCAGAGGGGGCTTTCTTCATTCTACCAAAAAATAAAATAAAATAAAAAACCCCTGAAATTTCAACTAGGAAACAAACAATATGGCAGGTACAAAGCCATGTAACAATTTGCAAATTCCAAAACCAGGTCACACCTGAAAAATATCATTTTCTTCTCTTTGTTGAAAATGCCACAAGCCAAGACAAGAGACAACTTAAAAAAAGTGTAAAAATCATAATTTTTCACACAACACTGATAAGGAAGGGAAATTTCCAGGTAATTCTATATAAATTCTTCTATAAGAGTTTATATAGAATTAAGTTCAGTTGTATTTACAGTGGATACAAAAATAAGGCAATTCCAGCCACACAGTTTCCTAATGGCTGAGTCTGGTTCGGACACTAGAACATCCAAACTCCGCCCATAGCCTATCACCATCCAATGGTGAACGACAGCCAAGCAAGAAAGCTGAATGAACAGGCCACAGATGCTGATATCGGGTTTACTAATTTGGGATCTTGTGTATCAGAAGCACGAGAGAAAGGTTATCCAGGATAAAAACACAGGGAATCCCAAACTCACAGTCACGTGACATTTACCTGAATAATTCCAAGGACAGCAGCAGCCGCACAACCATTGCATTTGAAACACTGCTGATAAATGCAGCAGTGGTCATTAATAAAGGTAAACAGAAGCAAAGACATCCCAGGGTCAAATTACAAAAAGTTACCTCTTCCACTTTCAGTGGTGGGAAAGTAAAGCTTCCCAAAATGGATGGAGCTACCATGATTTACTGTAGTTATTACAACACTTATTGTTAGTACACATCAACAATGCAGTTCAAATGAATTTTCTGGATCTGTACTGTTATTTAAGAGGACTTGTTATATGAACTAGTATGGCTGGCTTTGTGAGTTGTTTTATATATGAGAATCTGTTAAACAAATAAATAATATGCATATCAACAGTCATTCACTGATTTGAACAAATATGTATTTTGCTGTGATGAGTAAAGTATTTTGATTGGTTAATAAAAAAACAGTGTTGCACAGCATATGGTAGCTTCACCCATTAAGGGTTTCACAAAACCTTTCTTAAACCACTGTAAAATGACGTGGTATTATAAGAGTCACACAGGAAACATTCTTCTTACTCAATTCTGGCTTCTAGAGCAGGTCTGCCCTCATGGGTACTTGTTTCCACTAAAAGACTCTAGGAGCTAGGAGAAAATATCCCTTTATCCTCCACTAAGTACACCATTAAAATATTGTGGAGTCAGACAGCCTTAAGACCAATGCACTGTGCATTTTTCAAATCCGGAAACAGCATCTTACACATCCAGAGAGCAGGTGTGACTCACTGGAAGACAGGAAACACTGACCTATATGCCATTTGTTTTGATGTTTTTCCTGTTAAAACTCTTCGAATTCCCCTGAAGGATTAGAACCCTCTTGTAATGGAAGGTTAGACTTTTATAGCTGATGCACATTTTACAGATGTCACTTTAAAGACAGGCATTTGGGGATGAATTTTTTTCACGGGCAAGTCCCACCATCAGGACATGAACTCTTTGAGCCAGATCACATGCGAGTCCTACACTTAAGACAGACACGATTCTTGACGTCAACAATGCAACAGAGAAGTGACAGGAGTGAGGTCTGATGAACCTCAATAGTGGGCAAACTGACTTGTGTCACCAGTGACTCACAAACTTGAACCAGTCATAGTGTTGAGCTGTGGAGAGCAAAGTCTCCTGATTGATTCAAAAAGCCCTCGACCCTGACAATTTTGCACAAACTAAGATCTGACTGAGGAGGACATGGAGAGCTCAGTTCCGCTCAGCTGTCGATAAGAAGATTCTAGAATCTTCTTATGAGCCCCAATCTGAGCCCCTGAATCCTGGCAAAGGATGCTGGGAGAGGGGGAGGGACCCAGAAGTAAGAACTCTAGAACAAGGAAGTGATCACAGAAGAGTAAAGAGTTATATTACAGCAACGATTCAGATATGCACTACTGCAGTCACTGGAACATAAATACAGCAACAAGATCTGCGGCACAGCATGGCGAGTTAACAAAACACACAACACTGTGTGTTTGGGGGGGGGGGTGTTGGCTTTACCAGTAGCAGAAAGTCTAACTTCATATATATACTTCAATGCTAATATACATAATAAAGTTCAGACAAAGTTCCTGACTTAGGAAAAAAGTGCATACAAGTGAGTATTCTCACTGGGTCATCGTCAGTTGAGTATCCCAATGTGCTTGGTGTTAATCACCAAGGAAGACACCTTTCCACAGCCCCAGAGTCACACTGTGGCCCCTTTGCCTCACAAGTGGATATTTAACAACATCATCCATCAGTGTCTACACATCCAGTACATCTGTCAATGTCTCATTAAGCAGGTGCTGGACACACACTGCTCAGCCTTTCTGGCATTTTGATGCATACTGAAATACACACTATATAAAAATGGTACTATTGTATTGAAATGATTTTTTTTTTTTAATTTTTTACATTGCCTTTTTAAAATGAGCTTTAATTTACTTCACAGAATGACACTGGCTTGTCCAGGGGAATGTAGGCAACTGGCAAAAAACTCAAGAGCATAAGTGGCTAACGCTACTGCATTAGTATTTAGTTTGAATTATTAATAGTTTAAGGCATACAACACGTGGATATTAACACTTCAGGCCTAGATGTGGACCGCTGTGACGCCCCCATTTGGGGCGTGGCATCTGCAGGAAGCCGCTGGAACTGTGGGAGGAGCTTTGGGACATCACACCCAGGAAGATTCTGTACCGCGACAAGAGAGCCGAAGCGAAGGAAGGAGACACATTCTTCAGGCTGAACTCGAGGCCAAGAAGAGTGGTTTCAATACAATGTTGTATCGGGAAGAGCGACTTGATAGCACAAAAATAAAAGCCACGAGCAAAATAAGGCCATGCCCTTCACTGAATCCACAATCTCAAAAAGTTTCTGAATATTAATGTGACTGGGGAGAGGGGAAAATCCCTAAATGCTTTCCATTCTGAGAAAATAAATACAAAAATAATAAAGATATGTACACATCTTTTCTTTTTCAACAGTAGGAACACTATAATACTTTCAGCTTTACAAAGGAAATACAAATATAATTTTGCTCAAAATCCTGTAGCACTATCCTGGTCAGTTAGAAAGGTATTAAAAGAAATGATAAATTATCATACAAATCCAATACTATAAAATCTTACATTTTAGGGTGCCAGTCTCGACTTTGTACGCTTTGCAATATTTAAAACAAACCTCCTTGAAAACCTGACATTAGCTGCAGAAAAGCGCTGGTACAATAAATTCCCTTGGTTCAAAGTTCAAAGTTCCTGGTTGTGCTCTGCAGCCCGATCCAGTCCAGGCGTGATCAGGCCTGGGGGTGGGGTAAGTGCACTTTAAACACTGACCTGCAAGAGGCGCTCTCTCCCACAAGAGGCGTGCTGTGTCCCATCCACAGGCCTGGGGGTGGAGGGTGTGCACAGGTTTTCCACGTTTCCAAACCACACAGAATCACCCGTCATATCCTTGCTGGAAGTCAGACCCCCCCATCTCAAGTGTGCATTTTCCAGGCAAAAACAAGCCAGGATGGGATTTGTAAATGCCAGAAATATGAACTGAACGGACTGTACGTGAATGCCGTTGTAAAAATTTGCTGAAGCCGTTTTCCCCATTAAAAACAGGGCTCTGCAGTTTATGAAGTGTTAACTGTAATTAGCTGAAGCTGCTCGAGTGCAGACGCATGATAGCATCAATCCAAGGGGGCCTTATCCCGCGAGGTTCCTCTTTCTAAGCAACTCTCCCGATGGGCTTTCTACCGAGAGGCGGGAGGTGAAGGACGAGCGCTGGTAACGAGTGCACACCCAGTGTGGTTCAAATCCAGCGGAGACACAGCCCACCCTGTCAGGAGCCCCCAGGCCTCAGGCAAAGTACAGTGTAAATGACACTCCGGGAGCGACGTCATCTTTGCAGGCGGACCGGATTCCCAACGAGTCGTGCGGTATGTGCTGAAGACGGCCGGAGCCACAGAGGGGGCGGAGCCGTGACGTCGGGCCTCGTGGCGATGTGGGGCGGCTGGGTGGGCTGGCCCGCCCCGTGCTCGGCGCCGCCTGCAGGACACCCTCAGTGATGCACCATGGGCTGCAACAACAAACAGACGTCGATGCAGGCCAACTCCCACCCACATAAACATTCAGACACCGAAACAATGCCCCTCTTTCAAGCCACTCAGCAATCTGCTTTGAACTTCACAGACAATGCTGGATCAAACTGAATCATTTTCTTACCCTCAAAATGTGTGTACTAGACACAAAAAAATGCTAATGACAATCCTGGAGTCACTGCGTAGTGGGAGTAGCAGAACAAAGCAGCTGTACCACACCGGGAAACATATGAGCTAATTAACCTTTCAGATCAGTTATATGGCTCTTTATGAAGAGACATCTGTGAACACCTCAAGTGCAAATGTGTGAGTGAATTTAATTGCATCGTGGCCTCTGTGAATTCCCCCCTCCCCAACCACAACCACGACTATGAGTCCTGTTTTGTCACAATTGCTGACAGGTGGGTCCCAGGTGAGATGGAGCTCCTACCTGCCGGGGGAGGGGGTTGTGTGAAGACTCGGACCCTGCGCTGCCCTTCCTGTAGATGCTGCTCAGTCCGGACACTTTGGTCGTCTTGCCGGGTTTGCCATTGGGGTTGGAGCTCTTGCGCTTCTTCCCGTCCGCCTGGGGGAAGGGGAGGGGGCTGTGGACGGACAGGGCGTGGTCCCCCGGGAGCGGGTGGGCCACGGTCAAGTCTGCGCCCGCGTACCTGACGGCGTCGGCGGGTCCTAACACTATGCGTCCTGAGGGCTCGGTTTTGGCACAGAGAGGGGACGTCCCGTTGCTGCTGAAGGCGGGGCCGGCTGGGTGGGAGGCAAGGGGGGGTGTGGTGCTGGTGGGGTTCCCCCTGTGGGACGCCGTATAGGAGGTAAAGGAGGAGAGGGGGGGCTTCCTCTTCTTTCCCCCTACCGCTCCGCCCACCGCCCCGCCCGGCGTCCCCGAGGCTTGCTCCCGGACCTTCGGGGGCTTGCTGGGTTTGGCCCGGGGCCGCTTGCCCTGGGACGACACGGGCGACAGGGCGGGGACCGGGGTCATGAGGGAGGTGTCCACGATGCTGAACACCCCACCGCCGCCGCTGGGGAAGCCGGTGGAGTAGGACACCACGGACACGCCATCCGACCGGGTGGCGAAGGGCGGGGAGGAGAGGAGGGACGGGGTCATCACGTAGGCACTGGTGGGGGACGGGGACAGGTAGACGGAGCTGGGGACGCCGAAGGGCTGCAGGTCAGGGGTCGTCCCAGGCGAGGGGGCAGGGCTTTCAGCTGCCAGTGGGATCTTCCTGCAACATACGGCAAATGACATCACCATTAGTGCAGTCTGGAGCAAGCGTCTTGTGCTCCAGTGTGAGGACAACCCCCTGACCCGGCCAGTCTAGTGCATTCCAAAATGCCACATTTTCTTAGCGTTTTTTGGTCAGGTATGTCAAACTAAGTTCCTGGAATGTCACGTTTTCCAAAAATTTCACCTGACTTAATTGGTTATTTACCTTAACCAATAACTATGTACCTTTACACCTGATCTTCTCCATAAATGCACATGGTAGAATCCTTCAAGATAGGAGTTATATCATTAAGATGCGACATAAAATTCATAAAACCATCCACAAGAAAGTACATGACTAGAATAATTAATTTGTTCAGAGCAGACGTTCAGGTGGTAACTAGCGTAAACCAGGTCCTCCCCTCCCTGGGCTGACTTGGGACTGGCAACCCAGCGTCTGCTTGATGCTCTCGCCGTGCTCTCGCGCTCACCTCCACATCTGAGCATTGACGTGCTTCTCCACCATGCAGTGCAGCGCCAGCCGCATCCGGTCCCACCGCCTGTCGAACACGTAGTGACCCCTCCCCATCAGCCGGCTGCCGAAGGCACAGCACTGTCCGGGAGAGAGAGAGAGAGAGAGAGAGGGAGATCAGTGCCACCCTTATGATTACCGTCACTACCCTTATTATTACTGTTAGTGAGCAGTCGTTCCTGCTGCACCCTTATTTTTGCACTCTTTCTGCTCAGTATTTGTGCTGGAAGTCTCTCTGAATAAGAGCATCTGCTAAATGAATGTTATGTAATGTACGGATTTCCCCATCAGCACTTAATGTGTAGTTATGCCAAAAAAAGCATACATGACACAAACACTGAGTTGTTAAAAAAATATTGAGTATTAAAGAGACTTAAGGGGAACTGAAGGAAGTGCTGCTGTGATACAGAGCATGATGGGTAATGTAGTACAGTAGCAAGGCTGGGGAACGCACTCCCAGAGGCCGGGGGTGGTGCGGGGAACAGTGGCAGTCCGGTCTCTCGGACTCCTCCGGGACCTCGGCCTCGCCCTCGTCACTGGACAGCCGGCCACCCCCCTCCGCCCCCAGGAAGAGCGGTGTGATGTCAGGAGCAGGTCCAGGACAGGAGCGCTGACCCCCGCCACCAGGGGGCCTAAACAGGCACACCAGAGGACAGGACTTGATTTAGGGCTTAATACTATTCTTCCTCCTTCAGTATGTCATAAGGAGTGGTAACTCCTTTTACAGAAGAACTGCAAGCCATATCATAATATGGAATGAAAAGCTTAGAGAATAACACAGCTCCCCCTTGTGGTCCAAATGATACTAGCAATTTGTCACTTCAAAAAAACAACTTTGTGGCAGCAAGTTAGTGCTCCTGTTTGTCTCATCTTAATAGGTATGTCAAAAAATTATGCAACATAAATAAACTTGTTTTTGAAACGCATCTCCCTTGTGAGGCAGAAGGCAGTGTTCCTACTCAATTCAGATACATATTTTCTGAGATGATTTAAGGAGAAATGCTAGATTTTGAAGGATTGTTTTCCTTGCTGCAACAGTCAAATTCTGGATTCTGACACTGGAATACTTTGAAGACATAATTGAAGGAGAAATACTTTGAGACATTATTTTAAAAATATGCTGTGGCTGTGCAGACACACACATGCAGATATTCTTGACAGAAAATCTTTTATGAATGACATCTGCTAGAAGGCCAGCAATCAAAACCTCAAAAGTGTGTTAACAACAAAAAGATGCATATACTTCAATCATGACAAAAGAAAATTGTGTGATTTTGTATTATTTAAGATTTAGGAAATTTTACTTGACATTTCAAGGAAAAAGGAAAGAACAGTTTTACGGCTTTTAAGGACAAAAAAATATATTAAATGAATAAAGAACAGTGGGGAAACCTGAGAGAGCCTTCAACTCACCTAGGTATGTAAGTGTTGGCAAGCCTGCTTTTCAGTGGAGATGTGGTCTTGCCGTTGTGGCAGCTAGCGGCCAGTCCGTTGGCAGGGTCATGTGACGGGGCGGGGCGGCTGTGGTGGGGGTCCCGGCCTCCCTGCTGCTCGCGGATTTGCCGCGCCTCTTTCTCCCTCTCCTTCTCCTTGGCTCGCCCTTTGTGCTCCGCCAGCAGGGAGTCAAACTGCTTCCTCCTCCCCGGTACCGCCCGCCGATGGGTCAGAGAGTGAGTCTGATGATCACACACACACACACACACACACACACACACTAACTTAGGAAAACAAATACAGCACCTGCTAATGGAGGACAACTGATTTGTGAATGTCTAAACACAAACGCTATCTAGAAAATGCATAGTGTTTGGAATTGAATCACAATTTGACATTATATCCCTAAAATGTCTGTCTTTGTATGGTTAAAAAAAAATAAATAAAGCAAGTGCTGGCAGTCCCCATTTCTCTACGATCCTATTTACGACGCCCGCGTTTACGACACATTACATTACAAAAATGGTGCCATTAATCGTTTTAACACACAGTCCTGAGAGAGGCTGAGGACTGACAATGGCGGTGAGAAAAAACCTGTGAGGGCAAAGAGCTACATTTAAAAAAGGACTGAAAGGGCAGGAGATTTTCTGTTTGTTTCACTGTCTTTCTTATTTTAGTGTCTTGCTTTCATTCAGTGAGCTTGTGGACGGGAGCTGAAGAAGATTGATTTTCTCATTTTAGTGTACGTGCCGTCTCACTCGCCCTCTAGGTTAAATATGCACAGTGATTTGCATCTTGGTGTTCACTGTCCCGTCATTCCCAACCATTACACAGTATGCGTCACAATACTGCATTTACACTTCATGTATATATAAAATGTGTATGTACCAATGCAAATGTGTATGTACCGATCGTACAAACATTTGTCTTGATTTCAGATTTACCTAGCCTTGCTTCAGGAAAAATTCTACTTCTAGCCTGTTTTAATGAATGTACTGACTGCTTGTAACACTGCTTCTGTGCAAAAATAAATCTCAATTCCCAACGATCCCTTTTGTGACAGTATTTCCCACGTACAATGTCTTAAAAGCAGGGACTGCCTGTCCTATATAAACATAAGCAAAACAATGTACTATCATTTTCACAGTTCCACACAGGTGCAAACTGCCAACAAATGAGAGTTACTGAATGAAGATGAGTCGTTCGACCAATCGGAGAGCGGCCCACCTTGCAGGTCAGAGACCTCGTGCAGGGCCTCTTGCTCTCAGGGTCCACGACTCCGCAGTGCTTGTTGGGATCAAACACCCTTCCTTTAAAAGAGAGAAGCCAGGGAAAACACAATGACATTTCATTCAGTCCGCTGCAAGCCCGGCCATTTCACCAGTATGTCCCTGACTGAGGCCCATTATTGCACAGACGGATGATTTTAGCCCGTGATGCTATGTTTGTTATGGCGACCATGCCGGTCGAGTAAGAATTTAAATATCTTCACTGTTCACGGACAATGCTTTCGGAATCTAGTCACCCTGACTACCAGCATTCTGATTCCAGTGTCAACATAGGCAGAAAGTACTGGGCTCTCTATATGAGGGGCACAAACACTAGAGCTCCTACAGACTGCCAAGAGACAGGCTGACTGTGTTTCTTATCTGGCTCCAACACAATGTTTACACCACATGTTTACAACCGTAACCCACATTCTGCAGCCCAGTTGTAGAGCTAACCGTTACTGGCTGCAGTGACAGGCACACATGCTTGCCTTTCGTTATCTATGCATTCTCATAATAGTCACCTTCTTTGCATTCTTTCCAATTTTTGAGTGAGCGGCTCACTACGGTAGTTTGGTGTCACCACCAAGGGGAAGTAAAACTACCAGGAATTGGACAAGTGAGTAAGCATCAACTGACACTTTGTATATTGTATTTACCAATCATATACAATTTCAACTGTTTTGGAGAAACTGTGATAATATCAACATGATAAAAAGTATGGCCTTGTTCAGGACAGCCAACTTACTGTCCATCTTCTGCCAAGAGACTGACAGCTCATCCATTCAAACTGCATCTTGGTTCAACCTGGCCCAAACTCTGAACGTTCATACTATATCACCAAATGTATTTGCTAAGTAAAAGCTCTACATCCTAAAACTCCCACTTGCACATACTACTGCATTTAGCCGAATGCTGCATGTTATGTAATTACTCCTGCTATTAGTTGCAACACTGATGATTTAGAACTGTCTCTGCTCTTGGCCTAATTATATGCACTTTTGTAAGTGGATAAGGATGTCTGGTGAATAACTGTAATGTCACAGCTTACCTGACAGCCTCTTATGTGGCTTGCTGCCCTTTGTGCCATTCTGGTGCTTTCTGTCTAGCGGAGAGGGCGGGGCACTGGGCCTCGAAGAAGGGGAGGGGGAAGGGGAGGAGGACGGCCGCCTGTCCAGGGGAGAGGGAGAGGCGCTGGGCCGCCTGTCCAGGGGAGAGGGGGGCGTGCCAGGTCCCGTGCCGTTCGGGATCCGCTCCTGGTACTTGTGGGAGGGCAGCTTGGCCAGGGTGGCAGGGGAGGAGGAGAAAGAGGAGGCAGTGGCGGAAGTACTGTTGACCCTCATGTTGGCCCCCTCTGTCCTCCCCAGAGCTGGCATCTTCTCCAGGCTGACCACGGGGACCGAGACGCTGGAGAGGGAGAGAAGGGGGAGAAAATTTTATTTATTATTATTAAAGTTTATTATTATAAGGTTTTTCTCTGTGTCGGTGTGGATGGGGGCAACCGCGCAGAGAGGGAGGGGGTGGTGCCTGTAAGCACACGCACCACGGCTTCCCCCGGGCCCCTTTGGGGGGGTAGACGGCGTGCGGCGCCCTGCCGAAGGGGCTGTGGCCGTTGTCCCGGGGCACTCTGAACGGCTTGGAGAGGGGAGCGCTGATGGTACTGTGGGCGAGCGAGACTTTGTTCCTCATCTGTGCCACAGGAGATCTGGAGTCACAGGGGGACCCGTGCCTCTTCTCTGAAACACACACACACACACACACACACACACACACACACACACACACACACACACACACACACACAAACGTTAACTCAACACAACTATCTCCCGGCTCTGAGCATGACTGTGCTTTAAAAAAAAAAAAAAACACTGGCATGCATCACATTGTTATTAAGTACGCCATCACAGACTGTAATAAGGCTTGGAACGATCAATGCATGCATTTCATTGCATCAGTGGTTTTCTTGATTACTAACAACGAACATACACAACAACAGGAAAAAAAAATGACCAGACATAAATAAGATGGCAAGAAGGTAGGGAAATTGTTATGGTTAAAAGTGAGAGAAAGGAAAACAAGAATGAAGATCTAAAGATCTACTGTCTGCTCTTTATCTGCACACTTGCCCAGTCCTCTGTTACTGTATCTCATTCATCAGTGCACAGCAGAATCTAATCTTACATGAAGGCGGTTGTTAACATGGGACTCCAGACAACAAAACAAAACAGAGCCGGAAATTCCCATTACTCTTAACAGGATTTACCAATCAATTGAAGGACTTTGTTGGTCACAGGGCAACACTGACTACAGCCATTACAGCATCAGTCCCTCTGTTTGTCTCTGAGGCATGGTTTCCCCAATGCCTGGATCTGGAAGGCCAATGCATTATTACTGAGCTCTTTACTAGGGGGATTTTGGTGAGCTGACACTTCAATACTAACCTGGATCTAACATCTGAAAGCAAACTCCTTTAGGTCTTTTGTTAGGAGTGTTTGTGCTAACAGAAGAGTCATTTTTAATCTTAGTGTTAATCTTCATAACAATTAATTATGCTAACTAACTGACTAAACTAATCTTAAATTGACTGCATTTGCCAATCGGTTTTAAAGACCGAGCAAAAATAAGAAGGTAAAGAAAAACCTTTACTTGCATATATTTTTTAAATTAATATTAGTACAATCAAATGCTCAAGAACACATTTCCTGTTCTCAAAGGACTGGGAGCAAAAACCTGTTGACAGATGTCAAATCCACAGCCAGCCAATCAAAGCTAACTAACTCAGTTGAAATGAAAGCCAGCACACGCAAGCGCCTGGTCCTTAACACCAGCCCTGAAAAAGCACTGCTCTAAAAAAGATGACATCACAGGCCCTCCTTAATCTCCAGTGGGCAGAGAGCAGCTGTTCACAAACACAGGCCACATGAAAGGGTGAGCCCGGCTCCACAGGCCCCTCGGGGAGTAGTGGTGGCAGCGCCAAAAACCCGGTGGCTCTAATGTTACGGTGCACCCAAAGGAACAGGCGCATGGCACAGCGTATAAAGCTCCCAGCGCCACTATCAACAAAAACACGCTAAACACTATGCGGCTGGATCACCACAAACACAGCGACAGGTCCAAACACACCGAGGTGTCCACTTTCTGTAACTCCGTACAGGATCTTGTACTGTTGTTCCTGTAACTGTAGTAGATGCAGTTTGTGGTCTTACTTTTCAAGTCACTCTGTATAAGGAAACATGAATGGACATAAGCCATCTATCCATTTCAGATACAGGCTGCTAGCAGATTCTGATTAAGAATAGTAGTGTAGTAAAAAAACAAATGGAATATCCCACTACAGTATCAACTCCGCTGAGCTGAATACTGGATTACAGAGTTACTGATTAGGATAACTATAAGAGGTACAGTACTGGTCAAAAGTTTGGACACAACTACTCATAGAGGGGGTTTTCTTTATGTTTACTATTTTTCTAATTTTTAGAATAATAGTAAAGACATAAACACTGTGAAACAACACAAATGAAATTATGCAGTTACCAAAAGTGTTAAATAAATGAAAACTATCTAAAACTACCTTCAAAGTAGCCAACATTTAATTTTTAAAATTTAAATTTTTGTTCTGGAAAGATGCAGACATAAACTTCACTGTTTATATTTGTCTAAGAAACAAATTCCAATTTAGGCATAAATCCTTAGATTAAAATATTTTTAAGATACTGTGAAACATGAACTCAATCAGGTGCACCCAAACTTTTGACTGGTACTGTACATATTCTGCATAGCTTTCTGCATTGCTTACTGCATTTCTTCCTTTCTAGTAAAGCGACAGCAAGAAGATCTGGTTACTGATCAGTGTGGGAGGTGCCAGTGTGGTGCAGGAGCTAAGAATCTTGGCTCGTAATGGGAAGTTTGCAGGATCTTATAGACCTACTGAGTGTGTATTGCTTAAGTTCCTATTTGCAGCAGTAGAAATGGAGGACACCACATATATACCATCTAAGCAACTGCACACACCTAGGCCTGTATGCAAAGATCTGTTAAGCAAATATGAAATAATAATGAGTATGTTTCACATATTTCACCATGCTGTGAAAGACATAACATATAGACGGAAAATGGGTTTTGTTAGTGTTTATCGGGCAGTGTGCAGTCACACTTCAGCTCGACAGGACAGACTGATCACTGGCAGCAGCCACAATAACCAGGTGACAGAAAGTGAAAGCGTGCACTCATGGACTGGAAGTCATTACGTTAGCTGAAATGGTGACAGCAGTATAAAAACAGTGCAACAGAGACGTTTCAGTGGAGGAGAATTATGAGTAGAGGAAAACAGCCACGCCACTTACGGTTCCTGCTATGCATGGCTTTGGGAGGGGGAAGGGAGCTGTCCTCTGCTCACTGTGCAACTACTCCCCAGCTACCTGCAGATCCAAAGGGGCAAATCATAAAGAAATACAAATCATAAACAAATACACACACACACACACAGGCATCAAATTGCACTGGCATCAAATTGCACTGGAGGAGGCCGCAGAACACAAACAGGCACCAGATTCAAACTGCTACCGGAAGACAACTTAAAATAATTTCCAAGCCACGAACATGTGTTAGGAAGCCTGGTGTAACCACCATCCGACGCGGGTTCCCTTATTCTAAATGTTTAGCTCTTTTCCAGGCAGCCTAAAGGCCGGTGGCTCCCTGCCAGGTTCTACCACATGCTTTGGTTTTGCGGGTTTATTTAATTGTGTGTAAAACCGCAGTGTGGAGAACAAACAGATGAAGAAAGAGGAAGACAAACAGGGAGAGGGGGGTGCAACATCCCCAAACATGTTCACATTTGAGGATTTTTGTGAACATCACCTTTGAAACCTAAACACTCGCCATTAAAGACTTCTGAGTACTCTGAGCCAGAGTGTGACAGGTGTGTAAACAGGCCGAACCAGGCACAACAGCAGCTGTATTACACGTGGGGCAAAGTCCACTACATTCAGCCAAGAGGAACAATTTGGCAGACCTGTGGCAATGTGCAGTCCTTCACCTGCAATCCAGCCTCTCAGCCAAGCTCAACTGCGACTGTTTCAACCTAAACTGTTACCCTGTAGGCCCGACCTGATAATGCCAGGGAAACCCAGACGCTGAGATGGTGCTTGCGAAAACCACTCTATACGCGGGTGAAAGGCAATCAGCCCACTAACTTTTCAATAAGTTGCACATAAGCGAGCGTGAATAACCTCTGCTTTTATGACTCAGAGGAGCGTGATGCTCTGGCAGGAGCGGCGGTCCTCCTGCCAGTTTCGCTTTGGTAACAGGAAGCAGCTGCCCGCTGCGCGGCGCAGCGCCGAAAAAATGTCAACTGCCTTTGTTTACATCCGGAGAGCGACTGGAGAGGCGAGCCCGGGTCTGCAGGCACAGGGAGCACGGAGGTTCCCAGGCCGTACCCACACGCTCAACTGGACAGAGGAGAAGCAACAGGAGCTGAGAGCAGAGCCATAGTGACCTGGATCAGAACGCCCTGCAGAGAGGCGCGTGCAGGATAGCTTGCCGCTGTACTTACGCTCAGCTGCAAACTCGGGTGTAAGCAGGGAGAAGGACCCCCTGAGGACCACCCCGCTCCGCGGTGCCCCCGTCCCCCCGACCGCGCTTGCTGGGTACCTGCTCGGCCGGCAGCCCCCTGCTCCGGGCAGCTCCGTCACGGCTGCTCCAACGGTCACCCTTTCAGCTCTTTCTGTGGGCGGGAAGCACGAGCCCCGCGGGGGGTGCTGGCCGGCAGCCAGACGCGCCAAAGCAAAAACCGCCCCGCTCGCTGCCTTTCAGCTGCGTAGAGCTCAGTCCCGGGGACGCGCACGTGCACGTGCACGCGCGCCTCCCCCCCCTCCTCCCCCAACACGGGGCACGGGCAGACGCGAGCTCGCTGGAGCAAAAGCGAAAGTAAACAAGGGCCGCGCGCAAGGCAGAACGCCTCCGCCACTGACCGGCCGCGGAAGTCACAGACAGCGCGGCCTGCCGAAAAAAAAAGGGCAAGGGAGGCGCGTGAGCGCTTAATCTGTACGCTTCATCTGGAGGTTTGCTCCACGCTACCAATTCTGCTGACTGCCGCCGCATTCTAATAATGGACTTGTTTCCACTTCTCAACAGCACATCCGGAGCGGTGATGGAAAGTAGGCCTGGCTTTCACCTCGAACGCTTCTCGCAGGCACGATCACACTGTAACGCTCAGCTGCACTGGATGTGACAGCGTGTGCTTTGCTGTGTATCAGCTGCTAGAGATACAGCTACATCCAGCCGCGCACATTCCTCTCTAATAGACGATCCAGTCTGGCGGTTTTTCCCACAGCTCGACATACACCTACCACACGCTCCCCTCAGTGTAAACACAGCTCCTATTCCCAATACTGGGCAGAGGCCAGGAAAAAGGATCATCTTTTTTCAAAAGGAAAACAATATAGCTGCTCCTGTTAAAAATGACATATAGTAACTTACTGTAAAACAAAGCATTTATTTGGAGTCATATTTTTTATTTTACATATATTTTCTATTACTGTTCCTCCTTGTCCACTTCTCAGAGTCGTTCTGTCCTTTAATGACAGAATACATGAAGTGCACTTAAAAGCAACAAAGCTAAAAAAAAAGTTAATGAAGCAACACCCCGACAATAACAGGTCTGTCTGTTACATTTTGCTCATTTGATTAGCATTCCACACCCATTCACACAGCATGTCAGTTGGTTCATTACTATCTTCATGTGAGACAACGCTTACCGCAGTGTGTCTGGAAGCCCTGAGGTTTGATGACTTGATTGCAGGTATTGCATACAACGAGACAGAAATCCTCATGTGCTGGATACTGTCCAAACAAGTGCATATCTGCAGGAGAGCGAGATGACAAGCAGGAGGTGAGTAAGTGCAGCGTGCTTAGCTAAACAAGGATCAGTCAGCAGAGAGAAACACTTCAGCACCAACAATGATGTAAAATTCTTTCTGGTCATGCATTTTCTCATAATCTGCAGATCACGGATATGTTGTGTTACCAAAAGGTTTCAATTTGATTCACATATGGAACTCTGATACACACTCACAGCCATGATGTACATCAGGTAAGTTAACTGCTGCGTACCAGAGTAAGCAAATGAAAGCAAATGCAACTGATCTCTCTAGCTGCTGAATAAGACAAAGTGATCTTTGAGAATCAGCAGCATTTTTTTTTTGAGAGTTCTGGAAGCTGTTGATTTGTGAGCTTCTTGGGATGGAAGTGCCGAGAACTGTTTGCGCAAGTGTTCTTGTCAAGCACGTGCAGATCCCAGCCAAGTGATATCTTCACTCTTCACTATTTACCAACCAGTCTCCTCAGTGGCCTAATCCAATCAAGTTACAATCTCAACAGAAGCTGACCAATCAAATTCATCACAAGTGAGCCAGTTTACCAGAGCACGATAGGTCACTGTTGACAGAATCACTCAAATTACACAACTAGAAACGTACAATCTGCAAAAAAGCACATGAACACAAAGTGCAGAACTTATAAAAGCATGAAAGCAATTTCCTATGTGTCTGCCAAAGCAAATAAGCAGTGTGTGTAGTTTGCTACAGCAACTGCTTGCCAAATGAGGATTCTGCCAACATTTAATAGCTACAACAATCTTTCCTCGCAAATTCATTCATTTTGAAAACAGGCTGGCACAAAAAGTCTTCAAAAAGGCTCAACAATGCTGTTTGGGTCTCTCTGTTGCGAATAAGGCGATTCCTGTTTGTAAAAGGCTCCATCCACCCTTTTTAAAAGCAACAGGTCTATTCAAAGCTTTGGGAGATGTCTTTACTCATGAAAAGGCTTTTCTAGTGCAGCATCAGTCATGCAGCCTATGACTGCTTGATACCTGTGACCTGTATAAAAAAAAAAACATGAAAAGTGTGCATACCCTGCCACCTCTATTGTTCAATATCAGCCCAATCCAATAAGATCAAGTAAGTTCTTCGTTCATTAACACATTCAGTTTTTAGCTATCCTATTCACAAACAGACCAAACCACAGACAAACACACAGGGCTGGTTGCATCAGCTTTCTTTCACTTTCTGGAGTTGTTAAGTGCAACATGTAGTTTTATTTGTTTTTTACTTGCCCTTTACTATAGCTATTCTGGGATTCTTAAAAGATATTTATTTGCTCAGCTAAATGCCTTCTTGCTGTGTAAATTAAGTGGAAAAGACACATCTACAACACTTAGCAAAAGACACAAATTAAGCTCTTTTGTTAATCATAACCACTGCTGTTATAATTAGGTTATTTGTGGAATGTTCTTTTCCAGACAGTCGCAGTGTGTGAATGTAAAAGTGTAACATGCGGAACGAAATCCATTACTAGCAACAAACCTAAATGCATGATAATTGATGAAACAGAACTAAAGCGACCACATTTTCTTACTCCCTGCCACCGTTGCAGGGTAATGAGAGTAAAAAGCAGCAGAACTGCATGTATAGGCTGCAGTGATGACAGCCCCTGAGGCAAACGCTGCATTCACACTAGATACAACTAAAACAGTGGCAACAGTACAGCAGTGCCGATGTACTGGAGCTCCGGGGGTTCACCACAGCCTGCTGCAGAATGCAACATCGCCACCTAGAGTCAAGACAAGACCTCAACTGGCTCCCTGAGCAAAGAGAAACACTCAGCCTTCATTTCAATGAGCTCATCTTATCTCTTACTGGAGGGTCATGCGGGCCTCGGTTTGCTTCCCACTACAGCAACAGAGGTTACAGTTGCAGTATTTAGGGAGGAGTGCCAAAGTTTCAAATGATATTGTCCCTCCTGGAACTGTGCTAAGTGAGATGTGCACAACTGATCTCGCAAGTGTTGGCAAAAAAAAATCTGCTATTCTTCTAACAATTCACAAACTGATATTATTGATGCCATATGAAGTACTTTTACCACGCAGAAACAATGTCTTAGCATCACTGCCTGCGCATGTGAAGCTGAGATTCACATTTAAAGCCCCTGTGCTGCATTTCATAAAAAGCAGCTTTAAAATATTATGGCTCATAAAGTAGACACATGGACTATTTAGGAGATCAAAATTCAGTTGGGTTTTACAGTTTTGCCTTATGCCTGTGGCCCAATCAGTGTCTGAAAAAAATCACTACACCACTGTGGCTTCACGGTTCAACAGCAGTCATTCCAAAGCAGCTTATAATATGTGTTCCCTTTACTGCTTGTTCCAAAACATTTCAACTGACAAAAAACTGTCAAAGAAAAACAGGAGGGGCATGACCTCTACTCAGGTAGCTTCAGGCTCCAAAACTGTAATCACTCTGACCTACTACATGGCACAAAGCTTAGGAGCCAACTCCAATGGTGATTTAGCCTACGTTACACACGCTGGCTCTCCTGTCATTCTTAAAGCAATACAGGATGAATTACACACGCTGGGTCGTGACACCTGAGAAACCATCAGCTGCGTAAAGATCAGTGGGCTCCTGCCAAGACCACAGACGCGCCGGCCTTCGTGTCGGGGGGTGACCTCATCGGACTGAGCACGCTCTCTACGCCACGGTCTCACCGTCTTAGATGTCACCGCGCGTTTGCCGCGGTTCGGCGTGCTGAGACGGGAGACCGTGGTGAGCGCTGGCTGGGGTGAGCCGCAATGTGCTTTGCCTGAATTACGTGCATGAAAAATAACTTCCGCGGAATAAAGTGCAGCGGAGGTCCTGTCGGTATTAGTCAGCTGCGCCTCTGATGGTACGCATTTCCGGGCTGAGAAACTGAAGTAAAACAAAAGCTGTGCTTTAAGGGATCACACTGCGCAGGTGTTGCCATGGATTCTGCGCATATTCACCGACTATTAAATCACCTGGACGGCTCATCCTGTTCAATGCACCCACTGTATTGGCCGACCTATATGTCATAAAGACCAACATGAAACATAACAGCATCAGTCAGACAATCAGGACTACCAACATTCGCATCAGGTATTACCACCTATTCAAGAGGCCTTTGTGGCAGTACATTTCCCCTGGTAAAGGTGAGGCAAGAAGACAGACTCAATCTACCAGTTCTTGGGGTGCTACTCAAGGCATTTAACGAAAGACCAAGTGACCACTAGCTATACATCAACACACACTTTGATATAGGAAGCAGAATGTTCTGCAAATGAACCCTCACTGTGAAAACACAAATGGGGACATTAGGCGGGTTGTGGTCACGCATGTCTACCTCTTTAATTAGCACATGCTTACTTCTTCCCTGAAGTGAAATGCATCACTACTTCATTAAGATAAAATATACACAAGATACTGCAATATAAATTATTTGTAATACTATACAGCTTTACAATTCCTACAAGTAGTTGTGGGTGATAATTAAAATATAAAAATACAACACAAACTTATAGAATAAAACATCAATATAACTGTAACCATATTCTCCATTGAATGTATTCAGAACAAAAAACTTATGTAGAATGACAACTGATAGAAAGAACAGTAAAGTCACAGACAGTTTTTAATCATATAAAAGACTTCCCTGAGATGTGTTTCTGTCTATGCATTTTGAACAGAGAGGATTTAACAATTTACTAATTGTCGCCCTTAGTTTGCTCATTTGACCCCATTAAGGAATAATTTGCACGCTCAGATTGCTACTGGAACCCTGACATTATCAAGTAGAACCTTCAAATTACTAACCGGAACCCTCAAATCCGTAATTCTCACCCTCAATTTAATAGCTGGAACCCTCATCCGAATTAGTATTGCAAGGGTAGGAATCATTCAAGTGAATTACGAAATTGAGGGGTTCTACATGGTAATTTAAGGATTCGACTTTTTTACCGTGTGCTCTTACGTGCTCAGTGGGGAAAAATATTAATACTATTATTACCGAAAAAAAAACACGACACACGTTACTAAACCGTGGCGATCACATTCTTCTTACCATACAAGAATATGCAAAAATGGACACTTCTTGATATTCATGGAAATTGATAAACATTGCTCGCATTCTCCGTTCTGAGTGACACAAAAGCGTGAAATCCTGCTTAGCTAACGGGCTGGCGATGTCGCTCAAGTGACAGCGCAGGGTGTACTCTGGCAGAGAAAGTGGGTGACATGCAGCTGTTTCTGTATCAATACGTTCAACGAGCTAGACGACTGGCAATATAATCCAAGTTGAGTGAGGACAGCAAGAATTGCCAGGTGGTTGCGACCTGCACAGCATCAAAACAGTGGAAGCAAGCTCGCAAGTTTTTATGCAGATATGTGTGATCCACTAGCAAAAAAACAACGCTTAGCTAACTTACCCTCTTTATTGAGTTTCATCGCCTCCCTGCTGTTTGCAAGATCTTTTCCAATATCTTCTAGCATTGCAGTTCCGTGCAAAAGAAAACACCATAAGCCTTTTCCAGTCAAGCATTAATGGCTAATCAATTTCACTTACGTATGGCATTACTGCTGATAGCCTGCTAGTGTTGGCTACCCAGCAACCATTTCAACTTGGCACTCATGTGAAGTCGTAGCTAGGTAGCTAACTCTCACTGACAGTAGGAAGGCATTCATCCAAGTATTCTGTGAAAACATTGACACTTAAGACACAGTTACGGAATGTGCCGTAATAGGTCCATTAAAAAGCCATTAGCTACCAAGCCAGCTGAATGTTAGCTCTGGCTCTCAGTTAGTGCAGTTGGCTAATTAGCTAGCTAGCTAGATGACGAAGTTGCCTGTTAGCTATTTTGCTAGCTCTGCTATCAAGAGATGCATGGAGGACACCAGCAAGCAAGTTAGCGAATGCTAGCCTGCTAGTCAATCTCAGTTTAGCAACTCTATCAATAAGTGCAAAATCTATATGCAACACGAAAACTGGCATGTCGCGTCCTTACTGTCAGGGCAGTGTACTTCTGCTGCATCGATGTAAGTAGACCACGGTTTGCACAGGAACGAATCCGGACTGGGTAGTTTGCGATCCAATGTCGCCATTGCTCTTCCTTCTTGTTGATTTTTTCCCTTTCCTTCGCGGCGCGCAAGCGTTGCTTTTCTCTCCGCACACACCCCGTGCTAGTTTGTGAATGACCAAGATGTGTCACATGTGGCGTTCGCAACCAATTATAAGAGAGAGTAAATTTAACGCGGAGAGAAAAGCAACACGTCAACACAGGACTTGTGAAGCGTTTGACATCACGTTCGGATAATTCCGTTTTCATTCGTTGTCCGGCGAGAGTGCGCAAAGAGTTCAGTAACTTGTGATGTCAGTTTTTTCTATGGGGAGCACTTCAGAAACAGTCAAATTTGCTCTAATTACGTCGTAGGTAAAATTTCGTCAGAAAACCATTTACTATAATTACAAATTAGTATCATCTCATCAAATTAATTATTTTGAAACTCATGCGAGATGTTCCATTGCAATACATTTTCGATTGGAATTTTAAGAATTCAGTTTTTTTAAACTGTTCTGAATCCTGTACAGTTGTTACCTTAACTGAATTGGCGGGCTTGGAAGAAAATTTAATTTCTAGTCTTTAGAGAAGATGTTACTTCAAAGAACACTGTATGGAGATCTGAACATGACCGGATGACAGAAAAATACTTTTAAAGGGAGCCCTTTAGAACGAAACGGGTTCAGTTTTATGTTATCTCACATGTTCTTCAGGGAGTTATTCACTAGGTGTCGCCAGAATACAATTTATGACAGCTGTTTGAGCTTCCCTGTAAAGTATTTACGTTACCTGTTTGGGTATCCGTACACCTGTATGTATGTACACATGTCACTCATTTTTATCAGGTGTTGTTATTAAAAATAACTAGAGGACGAAGATCATGTGTGTTTTATTTTCCCTCTTTAGCCTCTCTAAAGTCTTGCACTTTAGTATAAAACTTTTAGCACTGATGTGTACATTGCCATTTAGCTATATTATTGATTTTTTGATTATTTAGTCACAGTATATTACATAATTTGTAGTTTTAGCATGACATTGGTTATTGCACTGTGTGAGGCATTGATTGTTTCCTCTGTATCTGTACTGTTGTTCATGTGGTTTTATTTGTGCGTATGTACCTGTCTTCATACAATAAGCTTGGATAAGTTGAAAAAGAGAATGTAAGCTACGTGTTTTGTATAGAGTAATTACATTAAATTACACTACAAGCAGTTAGCAGAGGCTCTTATCCAGAGCGACTTCCATCACAACAGAATATAAGTATATCCATTCAATTTAAACAAGCAACAGTGTCAGACCAGGCTCACAACACTCCCAGACCAGTAAGTGTGAGCATAGTGGCCTCTGTCAAGCAAATAAATGCTAATAATAATTTGTAACCACTGTTTATTCCCATGCATCAAACCAATGCATGTTGATTTGTCATCATATCCTGTGCCCCACAAAGTGACGCACTAGCACTGCATGTCCCAACAAGTTAGATATAATTCAGCAATCATAACACCGTACGGTATCAGACGGAAATCATTGTCATATGTCTCTGTAACCACCAACAGCCCTCCTAGCAACGTACTTTTAAGGGCAGGTCACCGGCAATAGTCTGGCTGTGTTTCTTGAAATGACAGCAAGTGAAGAAGAATCCATTAATGCATCGATAAAGAATTCAACTCACCTCAGAGGAATATGGACAAGAAGCTCAAAGAATTTCTATCTGTGATTTGGGTCATAGGGCTTATACAAGGTAAGATTCTCAAATCCTTATCTGACTTTACACATGGAGTTTAGACAATAGTTAATACTACTCTCCACTTACAGTGAATTTCCTTTGTAGCCTGGGTTACTTTCTAAATCACAAGTTGGTATTTGTAGAGTGATCTTGCCAGTTAAGGGGACACAGTTATTATGGGGTAATCTCTGAGGTACATAACTGAATAACTACATTATCATGTGAAAGTTTGACACACCTGGGCACAACACTGCCAACATACCATGTGAGATTCAATCCTGTGACTCGGTGCTGTTCTACACATATCCCTGCCTGCTGCTGTACATTTATACTAATTAACCCTTCAGAAAAAGAGGAACAGAACATTCAGCATGGGGTGAAGGTACCCTTTTAACCCAACTGGGGTACTCTCCTGCTTCTGTCGCTCAGGTGTGACTGCAGACATCTCTTTCACTGGTCTGCCCGGGACTGCGACGGTGCCAGAGCACAGTCCCGCTGGGACCAAAGTCTACGAATTCCAGGTCTCATTCTCAGCTGGAGTCTCCATGGAACCCGGTTACCCACAAATCATAAATTCTAATCCCCTCACCAGCGCTTTCATTGTGTCCATGGTCAGCACAAACCAAGCCCAGGTGAGGACCCCTCAGACAGCGGAAAGACCACATGCTGTTTGATCAGAGATCATAGACTACTGTCAATGATCTTGAGAATAGAATATAGTTTTCCGTTTACACTTTCATCCATTCATTTATTTTGCAAGAGACATTTATGCGGTTCCTTATTCAGAGGGTCAACACGACATTCAGAATCCAGCTTATTACAATATGAGGATGAGATCACTCTCAAAGCAGGACAAAAGCTGTTTACATGTACACACACCCAGCTGTATATCCACTCGGTACTGTCCCTGACCACAGGAATTCTCATTTCTCTGTAGGTAACTATCACAGGCAATCCGACACTGGATTTTGAGACAGCACCCAACAGCTTTGTCCTGCCGATCCTTGCGGTGGACAGTGCAGGAGACGCTGCTCTCCAGCCACTGACTGTCCTTCTCTCAGATGTGAATGAACCCCCAGTGTTCCTGGATGAAGGTGAGGGGGAGGGGTGGAGAGCAAGCACTGCAAGCACTGACCAACAGTGTGATTTGTTTGGTTCAGTACATTCCATGGGAACTATACCAGCATTTGACCCATAACCGCACCTTATATTACATTACCTTACATTATATGTACATTACATGCACCTGTACTTAGAGCTTTCAGAGTTCCTCACAGCCAAATGGTAACAGGACAAACATCCTCTGTCTCTCATCTGCTTTTATAGAGCCAGTTCTGCTCAATCTAACATGTTTTACATCCCCAGACTCAGTTATCTACATCATGGAGAAGTCTTCACCCGGAGTGATCTATCAGCCAAGCGTTTCTGACCCTGAGAGCAAGTCCCTCAGTGTAAAGCTCTTTTACTTGTTCTCCCTCTTTCCTTTCTCAAGTTCAAATTGAGCTGAGCTTTCTGTGACACAATAAATGCAATGGATTGCCAAAGTTTGTACATTATGAATACTATGCTACAATGTCATGCATGGTTTTCAGTATTGTGCAGCTTGCAGATCACAGAACACAGTGCTGTCTGTTGAAGTAAGAACATACGTGTAGGGAGAATTCTGGTTTTGATTAAAATGTCATCAACCGGGTTACTGCCATAGACCTGACCAATCCAAAGAAACAAATCATAAATGTCTGGCACATTCCTGTGCAAAGGAAGATAACATTCACAGAACAGTAAATATCTTTCTGTGTTGCAATGACCCCAGAGTGAGTCTGAGTGCGTTGTTCGTGCTGTCTGAATGCGTTTATCTATTTGTCCAGTTTGCTCTGACTCCTTCAAGTTCAGCATTCAGCGTTGACCTGCACACAGGATCCCTCAGTACAACAAAACAGTTCAATTATGTAACCGACCCCAGAAGGTAAGGCCAGAGTCCCCTTCACACCGTCTGCTGTTTAAGACTTTCTGACATTTCAAGCATGGATATCAAATAAGTAACTGTATTTACCAGCATATAGATGCCCCGTGTGTTAATATTTGGTCTTATGGAACACATCAGCCAAGTCCACAAAAGTTTGGATTTGGACTTTTGAGTGGTTTTAATTTGTCTTTCACTGAAAACTCAAAATCTGGTAACTCTATCCTCAAATGAATTCGACACTGGCTTGTGCAGCTCTTTCACATCATTGGTATGATAGAATCGTGCCAGTTACTGTAGCACAAATCATTGTCTGGCACCATGTAAATACAAGGGTATTGTTGCCGTTATAAATCATAGTTAGGCTCTGTGTTCAGTTTAGTTTGGTGTAATTACAATGCCCTTAAGGTCTTATTGTCATCATTCCATTTTAACACTGTTGTCACCTTGATAGTGAAGCATAACCTACACCATGAAGTTGAAGAAATATGTAATTAAGAAAGAAAGAAAAAAATCAGGATTGAAACTATTAGTATGGTTCAGTCATTTTATTTTGAAGACCTTAAATGGGTGTAAATTTCATGTGAAGCAGACATGTTTGTAACTGAATTACTTTGCTCCTGCAGCTACAAGTTAAATCTTTCAGTAAGTGATGGAACAAATACTGTGGTCAGAACGCTGACTGTCCTCATTGTGAATACCAACGATGACAAACCGCAGTTCTTAAAGTGAGTGTCTTTCATCATATAACTCAGGCATGTGTCAACATCTGGGTTCTGTTTTCGTACTAATGTTTCCTGTGCACAGACCTTCTTCGAAGTCTACAGACCTCAGACCTACTACAGTGAACTTGAATTTTTCACAGTTTCTGTTGGAGTGCAGGTCCTCTTCTTTGGACTTGTTACCAGATCTATTTTGATCAAATGCACCCATTAGTATTAAATGAATCAGGAAGGAGTGAGCACTTTCCTTGGAATGGACATTGTCCTCATGTCTCATGTCCTCATTTGTATCATAATTGTTGCTGACCCACAGTTGCATCATACGGAATCATCCCAAAATGTTTATTTTGTTTGTTACTTTTGTCATAAAAACTTCTCATCTTATCACATGAATTCATCTGCATGCTGACAGCAGGCATAGAATAATATTTCTTACTAACAGTTCAAAGAATTCCATCTTTGGGCATTTTTGTTTATTATTATAATTATTATAGTTTACATGGTAGGGAACAATATGTTTCTGCATATTCTAAAGTATGTGGCCTGATCTTCCCTTACAGCAAAATCACAACATTCACCATTCCAGAGGAGCTTAATCCAGGGTATATTATTACCAACATCACTGCGGTAGTCCCAGATGACTCCTTTTACATCGGCTACATCCTCTACACCATCAGTACCAACAATTACCTCGCCATTCATAGACGTGAGTTCATGCCATTTGACATATGCAGTCCAGACAGCATCACAGAATGAATTTTCTTGTTACTTAAGAGATAACCAAAGCTGAAATATGTCATATTCATCATCAGAGTGTTGACTCAAGAGACTATAGATTAAGTCCCTTTTTCCTTGTTGAAAAATAGTCATTTAAAAATATTGTACAGATAGTGAACACATTTTGATAATGTACTACAGCTTAAATCTTAACATCATATAAATATTTACAAGAACAGAAAGGTAGAAAGATTGGACAGGGAAATAGAGATTTATCTTTGCAGGTTCTGATTTTTTTTGTTATGTATCTTCATGTAGCCTATCATGGATATGGCTGCTTGCCAAATTGTTAAAATAACAATAATAGTTTTACATATACAAAAAATGAATAAAAGTGGTGATTGTTTTCTTTTCTCTCTGTGCAGTAGTTGCTCTGATTTGTGCATAAATTGGGTGATGACTGCTACGATGGCTATCCGGAGGGCGTGTGAGCTGAAAGTGATGAACTGTGTTTCAGATACGGGAATCGTCATGATAGCCAATAGAATGGACCGTGACAGCAGCCCCCTCAGGGAAGACCCCGTTATCACTGTGACTGTAACGGCCATGTACACCCCCCCTGGACCCCCCCTGTCCCACTCCATCGACCTCACCATCACTGTCCTGGACATCAATGACAACCCCCCTATCTGTAACCCTGACACTCAGAGGTATATCTGAATCCTCCCACCTCTGTCCCCCCCCCATAGCTCCACAGCTCAGTCTTCACCAATGTTAAGGCTGGCAAAAATAATTTTAATATTCTGTTTGGTTGAGGGCTTGTTTTCACCTTTGTTTTCATTTGGATAAACCACCTCTTTGAATTGATGTGTGAAAAGTGAACAATCCATAACCAAGTAACATATATCTCGTACAGTTTACAATCTGTTTATTTTGTGTATGTGTCTCAAAATAATGGCAGGATTTAATAAAAGTGTGATTTTCACAGGCAAGTTTTGTCACCAAGTGTGTTTTTGTCTGTCACTGTTGGCACCTGCACGCCGGGACAGAGTTAGACACCTTGGGGAGTGCCTTTTTTTGAAAGATGCTTTGGTGCTGTGTCTTCCCCTTTGGGAGTATCTTCCTTAAGGATGTGTTTTCTTAAAATAAATGACTCTGTAAGGCGTTTTCTCTGGGATGTGTTTCAGGAGGGAGGTGCCGGAGACTGAGAAGCTTGGGGCCCTGATCGCCACAGTGACCTGCACCGATAATGATGTGGAACCCGTCTTCAGACAGTTCAAGTTCACAGATCTGTCCTGTCTGGCCTGCAATCAGCGCTTTGCCCTGAGCCCCGCCGAGTCCAATCGCATTGTGGTGAGCAGGCCGACAGACACCAGAACCCATCAGCTGAAATCGTCAGCTAATGAGCTACATTTAAAGGGATTACTCCAGCTTTTTCTTTCAAGAAGAAGAACGCCCCCACACTGTTTTCCTCTCCCAGAGGTGTTATTTTATTCAGAGTGGCATTTGACTGCTAAGAGCTTTTTCCGGTCTGTGTTACCCACAGAATTATTGACCTATATTTTGCATTGGAAATTATCACAAAGTTCTTAAAGACATTCAGGCATTCTTTTTCAATCTTTTTGTTGCTCTAATGCTTACCTGGCACCTGTGAGATATGTGGATGTCTGCATAAGATATTTAAATCTGACTCTTTCTGAACCATGCACCTGTTCAGATAAAGAGGTGCCAAATTCACTCACCATCCAATTTCCTTAGCCTCTGAAAACATATAACCAAAGAGACATAGAAATACAATAGTTAAAGTACCCAGCAGTCTTTACACAGAGAGTATGTTTACTTTGAATGACACAGCACTGCTGCAGTCATACAACTAATGTAACATACAAATACAGATATACAGTACAGAATTTTGGAAACAGTGCTACAAATAGAATTGTGCTAGTGTATAATCTACGCCAACACTTATATAACTCCTCTGTGATTTAACAAAATCTAGAAGATCACATTCTGTGTTTAATACTGATAAGTGATTGAATTCCTCCACAGTTAAATGGAAGTCTGGACTTTGAGGATCCCAATAACCTGTTCGTTGGCAATGAATACAGTCTTTCAGTGGTTGCTGAAGATGTGAACAACACAGCTCTGAGAGGTATGTAATGCCACATGCTCTAAATTGTAAGTCCTCTTTTAAAGCATGTTTTGAATGTGCTTGATTGAACTAAACTGAAATCCATACCTGTCCATAACTGCACAGGTAGCGCCTACGTTTACGTAACGGTGACCCCTGTAAATGAATACCCCCCTGTTTTCAGCCCTTCTTCCTACGTATTCAACGTATCTGAGCTTGAAGGAAGTAAGTCAGATGATTTTTTCATTCTTCATAAACTCCTTCAGCACCAACACCTCTATGTAATGAAAAATATTAACACTTCTGAATACCAGACAATTTTATTTTATTATTAATACTTTAAAATACAGCCTTCCAGATGGCAACTCAAATAAGGTACATATATTAGCAACAATTTCAACTGGATAATGACAATTACTAACTACTGTTATTATATTAAATAATAATGAAATAAGTTCGATTCAATTCAATTAATAAAATTGCTTTGCTGGAGTCTACAAAATCAATGCTCCAACTAAGAATAACACCTGTAGCCTTTTGGTTGAAAGTCTAATTGTTTAAATACTGTAGCACAACACAACATTCAAAAACCTGGAGTAACTATCTTGGTCAGTTGTGTATTTCTGTAAGTGTTGGGAGTTGTTGTATTATGCCAGCTGGGGCTGTATGTTCGTAGGGTTATATGACCAAACCCCTGTGCACAGCTCATCGTCTCTCACCCTGATTCTAGTTGGGACAGCGATCGGTTCTGTCAATGCGACAGACAGGGACTTCCCCGCTGTGCCCGTGAGTTACTCCATTGTCTCAGGTGGCGGCACCAGCGGTCTGAGCAACATCTTCTACCTGGACCCAGGAAAGGGCACTATCATTCTGCTGACGCGACCGAATTACGAGGTGACCCAGACCTACAAGCTGGTCGTCCGAGCAGTGGATGGAGATCCAATCAAGCCCCTGTCAGCAACTGCCACGGTGCACACGCACTCCCGATCTCTCACGTGTCACAAACACACACCCAGGCTTCAGTTTATCTCATCAGGCTGCACAACAACCCTCTGTGCAGGATTCTGTGCTTGGACACAGTAATATTCATTGTATATCACAAACTCTGTTTGTAACTTTGCATAGGTCAGTGACTGGTCAATACCTGGTCAGTTTTTCTCCCTCTCCCAGGAGGGGAAAATATTTTTTTTTCTGTATTTTCTCAAGCCTGTTTTATTTCATCTTCAGGTCACCATCAACATCATAGAGGCCAAGGATGAGTCACCTGTGTGTGGACCCAACAACACCAACCTCATTGTACCCACCAACCTCCACACAGGGATCAATGTCCAGAGCTTCATCCTCACCTGCAGGGATGAGGACTCCCCTCCCACGTCCTTCATCTACAAAATTTCAGGCACGTCCTCTTCCTCCTCCTTCGTCTCCAGTACAGGGCAGGGGCATGGGAATGTGGGTGTGGTTTAGTCATTCGTGTGACGTAATCACAGCGTTTTTCAATTGCTCTAACAATTTTTTCAGAACACTTTTCTAAAGTGCAAAACTCATTAGACTCTTGAGTCACACTATTTATGCCAGCTTGGAAAAGTAACCAGTGCAAAATGTAAATGCTTGGCTTAAATGTCATACAAACCAAAGTAAAAACTGAAAAACTTTAATGTCAAATTACAATGCTGGAAAAAAGGTAGGATGTAAACTGTAAGATTTATAAGTTGTCCTGGATAAAGGCATCTGTTAGGCAAATAAAGGGTAATAACACACTGCATCCTTCTCAGATCTCACTCTGACTCTACCTGGGAGTGCAAAGAGCAGACACTCAACATTTGTAAATATGTAGACTAAGAATCTTGTAATTGTTATTGCAGGGTAGAGTAGGTATGCAGGGTGGAGGTAATTATGTATACATGGGCTGATGGCAGTAATGCTTTAGGTATATATGTAAGGGAAATATATATGTGTGCATCTACAGCTATGTTTTCATCATTAGAGAATGTTCAGTTCTTCCATTCAGGGCTCAGAGGAATTCTGGGTATTCTGCACTGAATGTTGGGAATTGTGTATTTCTATGGAATTTTTTTGAAGTGGTATAAAACATAACGGTCATATCAACAAAATATTCACAAACAACACATGAGGTAGAATATATGTGCCAAGCTTTCGACAGCTTTGTATAAAGACTGCAAGAGTAGGTGATGACACAAAATCCTGATGTGCTTTGTGTCTCCTGCATGCGGTACTGTAGGAGCTAGCAACATCAACAACCACTTTGTGTTTTCCCCCCTGTCGGGGACGAACGTTACCAGGCTGTTGCTGAAGGAGCCCTTCGACTACAGCGGTGGTCTGGACAAAGTGTGGAAGTACAGGCTGGTCGTTCTGATCACTGACGCGAACCTGATGGCCGGCGAGCCCCAACCCAGGGGTCAGGTCCAAACCGGCACCGTCGTCATCAACATCCAAGTGGTGGATCCTGAGACCACCACCACCGTAAAGACAACAACGGTGACCATTTGTTATTCGTTCCAGAGCGAGACATTTAATATACTATGACTGTAATAATTTATCTCAAAACCTAGGCCTTTGTGTAGCTTCACCCAACCAGGCATAAATATTAGATGCCTGTTGTATGAATTTGTCAGTTGGCTAATGAGTGTGTTTGCAAATGTCATTAGGTACTTGAGATGGCGGGAATTGGCAGGATTAGATGGGACAGAATTATCCTGATTTCTGTATCCTGCAGCCTGCCATTACATACATCACCATGAAAGAGAACACGTTTGCTGTGGATGACTGGTACGTGCCCTTCATCTGTACCCTGGGTGCCCTGATGCTGCTGGGGATTCTGGGATACCTGTTGTACCGGTGTGGGAAGTACCTCTCTACCAAAGACTGGAACTGCTGCAAGCCTGTGGAGGACGAGGAGGCTCTGTAAGCATCTCTCCTCTTCTCCTGTTTCTGTCACACTTCTATCCCGTCTTTCCTACACTGTCTGCCATCCTTGATTCCTTTATTATACTGGACAGTACGGTTCTTGTTTTAATCCACTGGAATTAGAATCAGTATCATCCTATTAAGACTCACCTCTGGGATTCACTCCTGATCCCACTTTAGAATTTATCACTTTCTCCACCAGCTGCCCTGCTTTACCTATCCCCTGAGAAACACTGTCATTCTTACATATAACCTTTCTGAAAAGATTCTTAAATGTATGTGGAGGTAACTTAATAGAATGTAATGTTTTAGATCAAAGTTAAGTTCTTTGCACTGTTCAGAGCCAGTGAGATCTTAAGTGTCTTACTCCTCAAAGAATAAATACATAATTTCACTCACAGAAATTTGTTTACAGTTATTTTGTGTGATTTCATCTTTGAATGTCTTTCTTTTTGTTTACAGCATCCCGGAGCCTAAAGGTACCAAAATATTAATTCATCATTAATTGAGTTAAAGGAATAAAACTGATTCATTAATTGTTGCACTGCCTGTTCATCAGTGCTTTTGCAAAACACATTTTACTAAAGTATATGTTTTATTTTCAGAACCACCCCAGAAAGAGGTTGTGTTGGTAAGAATCTGTATTCAGTAGATGTCACAGTGTGAAGTCACAGTGTGTTTATAGAGGCCTTTAAATAGTGAAAATGCTTATTTTATCTCATTTAGGAGCTAACCAAGATTAATACTGTGTTTGATGGGGAGGAAGTGGATCCAGGTAACAGTCGTTTGCTCTCTAACAGCACGCTCACACGTACTGTGCATGAATACACTGACATAATTTTGTATGCTGGTGACCCTGATCAATATCCTGATTGGCTGATTGCAGTCACTGGGAGGATCTACGAGTACAACAGCAAATCCGGTGCCAGAAGGTGGAAGGATGCCGCCATTGTGTCCAAGCCTCAGCTGACGCAGCCGGACAGCAGCACTTTGGTCATTCCTAAGGAGGCAGAGAGCCCTAAGTCAAGATTGGGTACCACCCAATCACAGACCAAGAATGGGGCAGAGAGGGCTGGCACTGCCCAGTTGGAAACCAATACAGAGAGAATGGAGTCCTCACGAGGCCCACCACAGACCAATCAGAGACCCCAAAGTAAAAGGCAGTCTGTACAGACTAATGCAAGACCCAGGTCAGAAGCTTTACCCATGGCAACAGTGGAAACGACAGACCTGTCAGAAGTTTAGGCACATGCAGGTATACCTTGGTTAACAACGCCTCTAAGAACAAAGCTCCTTTTCAACAGAGTTAGCATTTTTTAATGATAATATTTAAATTTGCAGGAAATCATCAGTGAGGATTCAAATGGCGCATGTGCATTTGCTTTTTTAAAGTAAACAAATGTTTTGTGCGTGATCAAAAGCCAACCAATGAAGAGGATTGTGCAATTTCCTTTTAAATAAGTGATGTGAACAAATAGTCCATGTATCAATTCTCCTTTTATCATTTCTCATGAATGGCAGTCATTAAGTAACTAGCCTATGACATCCAACCAACCATTTAATGTGACTGTAACTGGCCAGTGTACTAGTGACAACAGCTGGAACTTAGTGGAAGTTACTGAGCTGAGTGAAATGTACTATAAATGTTAATATTTCTTCTTCAATGTATGTTTAATATACATTCAATACAAAAAGAGTGTTTAGGACATTATGGTGTTTTTTAGTAGTTGATGACATTTCTAGTTAATGAAATTTTTAGTAGTGAGTTTATATTGTCCCTGTCTCTGGTAACCAAATTTTTGGAACCTTCTGGAACACATCTACACTGTTAACCAAGGTATTCCTGTATTGCCATTGTTCACACTACATAACTGTATAATTCAAAATTTTTAAAATATGTGTTTTGTTTTTTAATATAAAATTGAGCTTGAAAAATGTATACATCTGAGAGTAACAATGAAGGTGCTCTCTACAAAATCTGAATATATATTCATCACAATTCTAAATCACACAATAACAAATTCATTGTTAATGTTTAATTCACTTATTTATTTTTAATATGTACTTATATTAATTAACACATTTTTTCAATTTTTTAAAAAAAATTATGTTATATTTTTACCAAAATACCACAGTGTTCTTTCTGGTATAAATGTTATATGTGGTTTGTGGAGATTTAATCAGTAAAATATCAAAACCAAGGATGGCTTCCTTAGTGAGTTACATTTTTGCCTGAAAACATTCTGAAAATTTGTGTGGTGATGATCAGCAACATTATTTGGGTTCACCTTAGAATTATAAGCACTTGGCTCTGGCACTAATGACTATGTTGCCTCTTCTCAAGAAGTTGTTGCACAATAAAGCACAAAGACGTTATTGGACAATAAGTTTATTTGTGACAGTGTAATCATACCTGTGGCAGGCAATATTTGACTTTCATTTTTTTGAGCCACACCTCACTGTAACTTGGTAATAGCACCCTTTGCTAAGATCAGCTGACAGACTACACTAACAATCTTTACACACAACTACTTCTGTTTGAAGAGAGTTGCTGGGAGTTACGGACTGTTGACTTCACAGCTCACAGTTCTGACACAAAGTAGAACTTAAATTTATCAACTTTGTTCTCTCAGCGGTAGAAAACCCTGACACTGATATAAGTAGTTGCACAGTGTGTAACCTCACCACGCCAGGTTAACTGTACATACAGACTGGATTAAACGATATCTGGCTGGCTCTGTTCCTGCCCTTTGACCTTTACTACTGATGACAACAGTTGTCTTAGATACTCAGCATTCTTGACTGTGCTCTTTTCATCACAAGTGTGTACCAGCTGACAGATATTTATTACATGTTCCCATTTTAAATGTCACACTTTATTAATACTCAAGTTCAAGGGAATTAATCATCACACTTCAAATGTATAGCCTCCATACACCTGGGGTCTTTCTTTTGAACTTATTGCCTTGCACATTGCTGATGTTATCTGGAGGCTTTTTTTTCCTACATTTATTTTTGTCCCTCACAGAACACGTTATCATACCCTGCTTGTGCTGAAAGTTTAAACGATGGATTGAAAGGGAGGGGTGTACTTTAGAAAATAAGTGCTGTAGCAGCATCAGCACCCCCTTGTGGATGGAAACATTAGTGTTCTTTCTGCTGAGGTTTTGGGTGGTTACCCATTACTGTTCCTTGCTCTTACAATTCTAGCATTCTTACAATGTAATATCGAAGATTTATAAAATAGTGTTCCTCTCTAACTGGTCAATTAATTATTCCTGCCTTGTGTAAAATTGTGGTATACCATGGCTAAACCTTACCTTATAGCAAACAATACCATTGTGGTCATAAGAAAAACAAAGAAACACACCACCAAATCTTCTAGCTACATATACCATTAGTTATGTGGCTATTTACACAAGTTGGAAACCAGGTTTAACATCTTATGCCTTCCTCAGCCCCAATAAATCCACTCATCAATTCTCTCATCACTGCCTAACAACACCTATTAGCTGTGACTATATTTGCGATATACAATGGTCTCTTGTGCATTATTGCTTTAATGAGCACTGAAATGTGTCAAAGCTACATTAGGCCACACATGGATATTATGATTCACCCCATTCACTCAATGTACACTAGCATAAGATTGTTTCCTTGAAAACATAGAACTTATCAAGAAAACCTGAAAATAAGAAGTCAGTGGTGTAATCCCTGTAACTACAGAACAGCATTAGTTGACCCCTTCAACTACAGGAAAGTGTCAGTAGGTGATGCTTTTAATTACAGAATGATGTCAGTGGCGAGATTCCTTTAACTACAGAATAGCACCAGTGGATGGCTTTAACTACAGGGCAGTGTCAATTGACAAGGTAATCCTTTTAACTACAGGACAGTGTTAGCAGATGAGGTGATGTCTTTATCTACAAGGAAGTGTCAGTTGATGGGGTGATCCCTTGAACTACAGGGCAGTGTCATTGGATTAGGCCATGACTAACTACAGGACAGTGTAAATGGATTAGGTGATTACTTCAACTACAGGACAGTGTCAGTGGATGAGGCCATGGCTTTAACTACAGGACAGTGTTAAAGGATGTAGCGATGTTGCTAAAGACAGACCAGTTCCTGAGGCAGCGGGGCACTGGGGTGCTTTCGCTGCTCATATAATGTTGTTTTTGTTTTCTGGACACCAACGGGGAAGATAAACAGCTATCAGTAAAGTCACAAGACAAAGGAGCAAACAAAAGCAGCATTATGGCAGGAGCAGATTCCAGGCACAGAGGCCAAAAACTGCTTTATTTTTTGTGGTCAGGAGAGCCCGCATTTGACAGCAAATTTGCAGTGGCTTGCTTATCTTGGATCAAGTTAGCGCCGTGGGAATTGGTCAAGTTTCTAAAAACACAGGTAATGCAGGTAACACCTCGATACACCTGAGAGTCAAGAGTTACGGTTTCATTTTGCAGTTGGAACACTGAATATATGCTTAAATGGAACTGTAGTTAAAATGACATGGCTCCTTACACAGACATTCTAATGGAATGTACACAACCTTCTTCTTGATTACTCTGTGGAACGGCTGAAGTGTCCAGAGTAAAAAACTAAAAAGGATGATAACTTGGAAACAACCTCTTTTAATGTTTTGGTCATGCCCTCCCCCACCAACTATAAATAAGACTGCAATACAGCTGTATCAACCAAGAGAAATGTCTGAGCCAAATGAATGCTAGAGACATTGAGGCCACTGTATGGGATTTTATTTAAAAAAACAACAACTTTGGTTTGCATATTGCATTTAGAGAGTACAGGCTGACAGCTGAAATGTGCTTTCCATCCCTGCCAAATCACTAAAGTTTAGCCAGGCTTAATGCTCAGAGGGATCAGCAGAAGCTAGTTGGTGGAGTCCACACTGCCAGAGAAGGAGGAAAACACTGTACTCAGAGTTTATCAGACACCACATAGCTGATGCTCAGGCACTTTGGGTGTTTATCTTTGATACTCTCGACAGGTTAACAACACAAACATCAAGTTACAGTCCCACAGTGTTAAGAGACATTTTTGGAATCATACAAAGATTATTTACCATTGTATAAAAACATGCAGTTGCAAATCATAAACGATAAACAAAATACTGACCAATCATGAAATGTCAGTGGTGCAGTAAGTGGAGTAAAATACTTTATTGTGTGTTAAAATACTGCTTTAAAGCCATTCGTAAAAAAAATAATGATAGCTATAATCAAGAAAAAATTGCCTTCACAAGAAAAGTAGTTGACGATAATGGAACGATTGAAATATTATGCTGAGAAAATGCTAGGTGGAGACACAGGCACAAGTAAAAGGATGGGCATGTGCAGGCAGGTGAAGTACCGCAGTTCCAGCCATTGTTCCACACCATGGAGTCGGCCGCCTTGTGGCCCTCCCGGCTTTTGAGATCGGCTGCCAGGGCAATGGAAGCTGCTGTGTGGTTAGATGGGGGCGGGGACCGGCCCACGCCCGGCCCCCTGTTGGGCGGAGTACCTCTGAGCATGCCAGCGTGTCTCTTTGTATGCAAACCAGGCATTACTTGCCCATATAATGAGGTTCAGATAACCAAACACCTGGACAGATAACACAGAAAGGCACAGATCAGTATACTAAAGCTATAACCATAACTCAAAACAGTGCATACTGGTACACGTGAACCCAACTGATAAGAACTAACCTGCATGAACACAGCATTACTGGCTGTACAATAACTTTTTTATATATGCCTATACCTTACATATAGTACATTTTCTCTGGACATACTGACAGCATAGTTATCAATGACATATACAACGCCCTTAGTGGTGCTCACATAGTGTGAAAATGGAACAGTGCTTACCACGGACACATTCAGGCTGCGCATGGGAGCAAACTCTGTGACCTCACAGGTCACGCCCTCTTCCTTGCACAGTGCCAGGGTATCCCTGATGCCCGCTGTGCCCGTGGCGTCCTTCACGCTCTGTAGCCCCCTCGCCCATGCCGACGAGCACACCAGCCACAAAAAAGCAAAGATCACCGTCACCACAAAGTCCTGTGGGGAAAAACAGGGAGCGGGGAACTCATCAGGACCTCAGAGTTCATCGACCTTCATCCAGGTAGAAACCGGAAAGTTGAAGTGAATAAGTTACAACCTCAGGTTACGGAATTCTTACCTGTCTTTTTGACTGTTGCACCAGTGAAACAAAAGTGTATCAACAATCTAAGCAGCGGCAACCTCAGTCATCACAATGACTTCACAGGCTATAGAGTCATAAATATTTAAGGGACAATAGCCAAAGAATGGTACATGGTATGCATAGTTCTTGAAACATTTAGTTCTTAATGTGATACACAAAGCAACAACATATAAATAGCAAATAAAAAAACAAATGCAGTTTGTTTAAGCCACTGTGGGGTGCAGGTTCTGCTCTCACCATCATGGGCCCAAAGTCTGAGTCCCTGTAGATGTGCATGTATCCCAGGTAGACAAGCAGGGCTGCCATGCAGTAAAGGAAGGCCAGGACACCTATGGCTACAAAGAACTCAGCCGAAGACGCAGAGTCTCCCATAAGATGAGTCTCTGCCACAGTGCGGTTACAGAGCGTTGCATTATTCTTCACCAGCAGCACCTGGTTTAACCTGTGGGCATGCAGACATCTGTGTGATTTCTGTCTATGACTGGCACCTCCCCTTTGCAGTAACACTTTTGTTATTGACAGCACGTTGGACAGGAACCTCTCCTGCAATGAGGCAAGAGAGCCACACTGTCACAGTCATAGTGGCAAGCAGGGACTATTCCACTGATGGTGATCTCCGATAGATGCATATCTGATTTATGACTCATGTAACCAACCCAAACAAAAATGCCAGAATTACTTTAAAAAGTAACATTTCATGGATAAATGATGACTGCATAAAAGGATCTGTGTTAAAACACACTGTAAACACGGCATTCAAACCTAAACAACCACTCACCTAAATGGGTAGGCAAAAGTGGCGTCCAATGTTTCGTTTTTGCCTTCCCTGCAGAACAGAGACACTACAGTTCTCCCACTGTATCCGCCACAGCTTGCAAATGCGAAAATGGCAGCGAGCTGAAAAAGACATCAACTTCTAAAGCAATCACACTAAAATGAGATGCAGATTGTTGGCCTGTTACATTTATCTCGAATGTGTGGCTTGGGGCACTGCGGTTTGAGCAAAATGGGTTATTTAGAAACCTGCGCAAAACGTTAATGGCCAGACTCAATTCAAGTCGAATTTTCGAATAATAAATTAAAATTTACGAATTTTCACAAATTAATTTATGGATAACACTGTTTTAGTTATTGACAACGCAGAGTCCAATTTAATGTGTTTTGAAATCAAGCCCAAGCAACATGGCAAGTGCCTTAGATCGGCTACTGGAGATTGTGCTTGGATTTATTTTCCCCTTCTTACATTTTTCGGACAGTACACTAAAATAAAGTTGTTATTGCCATAGTATACGTTAACTGGTAGCATCTGTGACCATGGCTGCAGTGATATTACTTTAAATAGCTTTCATTGGGCAGTTTGTAAAACTGCTTAAGTGTCAGGATAATCTAGGTAAAGTGCATATCAAGGTATAAGCAAAATCTGTCATGACACGCCTTGAAGGAGCTGCCAGGACCACCGTGAATTAATGCTCTCGGCTGTGAGCCGGGGTCATGTTTTTGCACGAAAATCGACGCTAACTCAGCCCAATAGTTCAGCCTGCACATCCAGGGAGAACGGACTTGCTTTCCCATACATTCTTCTCTCTCTACCCGAAATATCCAGTTTGCAATTTGTGACAAATGCATGAAAACCCTTTAGTATCTATTGTGATGTCTGAACAAAAAAGTATTTTATGTCAACCATGTGTAGTGTCATATATACATAATGTGAACAAGCTTCTATACAGATTGGTTGTAGCAAGCGAACCAACTTGGTTCTTAGAAGCAGCAGCTGAGTAAGTGATGTCTTTTCCTGCAGACCACTGAATTATTTGGGCCAAGTTCCGCAAGGACAATTTATTGTCCTGAAGAACAGTTTTGAAACCCCTTTGATCTAGAGCCCCACCTCAAAGTAAACAGAATTAAAACATTTTTGAAACCCCCTTGATCTACAGCCCCACCTCAAAGCTAACATAATTAAAACATTGACGTTATCTAAAAAGGATGACTCTCTGTGACTTCACTAACAAACTTTAAAGTGACAATGTAACGTTATTTGGGTTTTGGCCCAGTTAGTATCAAATTAACAGAAGGGAACCTCACAGCTAGTTCGCTAGATCTAACATTAGCTAACTAACGTTACCTTTCAAAATAGTCATGGCTAGCTATCTATCAACCAAAATAAATTATTATTGAAATAAAATTTATCCAACATTGACTTTTAAACACAATCACTCAAATATTAAATGTGCACGATCGGACTTTGCTTTGATGATGTGGCTAGCAAACAACCTGATAATACTGATCAGTGATTAACGTTAGTTGGTTTATACAGTCCTATTAACGTTATCCGTCTTATTGGTAAGGTAAATGTTAGCTACCATTAGCCACAGAGAGTACATGTTAGAAAGAAGGCGTACAGGCTAGCAAACGTTAGCTGGCTAAAGTTGAGCAGCTGGCTAAGTTAGCAAATAATTAAAGTCAGAAAAAACGAATATGAGTCTAGCTTGCCAACTGTCTAGAAAAGTGTTGATGGATTTGTCAAAATTAGTCTAAACATCTTCATCTAAAAAATCATAAACAGCCGCTGAGCATCTCAGCCTTGGAATAAGGATAAAAAGCTTTGAAAAACGTTTAGAAATTCAAATAACTTACAGTAAGCTAGCTAACTGTGCTAGGCCAATGAATTAGCTACAGCAAGCTAACTAGGAGGAGCAAATGAATATCGTCCAAAACTTACCCACTCCAAAATTTTGATGAAACCTAGCGGTTCCCTCAAGGGCGACAAGTTTATTCGGAGTCCTGTCACCATCTAGCAAGTTGCCACACGCCGATTTCCAAAGTAAAAAATAAAGAACATATTAAAGAACAAGCTATCTTAGTTTAAATCTTGAGATTCAAATTACAGCGCGATAGTCATCTAACTTCAGGCTTTTTTTTCTTGAATCCCTGCTGTTAAAATGCTGTTCCTGCATTTTATTGGCTAACATACAAGAGCTTGCTGTTTAGCTAGTTAAGCTAACTATCCAGTAAGAAGCGCATTTCTCCTAACTTACCAAACGACAAGTTACTGAACTAAAAATCTATAGGTAACAAGCTAGCTTGCTAAGTTTTGTTGTTTGATAAAAATACAGATAATCAGCTTGCTAGTTTGCTAGCTGTTCGCTAACCAGTTTTGGTCAGTTGATATAGCCTACACATTGCTCCATATCTTAAGAAAAATAACGGTTCTCCTAGAATTTAAAATTACGCAGCAGCAGATGACTTTCTAGAAATCATGCCCTGTAGGCTGTTAGCTAGATAATCACAAGTGTACCAAAAATGTTTCCAGCAGACCTTTGCTTTTTTGAGCCAGAACAAGTCTCTGAATTCTTGATTCTCTCTCCTCCTCCTGCTCCTCAGTCTCCGGTTAAAGCAATCAGAAATGTTCCTTGGGTATCTGATGTACAGCTGTTCTGGAGTCATGAGACATAAAACAAGAATTTTGTATACACAACCCATGACAACCAGCAATTGACCGCTGCGGCTAAATGAGTAATGTTATTGCTATTATTTTTAATTTGATTAACAGGCGGACTTCTTGACGGCGGCTTGGAAACATTAGATTATATTAAAAAAAACATCGTTACATCCAAACATTTACAGAAGCAGGCAATATTTTGTCAAAGTTACAACAGCAACACGCTGTCCAGGATTTGAACATATAACCATCTGGTTACAGGATCACTGCACCACACTATCGGCCTTTATACTGAAAGACGAGGTATACGGTACCCATTATCTTTATCTTAGGCAAGGGCGGTACTGGAGGGATTTTAGCTCGCGATCTTCAAGAGCTGCAGTGTTCGTTGTTTTCAAAGTCTGAGAAAGAGGGATGGATAGAAATCTTACAGCATGGTGACCAGTAGTCACTGTCCCTCTCTTCTGCCCTGAAAGAGGTGTTTGGTCCATTAAATGGCAAAATCACATTGCAAAAAGAATAATTATGTTAACATTCTCCCCAAAAAGGTCATATACAGCCCTGTAATTCTAAACCCCACACTTCAGCTACAGGAAAATAAGAATCTTTCTCCATTATGCGTGAACAACTTGTTAAAATTTCTTCTTGCGTGTTCTTTAAATGCAAGCAAAGTGAATCCATGACAACAGAATATTGTACTTATAATTCAAAACCAAGACTAGATTGTCCTCAGCTCTATGAAGCAAGGGGGTGTCATGTGTCATATTAAGTGTCTCAAGGGCCCACAAAACAGTCAGATCACATACACTAAATAAGCACATCCAAGTCTAATGCAAACTCCTCCAAACATCTTGAAGTTTTCATATCTCAATGACATGTCACTCTCCCAGATGGATTCCTCGGTAAACAGAACAACAAATAAACCCAGAACAGAAAATGTTGGCAAACAGAATCAATCTGATATTGCTTTTTTATTTAAACTTTCACACATTTCTAGCACACAGATTTTCTTTTCTTCAAAATGTGATTTTTTTTCCACTATCTGATTAAAAGCTAGTGCATTAAAGTTGATGAATTACATCTCAGAGTTCTTTTTTTATCTTACAGTAGCTAGAAAAGGGAATGCATTCACCTTTTTAAGTGTACAATACAAAAGAAAATATATCTCAGGAAATACGGTGGTCATCTTAATATTTTGACAATATCGCCACAGTAATGTTATTCAAAATTTCTGCAGAAGTGGGAGGAATAAAAGACTGGAAAAAAACAACACATAGGTACATAAAAAACAAAATTCTTCACAATCAATCAACTCACAGCATTCACACAGATCAGTACACATGAGCAAAAAGCAGACAGCGCAACACCAGTCATACCACAACTTTGAAGTTTAGATGATTTTTCTTTTGGTATAAAATGGGATTTAGACAAAAATTATATTTCTTCCCACCCAGCCAGCTCCCTCTAGTAAAGTCAAAGCTATTACATAAGGGAGAAGTTTGGCTACATCGATGTAAATAGGAATTTCACTTACAAGTTCCCAGCAATAAAAAAAATGATGATCTCTAAAACCTGAAACAATGGTAAGTATCAAAATTGTAAAATCAAGCACAAGTAAAATGATTCCAGTTTCTCAATAATTTAATAAAATGGTGGCTTACTCTTCAGTATCTTTTTTCCAAGTGATAGAAAACTTAAATGTATCAACAAATACAGTATATTCGTACTTGTACAAAAAAATGACAAACAAACAGAAAACAGCTGACACTTCTATTTGCATGAATATTGTGACCTTAGCTTCGGAACTCTTTAACACAGTATTACTGCTACATGATTACGTTTCTACAGAATTGGCCATATTAAGGTTAGTATTTGGCATCTCTAATGGGGAAAAGATTCCGTTTTCAAAATAAAAGGCAAACCATTTGTGAAGAATAAAGTAAAAATGCTTTCCCCCAATCAACAGAGTAATTTGCATAAAAGAATACAATGATCCTCAGTAAAAAGTAATTGACTGTCAGCATACACAGCGATCACATTCAGCAACATTAAACAATTATCTGTACGATCTAGAGCTGAACAGAGTTTTTAGAAACTTTCATAAATGTACACATTTGTCTCACTTCATTCAAATATGTGTGATCAGCAGAATGCTTGGTTTTATATACAATAATATAAATCCTCTAAATGTGGTAATATCTGATGATTTTATTTGTTCCATCACTAACAATACACCAAAGCTTAGCAGGTTCTGGAATTTCAAACATAAACCACACCTGCACTGTACACTGCAGGGTAAAGTGTGTTTGTACTTTTAAAATCTCTCTGACTTCTTGGGCCCAGGTTTGGACGTGCGTGGGGTTGACATCTCCACCCTCTTGGGGACAGTGCTTTTGGGGGTGGGGGGTACCCAGGAGTAGAGAAGAGGTGGTGGAGAGGATTACTGGAGAAATTCCTCCAGCTCACACTCCTTCAGCTTGGCATTTTCTCTGACATCGTCGAAGGTGTATGTCTTTATTATCTTTCCGTTATGAAACACTGTATGCAACAGGTCCTGTGAAGATAGAGTAGGAGAGAGACAAAGAGAGACAATTAAAGTATATACACAGCTATGTGGCACAGACATCATTAAATGACAACCTGTAGTTTTAACTGGCATTTAGTGGGGACTACTCTAGCAAAGCGCCCCCCAAAGAGTGGACATTGAAAAAAACTGTCACAGAAAGGCCTGGCATGCTTAAGACCGCAGACTGCATCCAATAAAACTTGGCTAAGCCAGAGGAACGTTTCCTTCTTCCTTGCCTCAAATACCTCTCCATGAGAGGCATATTTTTCACCAAATTGTCCCCCAAAACATACCAACCACTTTTAAATTCTGCCCAAGACAGAGAAGTTGAAAATCATACTGGGGGGAGATGCTAACATCATAGAGATGGCAGCTCAATCTGTCTCTTCATGCCATGCCACAACAGATGAGACCGACAATTAAAATAGTACAACTAAATAATAACTTGCACATCTTTTGGGATTGGGAGTCGTGACACATTTTAGTTGGACTCTATTCACATATTGCATTTGTTCTTTGCAGACTTTTTCTTGTGTCTTTTTCAAGACGAGATAACCTTCAAATGAAGCTTTTTTATTTGAATTTGAGAGAGAGTGGGAGAAAGACAGACATAATAAACTAAGATTTCACCACTGAACCACAGAAGAACCAATGACTTGACCATTTATGATAAATATACCAAATTAACATTATCAAACACTGCTCTCTTGATATTTAGACCCCTGTTGCCTGTAGATATTCAACTGCTCTCCATTCGGGCGAATGGAATGCATTCAGCAGAGTAACAAGTCCTCCCACACTGAACACACACATTTTGGCCATGGGAGCTGAATAGAAGCTTCAACAAATAATGAATTTACCACAAAAGGACCAGCTTTTGGAATATTCAGCTCCATTTTTTCTCACTCTTGTTCTCCCTCCTCCCCTACTACAGTGCTACAGATTCATCAGACAACAGTCTTAAGTGTATGGAACGTTCTTAGAAGAGCATAAAAATTTAATTTGATACAAAAAAAGAAACATGCTTCAGACTCAGCCAATAAGATGTAAATGAATGTTGTGAAATGGGAACCACCTGTACAGTGATTAAGTTATACTAAAAGCAATACAACTCAGAAATACATACCACACCATACTCTTCCAAATCCCCCTTGCCCTCTTCCAGGGTAACAAAATCTCCGCTCGGCGTTTTGTGCAAGGACAGACGACCTTTCTTTGACCGTTTGTTGGGGTCTGCCACAGGGTCTTTGAACACATTTACCTGTGTTAAAAAACACACATTATTTTGATCACCATGCCATGGATTGCTCTGTGTTTTTTGGGTGAAACAGACTATTTTAAAGCCACAGGTCTTTCCTTCCAGCCTGGGTCCCATCCTATATTAAGCCTGCAGTGCTAGCATATTATAGTAAAACACCATCAGAAAGTTCTTTCAATAGGAGCTGTATCAAAGCAGAAGGCATTTAGCCATTACCAAGGCCATTCTAAAGCCATTCTTGCATCTTTGCTATTGAATAGAATTTTCCAGTAGTTCTAATGGAGGTTGAGTCTTAGATGCCAGGGTTCTCAGATCCTCTCTCCTCTCTCCCGGCTACAGATCTCCTGATCAGATATAAGTACTGGAATAAATCACATTTACATTACATTAAATTCCTGGCATTTAGCAGATGCTCTTATCCAGAGCGAATTACATAGGTTACAATTTTTACATATTATCCATTTATACAGCTGGATATTTACTGAGGCAATTCTAGGTTAAGTACCTTCCCCAACGGCACAGCAACAGCGTGCCAGCAGGGAATCGAACCAGCAACATTTAAGTTAGGAGTCCTGCTCCTTACCACTATGCTACACTGTTCCCCCCACATTTGCAGTTACTTGACATGTAAGGGGATTGTCAATCTAGATACAAATGAGGTGTGCCCATGCACCCAGCTCAGACACAGCGGAGCTCTGCTCGCAGTGGATGGAGTGTCCCCTTTGGAGACAGCACTTACCCCCAGCCCATTGGTGACCACATAGCTGCACTTGAAAGAGCAATTCAGGAGGTCCCTGGTCAGCTTCTGTAGCAGCGCCCCACCCGACCCGAAGGCAATGTTCTCGATGCTCCACCTGTGCTCCTTCATCCCCTCAACGATCTGCACAGCCAGGAGACAGGGGGAATAGTTCAGCACCTTTTAATACATAGCGGCTTATGGTGCAATGCTGAAAAATGTGTGTGTGTGTGTTTGTGTGTGTATATATGGGGGGGAGGGAGGGGGGTGCAGTCACCTCCTGCAGTGTATTGATGTCCACTCCATCGCCCTGGATAACTCGGATGTAGGGGGGCAGCACCTTGTACCCCTTACTGTTCTCCTTTGGGGGGAACTTCTTCCCCAAAATTTCCAGGACCTGTGACAAAAACACATGTGTTTCCATGCCTTTACTTCTGTATAGCCACTACAGGTGCAGTAAAAGGCAGGAATCGCAATATAACCTGCCATCAGTGCTTCTACTGCTGTATGCACAGGTCAATGTACGGCCTATCTTCAATACTGTAGCCCAGAATGCCCAGAATCTGAGAGGCGCCTACCTTTTAGTAATGTGTTCTGATTTACTGTCATGCCTACCTTTAATACTGTATCCAGGGGGTTTCCTGAGTCTGGTCGGACCACGAGAGGGGCCTCTGCACTCCGAGATTCGATGAGGCTCCTCAGGTCTTCACCCCAGATCTTCTCGCAGGCATTGTAGATGTCATAGCTGTCACTAACGATGGACACAGGAACGGAAGGGAACTGCTTCACGATGTGCTCAAAGGCGTCTTTTTCATGGTCTTTCCCCCAGGCAGTGATTGTACTGCAAACAGAACAAAGAAGTCGAAATCAGCACTGGAAATCAACAGCTGCTAGAACAGAGATAATCTTGAGAACTTTTGAGGAAACATGGATATTTGCAGTCTCTGGAATGTAGTAAGGCATTGACACCAGCAGAGGGCACCCAAATCAATAACTGTCTGTTATACAGGTTGACAACAGGAGGAAGTTAAGTATCTGCCCATTTCTGCAAATGTGACCAAGCAAACCCACACTGGAAAGACAAAGAAAGAGTGGCATACAGAGACTCTGTGATGCCTGGGAAAGTAAATACCAACTGATCCGCAAGATTATATAAGGGGCAACTGTGACAGCGTGTGCCAGCTTTCCCAGAATGCACTTGGGCGGCTGAAGGGTGAAGTCAGGCAGCAGTAACTGTCCTAGTTGCAGTGGGCGAGTGTTTGTGACAGTGGTAAATCTAATGTACAAGTATAAAAATACAGTTTAAAGCAGAAAAAAGAAACAGAATATATTTAAAAATTGTAAATAAAGGCATGCTCACACAAATTGTGTCACCTCATTTTATCAATGTATGAAGGACAAATAAAAATTAAAAATACTATGCATACTGAAATGAGCTGATCTAGGTTGGCTGAGTTACCTGTGTTTCTGCATTACCTGTGTTCCGCTGCAGGCACAGAGAATCCAGGCACAGGGTCCTTGGTGCCATAGTATTTCTTAATGACACCGATGCCGGCAACCGTATCTGTGCCTTTGAAGTTCACCAAGTGCGCAGAGGCTCCGATACCAGCAGTCTGAAAAGCAACACAACACGTTCTGGTGTCAAATCAGGTTTTAAGTGAAGGGTTAGCGGACACTTGACTTGAGGTCTGAAATGGAGCAGTTACCTCCTGTGAGGAGACTCCTCTGTATCCAAAGTCATGCAGCTTGTACTCCAGACCCTCCAGATTCCCCGACGTCTCCATCAGGTACTTGGCCAGGATCTTCTTCTGTTCTCTGGAGTTGGTTGCCACGGTGATGGGGTACCAGATCTGGACCAGGATTGTCTGCAGGAAGTGTATGTGGGGGAAGGGGTAAGTGTTTGGAATGGTATGTTAACAGAGCGCCAGCTGGCAAATGACCATATCCTTCACTTGCCTCTCTGTTTCATGCCATTATATCTGCTAATACATGAGGGCTGGCAGCCACCACAGTGAAGCCCATTAAAGCCCAGGTGTAGTCAACTGGAACTGAACTAAAACCATCAGCTATGGCCCTGTCTCCACTAGTGGCTTCGGATCCACCTACAGCTGACGCGCATGGAGAATTTCTAGGAAAATGTCAGGGACAACACTGGGCAAAGTCAACACGCAGACTGGCTGGGTAGTTCCAGGAATCGCAGTGTGGCCTGAAAACCAAAGCCTGTCCAGCGGAATGCTAAACCTTTCTTTTGTGTGTGGTCAGTCGGTGAACGTGCTCAAACCCTGTCTGCCTTACACCAGTCCCCCATTCTCTGAGCCCTGAAAAGTATGGACACTGCAACACTCCCAGCCAGAAAGCACCCAGCACTGACCATGCCTGGAGTACCTCACTTTCCATCATCTAGGGCAGGAGAGTGGTTTTATTTCATAAACAGAAAGTTGGAAAGTACAGGTATACACACAATCTGCATTCATTTTACTATATTCTTTTGGTTCTATTTTTTCTTTGCAGTATACGTTTCAATTATATGTAGGTGCTGGCTGTCTACGCAATGGCTTTATTACATTAACTGAAAGCACAGCGTTTCATAATTGTGGTTTGGTGTTACGTCACCGCTGAACATATATATTCTGCTTGCTTAATGTAGCAGTTGTTACATGCTACAGTTGTTACTTGCTTAATGTTAGAGTTGACTCTCTCTGATCATCCAATGAATTAGAATTGGGAAGTACACAAATAAAGGCACTAAAGAGTAGCAGTACTGCCTTTTTAATTTCATTCTCTAAATTCAAATAACCCTTTATACAGCCATTCCTCCTTTCAGTCAGTAACCTTGAGAGGTGGAATTCTGCTCCTCAGCATTGATTGGCTTGTGGGACTCCTCATGTCAGTGCTGATTGGTGGATGAGATGCTGTTCCTGAGAGCTGGTTGATGGTTGTTGCATTGGGCAGAGTCACATGCTCTCAGATCCTTTGCTCTGAAAATGTTTTCATGTGAGTGCTGCAGACTGTCTTTTCCTCTGTCATTTTCACCGTATGATATGAGTCTACAATGTAATGCAAACATGATCTGTCATATACACAATTCAACCACATAACAGCCAAGCACCTCTATCCATCGCCTCAAAAACCAACTTTACATTAACCGTCTACAGGTCTGAAGGAAGGTACCATTCCAGTAAGGAAAACTCACCAACAAAATCTTACTAGTATTTCCCTTAAGGCCTTTTGGGCAGTCAGTCCCTAATCCCCCAAGAAAATGCCAATGGAATCCCTGCATAAATAGCTTGTTTTTAATCTTGGGTGTACTCACCTATGCAATTCTTAGAGCAACCAAGAACAGTATTGTCAAATTATTTTCTCTAGAGGGGGAAAAAAAATAAGACAAGAATATGCCAAGCATTTAGCTCTTTGACACTGTGCACCGCAACTCAAGGACATAAGCAGACAGAGGCCAAACCTCTCTGCAGACAACAATGACCTATGTCTACATATACATTAATAACCATTTCAAAAATGGATACTGTATTGGTACATTTACAAATTAAAACATGAATAATCAATCCAGTAATGGGAGTTAAGAACACTATGACCAGGTGAAACGGAAGGAGGATTTCAGAGGAGACAGGAGCATACAGTCAAAGTTGTGATTTAGTACAGTGTCTCTCATCTTTGGTCCTGAGGGCACAGTGTATGACAATATTTTGTTCCAGATGCTTTTAATGAATTTGGTTTGATTTACAATGGCTGTTTTTTTGGCATTGATCTGAAATGAAAATATTGTGATGGCTAATCTCTCATATGTCCAAGGTGACGTGCTGTTGGAGGTGCTTTCTAAGCGGATATAAAATATACAAAAATATGTTTATGAATATGAATAAGTGTTCATTCAACATATTTTTAGCTCTGTCTGCACAGATCTGAGCAGTTGTCACTGTCAGCCATCACTGGTGAATTGTATCTGTTCCTACTTTTGTAAGCACCCTTTGTGACTCATTGAAGTTTCTTCAGACACATTTAGATATTACTCTTGGTCTTTGGAGGGGAGGCAGACTGGTAAAAGAAAACACTGAATAGATTATTGGAAGCAGGGGAGTACAATAACTAGCTAGCTACTGTAGCAATGTATAAGTTAAAATTCTATGCTCATTCAACTAGTGGTTATGCTGCACAGTGCTGCATTCAGATAAATTGTCAGAAATAAATTACAGTCTGAAACACATATTATTGTCTGTCCAAATGACAGATGCTTTTTTTCCCCTCCAAAGCTTCCAAAACTTGGTAAAAGATGGATATTTGCAAGTAAACGGAGACCTGGATCAGCACTGGACTAACAGCTCAATCCAGCCTAACTAACTGAGATCTCATCCGGAACAAAAACCAGTGTCCTCCCTTAGCCAGGGCTGAGCAAACAGGGTCCTGGACAGTCACAGGCCAGGTGGACAGCGGGGCACCTCACTGACCTCAACCCAGTTAGTGAGCCAGTAGCACTCCGGGTCGGTGCTCTCCACGGTGAAGAGGACGTTCCCTCGTGGGATAACACTGCCCTCCGGCACCGCCTTGATCTCAATGGGCAGGTGGCCGTCGTATTTCTGTCGCAAAGGAACAGCACAAGGTTTCAGCATCAGGCACTTCCAACATTGCATAATGACAATACGCTGTAACATTGGCATGTCTGTTCAAGATTAGCATGCATGCTAAATCAGCTGGTATTTCGAGTCAAGCCAGTTCATTTCGGCAGCTGCAATTGCAGTGTGGCTCAGTGGTCAAGGAAATGGATGTGTAACCATAATGCTAGTTTGGCTCTCTGGTGGGACACTGCCATTGAGCAAAGTACTCAGCCTGAACTGCTTTAGTGTACAGCCGTATAAATGGATCACGTGTGAAAAATGTATATTTTAGAAGTCGCCATGGATTATGGTCCCTGCCAGGCAACTAAAGACATATAACATAAGGTCATTGCTTTGTCTTTCACGTATATCAAGGAGACAATATTTTAGATGCTGCTCTGGTTAAAAGGAAATATATGAACACCTAAGGAGAATGTTGATTGGAAGATTTCAGTGTGCTTCATCTATATTCACTAAAGAATAACACTGCAAGTTTGTCTGAAGGAGAAAGGTCATTGAGGGGTGATTTTTTTGATGGAGCACCTCAGGGATCCTAATTGTGGGCAACAGGGCACTCCTGACACACAAAATTGTCCCTTTCATGTCTTAAAAGTGTTTAGAGAAAAGCATTTTGAACACACAAATTCAATATACTGAAAATTTTTATGTGGAACTAATCTCATTGAAATTGACCTGATTGTATCTTGTCACGTCTCCTGTTCAAGCTTATCTTGTACATCATGTTTCATCTCTGTGAGACACTTATAAAAGATGAAAACATTTTTTGGAAAACAGAATTCCATTGTTTGTAATTTGTGAAATACTCTACAACACCCTTGAGCTTCATTTTTGGTCTGATGTAACAATGCTGTAAATGTAACCAAATTAATGACAATAAAGTTTATAAAATAAATATAGCAGCTGTTTCCCTGTACTAGATATGTTTATTTTTTATTTTATTGGTTTATTCTGCACCATAATGAATGACCCATTTGACAAACTTGTGAGCTTTTCTTGGGTACAACTGGGGACAAGTGCCCCCTGCTGGTTGCTCATTCATACCTCCAGGATGTACCTCCAGCCTTTCTCGTTAAAGACATCATCCTGAAAGTGTTCCCGGTATACCTCCTTTGCTTCCTGGATCTTCTCCGAAGTGACTACCTTTCCTGGGAAAATTAAAGTCAAGAGAGATGAGAGAGAGAGAGCGAGGGATGGGAGACAGAGATAGGGGAGAGGTTGGAACGAACAGGAAGAGTAAGAGATAAATATAGAGAGAGGGTAAAAAAGAGCAGGGTAAAAGAGAGAGAGACAGAGAGAGAGAGAGAGAGAGAGAGAGAGAGAGAGAGATGGAACGGCGTAAGGGAGAGATAGAAAACTGTTCTGGAATCTCTCATTCCTGTCCATCCTGGTGTTATTGCATTAGGAGCCTCTCTCTCAAACTTACAGAGAGCCTTTGTCCCTCCAGGACATGCTCAGCCACTGCTGGTCTCCTTAAAGCCACAGCTTCCCAAAAACTAGCTCACTGCTAGCCTCCTTAAAGCCACAGTGTCTCAAAACCTGCATCAGCGATAGCTTCCCTAAAGCCACGCTGTTCCAAATGCTAGCCCACTGTTAGCCTCCTCAAGACCACACTGTTCTAAAAACTATCCCACTGCTAGCCTCCTTAAAACCACACTATTCCAAAAACTAGCCCCCTACTAGCCTCCTTAAAGTGACAGAGTCCCAAAAACTGGGCTGCCTTTCATTACTGGGGGGGAAAGACAGTTCAATGGACATTCCCATGCATTGTATGCAGGAGGCAGCTGTCCTGTGCGCTGCTGTGGACGAATGAGCAGATGTTCTTTTGTGTCTATTGGCGTCTCGCAGCAGAGTTTAATACTCTTTACTCCTACCATGAAATCCACCAGTGTTTTATGTGGAAAAAAAAATGAAATGACTCTCATATGGCTGACAGCAGCAGGAGGTCTGACTAAACCAAACCATGGGTATTCATCTCCCTTCCCATACAATGAATAGTGGTTACAGCAGCAACCTTCCACCACTGATCCCTGCCCTTCGCTCCACCTTTAAGATCAAGTATAATTACTGTTTAATTCCCTGCTGCACCACATGATAGTCATTTTAACTGTACCACGATCACAAACAGGCATTTCTTCAAGGCTTAAGTGCAATATCTAGCAAATCACTGAACAGGCCTACATTGGGTATACTCTGAGAAATACTTTCAAAAATCAACTAATATGACAAATTCACGTAAACAGTAATTATATACATGTAAAAAGCACTACATACCTTTTAAGTACTTGTGGAGAATATACTGCAAGCCGTAAAAGACAGTTTTGTCATATTTGACTTTCCTGTTCTTAGTGGGGTCAGTCTTCTTCTCACGACACTCAAAGTAGGAGTAGACTTTACTTGTGTTAGGTGGGTACTGCTTGTAATGTGTAACCTACAAGAGACAGACAAATGCTAACAATTACACACCATAGAATGTGCAGGGAAATTCTGGCAGAAATATGAACTCTTTAAAATACACAATGACTGCAAAACAAAACAAAACCAAACTAACAAGGTCATACGCCAGTCAGGTGTGGCCCAAACAATTGGCTCTGGCCCATTTCCTTGTAGCAGCACAAAACAAACGGGGTGGAGCTTTGCTCCTGAAGGAAAAACGGCGTCGCTGAAATTTCACAACATTTAAACCGACAGTCTCATGTGTGCTGGGACTAAGTTCAGCTACCGTATCTCGCCCATTCCTAATCAGCAGATTTACTGTGTCTGTTAGCTATTAGCTATCAGCGAGTCCAAAAGGTGACGCTGTTCATATGGGCCACTGCACGCCAAGTGTGGGAGGCTGGTAGGCTGTCCATGCCACATTTGCCAAAAAAAAAATCCACAGGGGGTTTTTGGACTTCAGAAATCGTTCTCAGTCTCCTCAAGTTACGACCTGACAAAAATCAACAATAATCAACAGCTGCACCTGTTTTGACTTGGAACAATTTATGTACTTTCCAGAAGCACATATATTATATATAATATATTACATATTATATATTATGTGTGTGTATGTGTGTGTTTGGGAGTTTCTAAATCACATTTTGAGATGTGGGTCAGTGTGCATTTAAAACTATAATAAACCAATGTAACCAATAAATAAATAAATAAATAAAATGTTAGCATGTTCAAACACCCTGGTGATTTTCTTTTTTTGGCAAATAATATATGTACTGCCAACCGTGTAACTTGTCTGAGGCCACCAAAATATGTAAGGAACCTGTCACACACTACAACACAGCCAGCACCAGTAGTTCCTCATACAGTACAGGGGTTGTGAGGCCCCCACAGGCACACTGAGACAGTGCAGCAATTTGAATACTCTCAGTCATGATGACCTTGCACTTATGTTGAATGAACAGATTGGGGCCTGTGGTCTGGTTCATGGGAACTCACCACAGGGTTCAGCCCAAAGTGTTTATAGCAGAAATAAAAGTGTGCACTCTGCTTTTCAGATCTATGCACAAGTATTCGCATAGGTACAGTAACCCTTGCTATTAGCACAAATTACATCTGTATATTTCATCAAAATCATTCTCCCATCCCATCTACTGCCCCAATCTCGTCATAAGCATGGCTGACAATACAGTGAAAATGAGATACAGTAGCTGTGAGGAGCCTGGGAACATCACTGTGAGACACCAGCTGTGTGCTCCCTGTGGGACTCCTTACACAGTTGCAGCTGCATCCCATTGTCTCCCAGGGATGGAGCACTGGCCCGTTCCACTGAGAGAATTGCTCCTCTGTGGGAACCACTCCACTGAAAGAACCGCTCCGCCGACAGAACTGCTAAACAAAGAGAACCGCTCCATTTAGAGAACCGCTCCGCTGTGGGACCTGCTCCACTGAAAGAACCGCTCCACTGAGAGAACTGCAAAACAAAGAGAACCGCTCCCCTAAGAGAACCGCTCCTCCGTGCACAGTGCCACTGAGAGGACTGCTCCTCTTTGGGAACCAATCCACCAAACCAATTCCAGTGGATTCCAGTGCAAACACCTTCTGGACATCAGTGATAGAGGCAGCTCCACCAGGGCATAACAGAGAGGCTGTACTGCAGTGAAGCAGAAGAAACATAAGGCAACACGGGGCAGTGATCTTTTATTAAGGCTGATTATTTGTACGGCATCTGTGCACACACCCGGCATCACCAAGGAAGCACAGGAATGCGTGATCATGTCAGAGGGAATTACACTCTAAAATGGAGGAGCAGATCATATGCAACAGGAGGTTGACAGCTGGCACTGTGCTTCTTTATCCGAACAGAGTGCGATGCTGAAAAATCTCTTTAACCCTGTTATCGATTAGCTCCTGCATTCAGCTACAATCCAGTCCCACCACTGCGGCGTATCACAGTACACTTTTCCCCGCACCATGCCCTCTCTGACATTTGTTTCACTGGCCCCTGCCTCTCTTGCCCTCCACTGCCCAGCGGAGAATGCAGGATCTAAATGTCACTGTGTTCTACAGTTTCAATGAACCTTTCCCCTGCTCCTTTGCTCTTCACAGCTAAGCTTAAGTGCACTGCACTAATGAAGGAACATGCACACACACTCATACACACACACATACACACACACACACACACACACACACACACACACACACACACACACACACACACACGCACACATAAAGCTGCATAACTATCACCAAGTTCCTATACAGTTGCTGCGACTGTTCTAATGGCTGCATCATTAGATATGTTTCAGTGGTTCTGGCTTCGAGGCTCAAGAGTATATAAGGAAAAACACTGTGACAATCTCAGTAGCACCAGCTGTAGTTTGCGGTTAAATTGCACTCCACGAGGGAAAAGTGAAGAGTTTTGAAGAGTTTTTGCAAGCCAAGCCTTTTGTTTCAGCTATCTTTAAAACATTAACCAGCAAAGAAGGGGAAAAAGTAGGATAGCTTTGTTCTGTCTTTTTGCAATAACAAAAGAGTACAGCTAAAATTGTGCCTCCTCACTTTCAAAGTGGTGGATTCTTATGAGATACCTAATAGCAGCACTGTATAGTTTGGTTTTATGATCCTCTTGCTTGTTAAGATTCAAACTGATAAGTAACATATGGCATGTCATTTAAGCACTAAGCACTGTTAGTCATGAATGACAACCCTGTAGTCCCGCACATTTTTTTGATTACTAAAAACACAGGACTTAAGGAATAAACAGCAATGTCATAATGTAACAGTAATACTGTAATGTCAACAAAATATGTACAAATGGTAAATGCATTTATTTTCTTTATTTAGCGGTAAATTGTATGAATAATGATGGTTAAAATATCATTCTTCATTCTCCTGTTCAGAATAGTATTGGATAGTATTGGAGTCCTCTTAAAATCACAACCCACTTAATATCACATAATATCACATATTTGCTCTGTGAGACAGAGGTGATACTAAGCAGGTTATACTGGACATAAGATGTCTCCCAAGACTTAAAGAAAAAAGGAAAAGACACCAGAAAAGTTAACTCAGCACTCACACATATGCATGTTGATCTTACTACACCGTAACTAACAAATCACAGTTTTTGAACAGACCCTTTTCAACTTGAATACCGTGTGTGTGTGTATGACTATTTAAACCTGAGGCAGCCCTTTAATGGACTGGACAACAAATAAAACTCTAAAATAAGTGGAAACCATGCTGTGTTGTGTCTCGACTCCTCACCATTTTCCCTTAAAAAACACGGATGGGAAAGCACCTAGGAGAGCTGGCAACAATCCCCTCGGCAGGGTTTGCACTCATGACCTGATGACCCCAACAGAGCCTGTGAGGTCTGACAGACTAGGAAGCTCCTCCGCTGCGCGTCTGATTAACTGTCTGTCAAGGACTGCTGCACAGAAGTGGTCACAGCCCCTAACACCAAGCATGAGGAAACCATTACACGTTTAGTGGGAAGATCAAAAGCGAGGACATACAGTACGGTACAGTGACATCTCTGCCCTGCTCTGAACCACCACCTATGTGAAAAGCTGTACAACTCTGTTCTAATCCTGCAAATTCACCTACTGCAACTGGCTGGGCCAATTACTGCAACAGCCAAAAAATTCACAGTCATCATCACCGCTCCAGCAGACATATAAAGTTGTTGAAAACCAGTTGTCTGAAAGACAATGGTACAGTACACATTTATAAATCAGCCCATTAATTATAACACCGTCATCAGACTGTAAAACCTGTCCCCGTGTCCTCATGAAACATAGTTTATGAAAATCAACGTATAGGTGAATTAGCTGTTGGCTAATCTATATCAGGTGTATTCAACTAGTGGGGCCTGACTGCCAAATGCAGTCTGCCATGGTTTTCTGTATGTCTCTATTGCAGGGAGTAAATAAGATCATCTGTTTTTCTCCTGGCAACGTGCAGTTTTACAAGCTACAGTCAACTCTCAATTATCCATGACCAGTTTGCAGCTTAACAGTTACAGTGTCAACATTTCCAGGAATGTGCAGTTTACACTAACACAAGTAGAAAAAATATACTGTAAATAACTAATATCACAAAACACTTCCAAACACAGATCACAGTAGATCTAAATACAAGTTATTAAGGGATGAGGCAGGAAGTGACAGGTGACACGAGTGAAGCTAAAACAAGGGGAGGTTATCTAATGTTTGTACTGTATTGGAAAACTCTGCGGCCTAATATTCCTTCAGAAACACAGAATGTGCAATGTTGCACTCTCCAAGTCAATATGATCTATATTATAAATGGATAATCACATGTTCTGCCCAGTCATCATTAGAAAACAAGCAATATTTCTTTAAGATCATGAATGTAGCCATACGGGCTGGGCAGTAGAACGTCAGTGCTTATTATATATTAATAAAGCATAACAACATGACACATTTTATTCTGCACTAAGGGGATATAATCATTTATTATAAAAGTATCTTCAATGTCTGTTCAACGTTTGAATTTCAACCTGGTTATGACCTTTAGTGTATGAACAACCACACTGATGGGATTGCACCAGTAGACCCACCCTGGACCAGAAAAGGCTAGTCAGTTAGCATAATGTATTTGTGAAACTCTGGCTCTCATACTCTTACAAAATGTACCCCTTGCTCTCTCTCTCTCTCTCTCTCTCTCTCTCTCTGAAGAGGTGTAATCATCCAAATAATTATGTCTGATAAAGCTCTGACCATGGAGGAATTTCCATCTCTTCCTCTAAGATCTCTGATCAACCAGAGATTTCAGGCTTGCCCAAATCTCAGATCAAGAAATAACAGATATATCGGTAAACCATCCTGCTGATGGTTCCCCTGTTCACCTGTTCTACAAGTATGGGTTTTCAATGAGCCACGCCACAGATTGCGATAATGAAAGTGATGGGCCTATCTCCCGGTCACGTCAAATGGAAACTAAAAGCATGACTTCCCCTCATGCCAGAAAGATACAATTAGAAACTACTCGAAATATATTTCACAACAGGAACAATAAAAAATTCCATACAGGATCCAGTTTACCCAGACAGTACATTCTTGGTTTTGATTCACTGATATCTCTGCCTCCCTTCACAACCATGCTCAAACCTGAACTAATCATTAACCATATCTCTCGCAATGCTGTAATTACATCTGAACATCTAAATTACATTATTTCGAAAAGTGAACTTATCTTTTCAAGAAATCTCACAAAGCAGAGATTTGAGTCTCAGCAGATCTCAGCACTCTGACTGTCGACTCAGTGAAACAGGCTAGCAAAGATTTAGCTGCAAATAATTAGCTGCAAATGATCTATACTACTCCATCGCTACCTAATAATAATCCTTTAGGTTGCACAAGGTGTCTCTCATGATGCTCAGGTGAGTGAATTAAAACACTCTGTGCCCTTTTTTGCCCCCTACAGCTCCCCCTATCATGTGGATCGTTACTTATTCAATTAGAGATTAGTTGATGTCCCTCTGACCATCTCACACCCATTACACAATACATATCCGCGTACAGTTAATGTTCGCTTCCTTGTTTTAGTTTTGATTTGTCAGCATCAGACAGTGAAATGAATCTGGCTTAGATGAGGCAAATCTGACTGAACGAAATTAACAATAAAATAAGCTTAAACATGAACAAGAGAAAGAGAGATTTTATCAAGCAACTGCATCATCTCCGGATGAATACGCTAATAAGTCTAGGGAATTAGAAAAACTGCCCGAATCAAGCATGTGTGTGGCAAAGATGCACTCGGGTATACCATGGAAAACCAGCCTTGACATTAGCAAGGAGGTTTGTACTAGCTGTCCCATCGCAGTAAATCTCAACATTGTAATTAGAAATATGTTACGATGCTATGTATTTCAGAGAACGTCATGTTTGCATTTGGCTAACCGACACCCAAGAAACTAATCATCACACAAAATCCGCCATGCATTCAATCATCTACGTTCAGTATCCGCTGGTGACGTAAACGGACTTACACATTTGATTCAGAAACATATCTTCGTACACCATGCGTGTCAGATGTCAAAATTAGTTGCACAGCGAGCTGTGGAAAGCATTCGGTTTCGTTTCGCTTCAAGGTCTCGCAGTTCGGTACTTTCACTTTTGTTCCCGTTCCTGAAGTGAATTTACACCAGAAATGCATTAAAGTGAAAAAATGTAGCCAGCTACTCTAGCTAGCTAATCGTTTAGATATTAGGCAAAGACCGTTTCGTCATCGGGTCGGATGGTGAAAGGGTCGTCTGCTGACCCGTTACAACAGTCTAACATGCCCCACACCGCCTTCATAGATCACCACAAGCACATCTCTAAAAATCGCACACTGTTCAAACATCAACCCGTGTAGCTACATCGCATAACTTGCTTGCGGTATGAACAAGTGTACTAGCGAACGTAGTCACCACGGTTAGACAATACCACATCAGTGCCTTTACATTTGGTACTCACTGGCTAGCTAGCTACCTGCTATCCTACCTCCCATTTGGCCTAGAGAACTGGCATGTAGGGCGACCCAGACAAGCGTGATGGCCTTGGGAGGATGAAGCCACCTTGGCTTTTTCCACGTTCATTCAATGAAGTCCCAAATGCACCAGGCGAACCAGACGATTCAGCTTTAAAACCCGGCTTCAGTCCCCTCACCTTATAGGAATCGGTCGCTAATAATATGTTAAAGTCTGTGTCTCTGTGCTCCATCTTCCCCTTGTCTTGGGTCGCGTCTGTCAGTATTGTTATGCCGTGCTCAGTGCCGGGGACTCAACCAAGCACCGTCGCTGAGGAGGGATGATGTACAAACCAAAAGGAGGCGGGCCTAAAGCTCATGTTCCCGTCAAACGCAGGCGGGGGGCGGTGGATGACGAGTCATTGGAGGTGAGTAAGATCGGCCCGCCTCCAGAGGTGACGACGATACTAGAGGCGCGACCGCAGGCAGGGATGTCATTGTAACCAACGATCGTCGTGCTGTCACTGTCAGGTGCTTTTATGCGCGCATACTTATTCGCGCATGAATTGGGGGAAACGCAGACAGCAGAGCTGCAACATCACGCATAATTAACGGGGGGTGCTTTACTATCGGTTCGCTATTTTTCCGTAGAGTACGTTCGTCTAGATCGGGTCTGTGTTGCATCTGCGCAGATCCACAGATCTGTTAGTAAGTGGATCGGCTGAAATGGCAAACACAGAGTGGTATATCGAAAAATGAAATGGTTACGCGCAGATGCAACGCAGTTCCAGTGTAGACGAAAGCCACCCTTTAATCCAGTGGGTACAGTGACAATACATAATAGTGGCTAATTAAAATGCCAACCCCAAATCCAGACCCGGTGCTCACAGCATAGCAAGGGCCTGCTATTATAAGGGTTTTTTTTTCTAGCTGTATAATAAGTTTATAATAAGCTGTATAATAAGTTGCCTTAAAACGTATCAAAATGAACAAAAACATAATACTTAAGAAGAGAACATATCCTGTCCGAAGGAGGATTCTATGAATCTGGTAGTAGGACAGAAGCTTCTAAGCTGAGTTCAGGCCTTGGCAGGTCAAATATTCAAATTTTATTTGAAGTCCTTTGATACCTATGAAGCAATCAAATGCACATGTATGAGCAGTTTGACATTACCTGTGCCTGTAAATGCTGAATATCAGCGATAATAGTAAAAAGATACCATGTAATACCAACGCTATTACTTTGTGGAGTGCACACTCCCACATAAATGCCAAGATAGACATGCTTACCAAAAGGGACTAACAATTTCTTGTGTTTAGCTTTGGCTGTATTAGTTCAACAATAGAAAATCACGAGACCCTTTCGATTCTGGTCTGTGGGGTATTCTTCATATCCCTGCCATATTTCATTTAAATATAGAAAGCTGGTTAGTTAATGTTACCATGACAACTGCCGCTAGCTAACGCTGGAACTGTGAGCCTACTAGTTTGTTTAACGATGACTACATGATTTGCTGGTAGTAGTTGACCTAACTAGGTTAGCGAAATACCTAGGGCGAGCTAACCGCTTGCTAGTCGTTCATGTGCTGTATCGTTTACTATTCTTTGGTAACGTTACCTAGCTATTGTGTTACAGCTGTGCCAAGTTCTACTGTCTGTGTTATGTAGAAGTGCTGACTACCAGCTACGTCTGCTTATTGATTACAGTACAATGCAACTGCCCGTTTTGTAGGCCTACCAGTACTGGCCTCTGCTGTCTGTCTTGATTCTGCTGACTGTGTTGATTAATCATATTTGTTGTCTATGACAGGGAGTTGTATCTGCGACATGCACTCGCTAAACAAAGACCCAACTGTTACTGTTGTCCCTTGGCCATGGATATAAAACACAACTATTGAAGCATAAGGAAGAACACTTTTTCTCCAGGACGAACGCTTTCAAAGCGTTGAAATCCAGAATGATGAAATCAGCTGAATTTAGGCTATAAAAATACAAAAATGCTCTTCCACTCAACAGGCACAAAGAAGTAGCCTACAGATATAAATTGTGTGGCATCTGTCAGTATTGAGGCAAATTTATAAACTTGCACCTTCCAGTTTCATATGCTACTTGATATTTGCCTTTGCGGGTTTTAAAACATTAATATTACACACAATGTTGAATTGTATTGCGTTAAATCTGCAACGCATGAAGTGATACTTCGTCCACGTTTTCAGATGACACTAAAATGTCGCAGTAGGCCTATTAGGTCGTTTCCCTTCCAGAAGCAATCGTCACCAGAAGGTGGCAGTCGTCTCCTTATTAAACCTTTCGAGCTACTTTATTTTGAAAGTTAGATTTGTGTCAAGAATAAATTGAATACCGAAAGAGATGACTAGGATAAATTAAGTGGGGAGTGCTGTTCGTAAGAACCTCTTTGTTTGTAAGTGCTTATTTTGGTTATCATCAAACGAAGAAAATTCAGGTGATTACGTTCATGCATATCTAAAACTAAAAATATTGGTATCACCTTGCACATCTCCTATGTATAAAACGAAGTTTAAAATTATATACACTTGGCAATATTTCCTTTATTTCAGCGACCCCCGACCTCATAATATGGTGTAGCCTAAGTAAGGAGGTAACACTTGCCCGTATTTGTAAATAGCTGTAAGGCAAGGCTCATTGTGCTGAGGTTGAACTCGAATCTAAATGTCTCTCGAATCAAGGTGTACTGCCCCCGCTAATATAATACTACATCCGCCAACAAGTCACCCAGATGGTATTTTCAGTTCAGTTAGTTTCCCCTATTTTCCTGTGAAAACTCATGTAGGCTATAACAACTCAGTAACTACATGTTTTCTAAAACTGAGACTTCCCCGTGATGACAAATGTGAGTGTACTGTCTGTGCATAGCACAGTAGCCTACTGCGCAGGGGAGTTTTTTGCCTGGTTGCGTATTGTGCTTAGAAGTTTTAAGAACTACAATCATGGCATTTTGAAAGCGAACACTAAGCAGCCAATAGGAGAAGAACATGTTCGAGCTGTCCCCGAAACAGGAATAGACGAAGGAGTGGTAGGCTAATACGTGTATACTTCGAGGCTAATTTAATATAGTTTGAAACAGACCGCATAGCTTCTTTTTCGATAATCTGGTTTTTATTTAGCTGCATAAATGCCGAAAACTCATCAATTCAAGCACTTTTGGTGGCCTCTATCCTGTCTGTGCTGCTGAGCGGTAAGAAGTTTTTTGTCACTCCCCTGAACCTGCCTTGCCTATTATTTCCAGCGGTACCGTTACTTTTCATTACACATCATTTTGTAGAGCCTTCGGACCGAGTGGTGGATAGGCTACGTATCAATATAGGCCTGTTTCCACATTTTATTTGTTTCTCGTATAAACATTCTTTCGGTTTTATTTTTGACCACGACAGCTGCACGTCAGTTATTTCACACGTCCAGAACCTTCCTCTTTGAAGATAGTTAAACCAAGGGAAAATGTTCATGAACTTGTGTTTTGCTTTTATATCTCTATGAATGTGGTATTCATTCTATACCGACAAGTGTTGCAGTGTAAGACATAATATACTAATACATAACAGGTATACTTTTTATTTATCTTGTTTATCTGCCGTTGGCAGTTTTTAGGCTAAATACAATGACCATATGCTCATCTAATTTATCTTTAATCTTTTCCATTTAGAATATTTTTAAATGTTGACTTAATTGTGGCATACGTGCTTCCTGGCTTGCAAGACTTCCTTTGCATGCAAGTCGATGCGAAAGAAGAAGTAACTGTCGCAAACGGATGGACTAGTGTGATCCGTTGCTGGTGAATTAGAACAGAGTAAGCATTGTCTCTGCGGAGTTGTTTACTACATGGTGCGAAAGAACACCTGTTAGGTTCGGACGTAAACAGCAAAGGGCTATATTCACACGGGCGATGTTTCACGAGAAAACCTTTGCTGTCCTGGTGCAGAGAAGAAATGTAGACCATGCGTTTCCCCGTCTACGTACCTCATTGTTTGATAAGCGCAGAATGTTTCTGGCAATGTCAGGATCCCTATCCGTTAATTAGTAGGATTGCATCAGATTTTCACGTTCCATTTACATTGAAATCAACAACCACCGCCTGTCCCAGTTTTGATGGCTGCCAAAGAATCGTTTCTTTGGAGAACAAAAGTTCCACAAAATTCATCATTTCATAACTTGATTACTGGTGATAAAACAGTATGGCAAGCTAAATTAAAAATTTTTGCCTCCATTATTTTGATTCAAGTTTTCATTTATTGATCTGGCTGCATTTGTCATTTGCTGACATATTTTTTCTGATGAAATATTGGTTTAGTCTGCGCTATAACATTTCATCTATGCCAAAATATTTAATCATAGTAACAACTTAAATACACACATACTTAAACTTCTGCTTCATCCAAAGCACTGACTCTCCCCTATCCCCTTCACTTTGAGGCCCCATCAATGCGAACATTTTCTGAGTGGGCCTGTGAGTCAGAGAACAGCAACGCAAGCAGAGAAGGTGGGAGGTTTATAATGTCCACTTTTGGATACCCTCCATCTGTGCTCAGCATCTCGCAACAATGGCATTCTGTGACAGAAACTCTTTGAGATGAAAAGCACAGCTGAAGTTTCATGTGACATGTTTTTTTTTGTTGTTGGACCTTCAACGCATTTTAAGAGAGATTTTTTTTTCAGTTAAGCAATCAACAATGAGGAGTTGTTAGCCTTCAGGCATTCCTATTGCTAACAAGCAAAGTTGTCGTGGTATCTACAGGGGAAATGAACTTGCTAGTTAACTACATAGTTATGATAGCCAACTCCTTATTATTTGTATTTAAAACCAGTTAGATCATTATTATATTCTTACACTGGTTGTTAGCTTATAATATCAACTGAACTTCTAAACTGACAATTTATTGACCTTGTTCACTGTCACAATTAGCCGTTCTGATCATTTTGATTGCTTCGCCATTCATTTTGCTTACTAGCTCCACTGATAACATTCAGCAGTGCATGCCTTTTCCTCTCTTCCAAAATGACATGCGTTGCAAAGACATGATATGAAGATTATATGAAGCAATCTAACTAGAGGCCTGTTAGGTCTGTTTAGTTCATGACTTTACATAAATACAGGAAATATTTTAACCTAAAATAATCCCCAACCCTGAGCCTGATTGTTAGATGTAAAATATTCATCACACTCGACCTGATATGACCCGAGGCCAACCTCTTGTGTTACATCCCATCAGGCTCGGGTAAGGTCTCAGATCTCTAAAACATATCTTAGGAAACAGCATTCCAAACAAATGTTTGTGCTCTGAGATCACAAGGTTAGAATTAGTGAGCCCCGGGGTTATAGCTGCAGTTTTAGCCAGGACTTATCCCTCTCTGTGTGGAATTCCTCATTGGTTTGTTCGCCCTTTGATTTGATTTTGGTAAAAGTTTTGTTCAGATTTAGTTCAGTGCTCGGTTATGGACTAGTAGGAGAAATGTGCATTGAGAATTTCAAAGAAAATATTTAGTTACGTTTAGACTTTAAATGCACTGTCCTACAGTATCACATGATATGTCAGAGAATTTGTGTCAGTTACCTTGTAGTACACTCAGTAGTGTTGTACACTTTCTCTGTACTGGAATGCTAATGGATTATTGATCTTATTGACGCTAGACACCCTGGTTATGGAACAGCACGCAAGCGATGATGAGCAGCCTGTAGTTTTAAGAGAAGAAAACAAGAGGAGGAGGAGGAAGATGAAAGCCTTTATCTCCAGTTCGTCAGTAGCTATGGATCAGATAGCCATCGAGTTTGTGCTCCCCACCACCTCCAAGACTGGGAAGAGCCCAGACATGCTGCAGCTGGACATAGCAGGGAACTGCACAGTTGAGCAGGTCAAGACTCAGGTGTGGCTGAAAGCTGTCGCTACCAACCTGTGCCCTGAGTTCTACCAGAAGTACACCCCCGATCACTGCATTCTGCTTTACCAAAAGAAGGGTAACTGGTGTGAAATTTATGACAAGCACCAGGTGTTCCAGACACTTGACTGCATACGCTATTGGAAAGCCCTAAAGAGGGACCAGGGTAGAATTCACCTAGCCACCAGGCCACAGCCCACTGAGGAGTCCATTCAGTACCAGAAGTTCTTGAACTACCTGATCGGATATGACGTCACTGACGTCAGCAACGTGCATGATGACGAGCTGGAGTTCACCCGCCGTAAGTTACTGACCCCCCGGAAAAACGAGCTCTCAGACAGAGACCCCAAACTTTACTCGATGGATCCCTGGGTAAGCTCAAAGTCCCTTCCGGACTACCTGCTCAGCAAGATCAGCAATAACAACATTCTTCTAGTCATACACACCATCACCTCGAGTCAGACTATCAAGGTATCGATCGATGACACACCCATCCAGGTTCTTCAGAGCTTCTTCACCAAGATCGCCAAGAAGAGGGCGCTCTTAGGTATCGCTGAGGATGTCAGTGAGTCTGATTTTGTCCTGAGGGTTTGCGGCAGGGAGGAATACATTTTCGGGAACCATGCCATCAAAGACTTCCACTGGGTGAGGCAGTGTCTGAAGAATGGAGACGAGATCCACCTGGTGCTGGAGACACCTCCAGACCCTGCACAGGATGTGGTGCACAAGGAAGACTGGTCTCTGGTGGACGACCGCACTGGTGTGGCAGGGTCCCACGAGCAGCTGACCATCGACGAGAAGGACCACGAGAAAGTCTTCACCATCTCGCTCTGGGACTGCAACCGAAGGTTTTGGGTCAAGATCCTGGGCATTGATATTCCCGTTCTGCCACGCAATTCGGAGCTGATTGTTTTTGTGGAGGCCAGCATCTTCCATGGACAGCAGCTGCTGGCCCAGGACCGGACATCCTCCAAACCCTTCACTGAGGAGGTGCTCTGGAACACCTGGCTGGAGTTCAACATCAAGATGAAAGACATTCCAAAAGGAGCCAGGCTGAGCCTGCAGGTGTCTTGTGGAAAGGCCCAAGCCCAGACCTCCAAGGGGAGCTACCCAGACAGCACAACCTATGAAGGTAAGACTAAGAACCGCCTGCTGTACTATGTGAACCTGTTGCTGGTGGACCACCGCTGGCTACTCAGGCAGGGCGAGTACATCCTTCACATGTGGAAGATGCCAGAGAAAAGTGAAGACAACAGCAGCGTCAACGCCGACAAGCTCACCTCTGCCACCAACCCGGACAAGACCAACTCCATGGCCATCGCCATCATGCTGGACAAGTACTGTTACCCCATCGCTCTGCCCAAGTGTCGCGAAGCCCAAGGGGCAGAAGGGGAGAGAGGGCACAGGGAAATGCCCAACCACCTGCGAAAGCAGTTCGACCAGATTATAGCCACAGACCCGCTACACCCGCTTAGCCCAGAGGACAAGGAGCTGCTCTGGCACTTCAAGCACGAATGCATGAGGATTCCCAAGGCCTACCCAAAATTCCTTAGCTCGGTGAAGTGGGGCAAGCAGGAGGCAGTGACGGCCACACACCAGCTGCTGGAGAGGAGTGACACCTGGGACCGGAGCCCACTGGACGTGGGCCTCGCCATGCAGCTTCTCGACTGCAACTTCTCTGATGCCAACGTGCGTACCATGGCTGTCAGGAAGCTGGAGACCCTGGCTGATGACGATGTCCTTAGATACCTTCTACAGCTTGTACAGGTGAAATACAATGACATATATAAAATGCACATTTCGTACAATGTGTACCTTCCTAAAAAATTATTACAGTAAGACATATACAAATATCTAAAGGCTGAATAACTAACAGTCTTAACATCTTACACCTATTGGAAGTGTAGGCTAACTACTCTGAATGGAAGACAGGAAAAAAAGAAATAAGGAAATAAGCAGAATATGGAGTAGATGTTTTTGCTCAGAGGAATGAAGCTGAACAGGAAGAGGAAAAAAGCTTGCAGATTAAGTCTGACTGACTTCCACTAACTTGGAAGTAAGGTGGTTAGGGGAATATGGATACATATTATAGACTCATATTTGTATAAATTGTGGGGTTTACTCTCCGTGCTCAGTATCTGCTAGAAATTTTACAGGTGAGACCCTGACTCACTATCTGCAGTGTTGTAGATAGTCCCCTTTGTAAGTTTTGCATGTGGCAAACGTTGCAAGAGAACCAACTGGACTGTCTGCTCTGCTGAAAACAATGATCCCTTGGTTAAACATTCAAATTAGATCTTACCTCATTCTGTTGTGAAGAATCCCTTTGCACTCTGAGTAGAAAAAAAGTATGGAATCACCCTGTGGTCATAAAACTTAATAAGAACAGAACATGGGTGTGTTTTGCGTGTTGTCCTGTAGCTTTATCTGTTCAGTTGTACACATATGTTAACAATATTTGGTTCACCCTGTATATTAATAGTAGCTTCTGCGCATTTTTCTCACCACTTTTAACTGATGCCCTAAATATGCAACACTGAAAGTCTGAACTGGCTATCTGTTATCTTTTATGCGCAGGCTGTGAAATTTGAGCCATACCATGACAGTGCCTTAGCCAGATTCTTACTGAAACGTGCTCTGAGGGTAAGTACCAACCAGCCCAGTGACTACGTCACAGAAACACCTGTCGTTATTTTTTACAAATGATGTGCTTCTTGCGTCTAGTGCAACATACATAGACTAGAATAAGCAGTATTAGAATCTGTCCTTGTAGAACATGTCTATTATCCACTTTTCCTCCTTCTTCTCAACTCCCGTGGGTGCTTTACATGACATTACATGCATTTAGCAGACGTTCTTATCCAGAGTGACTTCCATCACAATAGAACATAAGTGTATCCATTCAATTTAAATGAGCAACGGTGTCAGACCAAGCTAACAACACTCCCAGACCAGTGAGTTTGAGCATAACCTATTCAAGCTTTACCACAAGTTGTGCACTCTGACAAAAGTATACTACGATACAACAGTCCCTAGAGCACAAATTCATAATACATCAAATGCTCTTTTCACTCGCAGAGCAAGCGGATCGGCCACTTCCTGTTCTGGTTCCTGCGCAGTGAGATCGCTCAGTCCATGCACTACCAGCAGCGCTACGCCGTCATCCTGGAGGCCTACCTGCGCGGCTGCGGCGAGGCCATGCTGCAGGACTTCAGGAAGCAGGTGGAGATGACCGAGGCCCTGCAGAAGGTGACGCGCGAGATCAAGGCCATGTCTGCTGAGAAGTACGACGTGTCCATGCAAGGTAAACCTAACCCTGACCCTAATGCTAACCCTAGGGCCTCAGACAGTTTTCACATGGCTGTCAGGTCTGTCTTTCAGCATCGCTTGCTTTCCACATTAACAGGATGTATATTGAGTTAGGAATAACAACATTCCATTAGAGCCAGTGTTGTCTTCTGTTCTACACATGCTGTTGCCAGATGGCATTTTCCCCCTGCTACCAGGGTAGGACTCCACCTGTAGCCTTGCAAACCAACCCATGGACCCACCCCAGTATTGCAAAACCCAGTTCATTAATCACAGCTCTCATGCAGCATTTGGTTTGGGAAACCTATTAGCTCATACAGTTAGGAGAATGTAAACATATGGTGTAAATAGTATTTGTGCCAAGTTGCGGGAGTCAGTAATAAGCATTGAATTGTATCCATAAGTACCACTAACCTCAAGGTTTACTAAGACGGATAAGAGCATCCAGTCACGTAAACAGATGCTTACACATGTCCACTCTGAGACTTTTATATCATAGTCATTTATATCTGTGTCATTTATATCATATGTGTCATTGAAAGATACTGTACTGGGAAATTCTGACTCACTGCGGAAATTTCAGTTGTATTTCAGCTGCGACAGAAGCTTGAGAACTTACAAACGTCAGGCCTGCCAGAGAGCTTCAAAGTTCCCTATGATCCAGGCCTGAGAGCTGGATCACTGGTGGTGAGCCTTTCTACCATGTCTTCCTCTCCTTCTTCCTCTCCCTCTCTCTCTGTCTTCTTCTCCACATGTCCTTCTTTCCTGCTTTTTCTTCCACATCTCTTTCTCTCTCTGCTTTTCCCCTCACTTCACCCCAGAGTATTTCACTGGCCATTTTACTACCAAAGTTCTTTGGTACATCTTGGGTTTTGATTTACTTCTGTGATTTGTGACATTTTGCATAGCATCTCTTTGTAAAGGTATTTACTTTGGAAACAGTTGATGTGTTAATAAATACAATTTTTTATTCAAAAAAAGTGCAAAATGTCTCTGATTAAACTCCACACATTTTTTCAGCCTTATCATTTAATTTGTGTTTATTGATCTGTACTACTGTGATTTAATGTTAGTTTTCTAGACCTAAATATATATGTGTTTAGTCACTGGAGTGTCGTGAATAATATTCTAATTGAATATTGATTAATGAACAGTATTTGATTACTTTATGGTCTCTTTTCATATGTCCTTTGTACCCTCCTTTATCATCTCTGACTGGCTGGTATTCCCTCCTTTCTCCTTTGCACACAGCTCTTCTGTCCTTTCTCTGATATCTGGCCTTGACTGCTTTTCTCTGCTTTCTTGGTATGTAACCCACCTCAGCATAAAGTTCAACAACACCTAGGGACTATTGCAAGATAAAACATATCACACCTTACCTATCATATATAAAGGGTGTATTACTCTGATGGAAAAAAACTGGAACGCATGAGTATTTAACCAATGAGTTTGATTTTAAAAAAAGGCCCCAAAGTGTTGTGGAACCTTATGGCATGGTGCAGATTTTGCTTTTTGTCGTTATACCCCAGTGAGCTGTACAGGTACCTTCAGACTTGTTCCAGCCTACCGGGTTTGTGACACATATAGCCTGTGAGTAGATCAGTAGAACAGTTCCCCATGCCTCCTCACAGATTGAGCAGTGCAAAGTGATGGCTTCCAAGAAGAAGCCCCTGTGGCTGCAGTTCAAGCGGGCCGACCCCACCACCCGGTCCAGCGACACCATCGGGATCATCTTTAAGGATGGGGACGACCTGCGCCAGGACATGCTCATTTTGCAGGTGTGCCTTACACCCAGCGTCACATGGGCAGAGTCACGATGGTAGTCTTTCAGAACAGCAGTACAGGAGGTTATACATACTGCTGGACTCTTGACTTGTCACCAATGGCAAAATCGTTGCACTCTGAAATTGCATGTGTGGGATGAACATTATTTGTTTCTTAAGGGGACAGTCTTTAAAGGTGTGCAACACTCAGTGACAGATATCATAAAGAAATAATCTGGTAGGTTTCATGGAGTTCTATTGTGCTGTGGTAGAGCAGGAGAAGCGGTTTTGGATATAATGAGAAACTGCAAACTAATGAAATTTCTTCTTCAATAAAACTTGTGCTCAATAAGGCTATAGACCTTTTCCTATTTTATGGAAAAAAAACATCATAATCTGTTATACAGGCAGTCAGATTACACTAAGGATCACTTGCATCTACAGTCTAAGAGAACTGGGTTTCTATCTATTAGATTCTGGTGATAATGGAGTCTATATGGGAAGCGGAGTCTTTGGATTTGTCTTTGCTGCCATATGGTTGCATTTCAACTGGAAATAAAATAGGTAAGATTTCATACTCTGTGAATATAATGTGAAAAATTCTTGCTGATTATTTAACAAAAAGAAATGATTTTAAATACCACTACCAAATATTTGAAACACAATTTGTGTACACTCACTGTTATCACAGACAAAAGGCCTTCAGGTTTGAATTGCTTTCCACTTTCACCTAAAGAACAAAAAACTCAATAAGAAGCTTGTATGTGCACATAATGTATGACGAATTCTTCTCCCAGGGATGATCGAGATAGTGAAGGATGCTACCACCATCGCCAACATCCAGCAGAGCACTGTAGGAAACACCGGTGCCTTTAAAGATGAGATCCTCAACCAATGGCTGCGAGACAAGTGTTTAACGGAGGACAGGGTACATTGTTTTGTGTGTCTGCACTGTTTTGTTGTCAGTGGTGGGTGATATCGCAGTGTGTGAAAGAAAGGAAGGAAACGCCCCCAGAGAGCTTCCTGAAAGCTCCAGACTCTGGTGGTGCTTGTGGTGGGATCATTCTGTGCAGACGCTGTTTAGAATCAGATATCTTGTTAGCATGTAGATTGGCTTATAGTGGGCACAATGAATTGGATTAGCGATCCGGATGATTTAAAGATCAGTGAAAGGCATCTGTATGGCACGGCACCCTGCCAAATGCATTAGCTGTGTCAGATGTGTTAGCACATTATAATGTGTAACAAACAGTACAAAAACATTGGATTAAATGCCTTCTTTTCAAGATCTCTACAGTTTTCTCAATTTGAGCATATCAGCATTTATGTCGTCAAGAGGAACAGAGATGTGAAAGTATAGATTTGACTTGTTACTTGTTCTTGAAAGGCAGTTTACATGTGCTGTGCTCTTGCCCTGTCTGTCCCCTAGTTTCAGCAGGCTGTCGAGCGTTTTGTGTACTCCTGCGGGGGTTACTGTGTGGCCACCTATGTCCTGGGCATTGGAGACAGACACAACGACAACATAATGATCACAGAATCAGGTGAAAAAGTTCCCCTGTACTTCTCTGGAAACACTTTCTTGAATCCTGTGGTGCTGATCTGCACAAAGTGAATCATGACATCAAAATCACCTACTGTATTCTAAAGGAAAAAAAAATATCCCTGATTTCAGGTAATCTTTTCCACATTGATTTTGGACACATCCTTGGAAATTACAAGAGCTTCTTGGGTATCAGCAAGGAGAGGGTCCCGTTCGTGTTGACGCCAGACTTCCTGTATGTCATGGCGACCACAGGGAAGAAAACCAGCCCCCATTTCCAGAAATTTCAGGTACAGAACCCTGTCCACGATTCCTGAAAGTGCAGTTACTGCATTAACAGTAGGTCACATAAGGAGAAAGGTTGGAAGTCAGTGTGATTTCAGTCAAATTATGTGGTTTGAGTGTGTGTCTGTGTGCGCGTGTGTGTATAACACGTTTTCCTTTCACCCTCTGACAGAAGGTGTGTGTGCATGTGGGCGTATCACTGTGTGCATGTACCTATATGTGTGTTAGCCCCCTCGGTCCTCTTGCTACCCACCATCCAATTAGACTGTATGTTTGTGTGTACATGAACAGGTGTCTGTGTATGTGTGTGTGCATACATCTGTATCAACCTTTCCCTTCCCTCGCTGGCAGGATGTGTGTGTGAAGGCCTACCTGGCTCTGCGGCACCACACCAACCTGCTCATCATCCTCTTCTCCATGATGCTGATGACCGGCATGCCCCAGCTGACCAGCAAGGAGGACATCGAGTACATCCGCGAGGCGCTGACCGTGGGCCGCTCCGAGGAGGAGGCGCAACGCCACTTCCTGGACCAGATCGAGATCTGCAGGGACAAGGGCTGGACTGTGCAGTTCAACTGGTTCCTGCACTTGGTGCTGGGCATCAAACAGGGGGTGGAGAAGCGGTCAGCATAATGTTCCATTTAAGCACTGACTGTTTTTTTTTTTCTGCTCTCCATCTGTTTGGTTGTCTCCCTAACTCTGGTCTCAGAGAGGATTACGTACTTTCCTGGCTTTATAAAATGGAAGTAGAGAGTCTATATATCTAGTGCCTTTAGATATATACAGTGGGCTTTCAAAATGTAAGTGTTGTTTTAGAATTGATTTTTAGAACAATTTTGGGAGAGAAGCCACACTAAGGTAGTTCTTACATATTTGTAAATGAAACAGTGCCCTCTGCTGGCTGGAGCTTGGGTAGACTAGTTCTGGACAAGCCAGAAGGTCAACATACCCATAGACAGAGTATTAGTAGTATTAGGTTGAAATGTCTAATTGTGGTTGCAGTAGTAAGATCAATGTGTATTTGCACTGACACTCAATCAATTTTTCCAACAGCGAATAACAGTTTTAATTACATATTCTGACTTCACTCTGTAATAACCAAGAAACCTGTGCTTGCATCTGTATTACAACAGAAAATGTTATATGAGTACTATCACATTGATTTCCTTAATACAGTCATGTAAGCACAACATGCTATATTTCTTACACAGAATACAATCTGGTGTAACTACTTTTAAAAAGCTATTTTATGTCTTTTTAAATAATTAACAGTTTTGGATATATGAAACATTATTTGTTTTATTGTTGTGATATTTTATATGCTAATTAATCATGTGGTTGATCCACTGATGATTCATGTAACTTCAGCAGAGGCAGCCTGGAGTAAAATGGACAAAGGGACTTTCTCTTGAGTACCTTGCTGTGTCCAGTGTTAATCACTGGCATATATGCTACTGTAATTGAACATATCATGTTTTCTGGGACTGCACGACAATAACTTTTCATTGATGGTTCAACACAAATTTGAAATTATTTTGTCTTATCGAAGATATTTGCTGTTTTAATTTTTTAACAAGTTGTACTGAATGCTTATTAATAAAATAGACACACATCTGTATTTCTGTGGGTAAAGACAGCAGCTTAATAAAGGAATGCTGATATGATTCAGTGTCCTGAGGAGGAAAGCTAATGGCAAAACCTTTGAATACTTTATGAATTTTTTAAAACTTCATACGTCTTTATCTTCATGCTAAACTATTGAGCACTTCAATACTTAATAACAAATAAAGGTGAGTAGGTGCTTTCTGTATCACCTCAACAGCGTGCCAATATCATTTAACTAGGTATGTACCCTTAGTGTGGTCAGTCATCCAACTAGCTTGCTAGCCAGCTGGTTAATGTAGGCAATGAGTAGTTAGTGAGGCTGCTAAGCAGCTAGCAAAGGATGCTTTAATTTGTGGGATATGTGATCTAACACAGTGAAGACTTTATTTGCTGGAACTAATATGACCAAGTTCCTTCCTTAGGGCTTCAGGTTTTTCCATTTTGTAGAATTTTGTAGAAAAAAGAATGGCATGGTAGGAAAAAAATGGCACAGAAAAGTAGAAAAAAGTCAAGTACTTTTATTAAAGGTCATAAGTTAAATGGTTTTAGAAAATACAAGGCCAAACAGTGAGTGTGAAGCCTTACAGAATGTGGACACAGTGTTTAAATGCAAAGGTAATTTACCAAAGATTAATATGAGCATAAGAAGCACTTCCTGGTTTACATTTTTACCTCTGGAGGAGACCTGAATGTTTTAGAGCAGTGCATGTAAAAAGCACATAAAACAAAGGCATTCTCTGATAATGTGAGGGCAAACAACCCCAACATTACACAAAACTGCATCCTCCCTTTCATTAGAAAACACATTGAACAATTTGACATGTAAACAATGTAGGCGTTCATTTTAACAATCCTTCAATGCATGATTATCAGTTGTATTAGATAAATTATTAAAGTACTCCTCAACAACAGCCCTTTAAGAAACTAAATAAACCAACCAAAAAAGAAAAGCCCTTGAAGAATCTAAGCTTAGACTTTAGATGGAAAAAAAGAGTCCCATACAACAAACAACCCCCCACACAATTTCCCATAGGTGTGCTTTTCTCCATTTCATTCAGAGTGAACCTTATATTCAGCACCTACATGTATGACACTGATGTGATGTTGACATCCCTGCTTATAACTAGATGTGTTGCCTTATATGGCTAAAAAGCCTTACATGGTTTTTTGCTTGTGTTGTACTCTGCCTCACTTATAAGTCGCTCTGGATAAAAGTGTCTGCCAAATGAATAAATGTAAATGTAAATGTTCCTAATAGCATTATGGTACTACAAAAACCCTGAAAATGTATCTCTCCAGTAATGCTTCTTGGTACACATTAAAATACGATTAAGATCACTTATGTAACAGCACAGGAGCTGGCACATCATAAAGCAACTTGGGGGAGAGTCTTTTTAATTTCCTTTTGCTCAAGCTGCCCCCAACATCAGTAAACGTATTAGACCCTGCCTGTTATTACAGTGCAATAACATTCAGCCCAGAGCACACAGAACACTTGGCCTTCATACTAAGTACATCCACCTTAAACATAAGTAAAAAGTACAGAACATGGTTACACAATCAATGAACTTTAAGTTATTTCTGTATATTTCTCTATAAAGCCTAAGATAGTACGCCCCTCTTATTCCACTCTTTGCCTTCAACTGTGCAGCTGTAACAACTGCAGCTCTGAGTGCATAGTTAAACAGAATGGCTGTTTTCAACCCTAATTACAAGGGGCTGTGCACCAAATTATTAAATCAGCACTCTGTCCTCCACATGCATCATCTGAAGGTTAATTTTTTCTTACTTGGCGCTCGAGTTATTAATCAAACCGTAGGAAGCGGAGGCAGTGATACCCTGAAAAGGGGGCAACTGCATAACACATAGAGAACAACCGAGTAACGTAAAGTCATGAAAAATCCCAGACGTGTGTTAAAGGCAGTGTAAAATCCAGAGTGGCTCAGTCAGCAGTGTGAATTTGCTTTGAATGCAGGCTGAGCCCTATGACCCGGATTTGAAATCAGCCGTGTCATTTGCCAGCAATGACTGGGACAACAGCTGAACAAACAGACTTCATTCCATTTACCTGTGCTTGCAGCACGCAAGGTGCTTGCACTGTGTATGGTCTTCCTCATTGTGCAGTGTGCTTTGACCGTATTGTCTTACTTGAAATGCCATGCCTTTCATCCACATACGGCTTTCCCAAGCAGCCGGCCTGCCAGCTGTACGTGCAGGCATTGATCTGTATTGAGTGCTATTCATCGGGCAAGCATACAATGTCTGAAATAAATTTCTTTGACTTTATGTAACGCTGTGCGGTCTAGTCGCTGCTTTTCTTTATGCATTATGCCCTGGTTATTAAAAAGGAATATCAATTGGGATGTACAAACAGCCCTATGGGAAAATGCTGGTATGGTATAGAGACTGCCTGGAAGGTTTCAGTCCCAGCTGTATGATTTTCTTTTTCATGTCCAAGTCAAACACCGGTATGTAGCTTTGCTAATCTCCATGTTTTTTATTTCACATATAAAAGGTTGCTCTTGTCTCCCATTTTTAGAAAAATCATGCTTACATTTGACCACTTCCTGTCTTTCAGGAAAATATTAAGCCCTATAAATTTATTAGGAGAGCTGATAGTCATAGTCATTGGAAACATGGGAGAAATCTGAAACTTCTGTCTGGGATTCAGGAAATCTGATTTGACTGAGGAAATTATAATCTGTTTTTATGTGATGTTTGCTATATGATGATGCTGATTATTGCATTTTTGGAGGCTGTCACACTCCTTTGTTAACCACATTCATGAGTACATTTTAAGAATGACTGTCTGCAGTGAGTGGAATCAAAAAACGGTGCAATATTAAAGGCTTAACCCAGAATAAGGGCTCTCTATAACCCAACATTGTAAATGAAATAGTTTTCATTGCCTGTGCATAGGATTTCACAGAGTTGATCTTCTGTACCTACAATGGGAAGAAATGCATCAAATTTTGGAACCCTTTGAAGTGGGCCAGTGTGAGGGGACCCTCCCTTGCTTCTGGTCTGATCTAGTCTGGTCTGGCCTGGTCTGGCCTGGCCTAGTCTGGTCCAGTCTAGTCTGGCCTGGTCTGGTCCAGTCTAGTTAGGCCTCTGATTCGAACTCCTCCTGTTTTCCTTTGTCTTCTTCATCATCTCTCTCCAGCAGCAGGAACTTCCCGTCCTTGGTCAAAGGCATTGACTTCATCAGCTGAGCCAGGGCTTCTGGGTCCTACACAGAAGTTACGTTAAAAATAAAGACGTCTGCTAATCAAACATGACAAACGCTGTGCTATTATCTTTTGGCAAAACAGACACAATGGGCATGATGGGCACCCACCTTAGGCAAAAATGCCCCTACTGAGACAAGCTAAAAAAAATCAAAACCTAATCAAAACTTTCCACTAATGAAAAATGACGCAAAAATAGCACTTTTATTTTGTTTGAAATAAAAATAGCAAATATGATCATTAGATAAGCCGCAAATGTGTTTTACAAGCTCACATTACTACTTTTGACTTTCAAAATGAAACATGACTGACTCATTTTTATTTAAAATTAGGTGATACAAAAGGTTACCTTTTTTGCTTCAATAATCTCCTTCCCCAAATTTATAGTGTAGCATATCTGTTAAGAAGAGAAAAATTATTGCATGCCACATAGCTAGGGACATTAATTTATTTATGAGGGACACCTCGACGGAGGCCAGACCTTCTCTCCCTCCGTGTTGCTCTCAAAAATGAAGGCGCTGAAAGAGGGCTCGCCCTCCTCTGTCCCTCCGGCCCATTCTCGCCCCTCGACCACGAAGCCCATCAGCCGGCCGTTCTCCTGGTGGGCCGCAAACTTGGTCACGTCCTGAAGCTGGAACTGCGGGGTGGAGAGAGGTGTGTGCGTATGTGTGTGTGTGTGTGTTTATTAAGTGTGTGTGTGTGTGTGTGTGTGTGTGTGTGTGTGTGTGTGTGGTGGAGGGGATTAGAGAAAGCTAATACTGATATTTTACATGGCTAGCTCACACCTAATCAATGTACTGTAAGCCCAGGAGGAATCAGATACTCACACTTATTCTTGTAACTTGTGTCTGAGGGTCAATCAACCTGTTTAGGAAGAAAAAAATAGGCGATATGTACAACATGCAATACAGGGAGTCCCCTCTTAACACAAGGATTCTAGCAAAATATTATAATCAAATGAAACATATTTTCCAAAAGGAACCTAAGGTTTTTTGCCTCGGATTGCCTGGATTTTGGGGGGAGGGTTGGTATATGCAGTAGTTTTCCTGAACATGAACAAGCATGAAGAGACAGGAAACATTCAAGAAACACTGATAAATGTTACAAAATGTTTAATATTATTCTAAACATAAAAAACCAAATTCATGCATTAAACACCCTGAACAAACCACTGTTAAAATAATTAATGGAGCTGTTGTCTCACCATGCCAGAGTGACATTTTATAGAAAAGCTTAAATAACAGTTTTGCTACTGCACTGTAATACACCCTACCCCTATACGCCTTAGCACACGTTACTAGCATCTTGATTGCCTGGGAGAATATTTCCTTACATGGATTATTAATGCTCTTTAACAATTATGTCTTTTGTTGAATGAATACTTTATCATGAAAAAAATCAATTTCATAACTGTGCAAGCAACCTGCTTGTATAATGTATTACAGCCCTGCGGCAGATGCTGCCTTTGGGATCACCACTATATGGTCCATTCTGGAGGGCTGTAGATCTGGAAAACAGTGGGGAGGAATGCTCAGTCCCGCCAGCCTCTGGGTCTCCCACCTCAAGTAGCTGCTGGTCACCATGAGGTGGGCCTCTGTGGTGCGGAAGATGTTGTGGATGGCGCGTGCGGCCAGCACCTGCCGCGCGGCCTCGTAGATCACCTCCTGCGTGTGTCCCGCACGCACGGCCATGGAGCCCAGGAAGCGCACGGTGAACACCTGCTGCAGCAGAGGGTCTGGGCAGGGGGGAGGGACACAGAGGCACTGGCCTGAGCAGAGGGACATCCAGGCATACTGCGTAAAGGGGGATGGCCGCTAATGCCCCCGGCCTACGTCCACTCACCATTCGCGTCAGGACAGCTGTCCTCCTCCGTCTCCCCAAAAGGATTTGTGCGCCTGCAGGGAAGAGACACAGCTACTGAAATCCAGCGTAACACGACATGGTGCCCTGTTCATTCACTGTGCGTGGGCGTGGATTTGATCCAGAAGTGAATGCGCATGCTTAACCTGCCGTGAAAATGCTTTTACCTCCACACACATGCATTTCCTTGTGCCTGTAAAGGCACACTGCAAATCATAACCACAGCATGACCATACACAATGAATATTGTGTAGGGTCATTCTGTTTATATTTCTTTACACTGAATTTTTATAGCAGGCTGTGCTTTACTACAGTGCAGTTCTGTGTACAACAAAAGATTTCACATTACCCTTTCAACAACTTAAACAATATTTTGATGATAAATAAGAAAAAACACACATGTGCTGGGCAATAGGCAGTAAGTGTATGTTTCACGTCATCTGGAAAAGTACTTTCCAATGTTACACTGTAAATTATATGCATATATCAGTATGCAGTTGAGGTATTTTCTAAACACATGAATAACTGTAGCAGATACTACAGGTATACATGTACATGTTTTATCTTGCACTTTCATGTTTACACTTACACTATTATCTCCATCTAGAACTCTGAGACAATCAGTTTTGTTTGCTTTTGTTGCATTATTGCAGCTTGAGCATTGTACTTCAAGGTTGCAACCTCACATGAATAGATTACAAATAAAGGCACACCTCCACCGTCCAAGGGTAACTGCACATGTGTTACATGTGGATTTCAAAGGCTTTTCCATGTGAGCACACACAGAATAAGCCTGATGTATTCATTGTAAGTCTTGTGCAGTTTCAAAGAGTGATACTTCTCCTGTTCATGTGCATATGCAGTTTTGTTCTAACTGCATTCATTTATTCATCAGTTTAAAACCATTTCTACAAACATTCAAGGCCTCTGGTCTGTCCAAGTGGGGATTCATGTCACGTGTTTACCCCTCAGACACAGGTGTGCTTTACCTTCCTCCAGTCCTGTTCTGGTCCTGGAATTCAGTGGCAGGAAGCATGATGTCAAACTGGATGGGAGTCCCAGGGATGATGAGGTCCTCCGGTTCAGGGGTATGTGAGGGCTTCCGGGGGGTCTCACTGGAAAACTGTGCCCCACCTGGTTTTGCTCTGTAGGCCCACACACACACACAGACGCCATGCTTGAACAAAATATCCCTGCTTGTGGCTAGTAGATACAGTAGTTCATTAGGCCTAGGCAAAGGGATACCTGTGGATTCAGCATTCAACATTCATTCAGCCATCAGATCAAATTCAAACCCAACCTCCCTAAACTAGACTACAGATTCCATACAATGTGTCTTCCCCACTTCTAGGGGGCGTTGCAGGAGTGAAGAGAAGAGCACAGAGTCTGACCTGTCAGGGCTGGGTGAGCCTTCCAGTCTCTTTTCAAAGCTGGTGACGGGAGTGACCGCCTCGATGGCCGTCTGGTTTAACCTAATAGCGACCGCCTAGACGGTGGAAAGAGCACAGCAGAGCACACACCATTGTCTTTTCTCCTTACAACAGCCATTTGCCTTGTGAAATGCAACAGGAAAACAGCAAAGAGCACACAGTGTGATTCCCCAGTGCTTTTACCCCCGGATCCTCCTCCTCTCTGAGCTCTCTGAACTGAGCTCCCTCACATCATCTCCCGCACATACTCAGACCACGCCCTAATTAACAAGGTTTAACAAGGAGGCTCAGGGAGAATAAAGTGTTCAATTAAAATCCAACAACGATGACAAAATGCTTTCAAAACATATTTGTTTTACTCAGTTACTTTGAATTACTTAAAGCAGACACAAGACCTTATTCCGCTAAACTGTTGGTATGTGCTTGGCAGTACCTTTGTATTGAGTTTCACAAAAAGGCGTAGTAAAATATTAAGTTGTTTTTTGTCTTTGTTTGTAAAGTCATGTATTACTATCACAATGTTGCCAAAAGGAACATTTGTTCCTATGGTTTTGTTGTAGAGGCTGTTTTTTCAGTTCTGGTAAATGCATAATTTTAATTACACATTTTTATATATTTGGTGTTAAGTGCACTTCTCTCTTTTTCACAGAACAATACAAGTGTCCATTACCATGCTCTTGACAGATCTTAATAATACAGTTGGATATTGTCCTGTTGTCTGCAATTTTACACTGTACTGTTTCATTTCATTTACTGTGAGGGGCCTACCTAACCACAAGATGGTGCCCTCTCACACATTTCCAGAAAGACTGAGGAGACAAAGAAGAGGACCTGCTACATTATTCGTTAAAGACACCATACACTCATTTTAAGTACCACTCACCTATACCATATAGTCTATATTAATAAAGCATCTACACAGATTACTACCGGCCTTGTTCATACACATTCTGGTTATTGAATATGGTAGTTCTAGCTAAACAGTTTCTGTGTGTGATTGAGTCAGATCAAATGATTTTTTCTTCTTGTTACAGTTATCTCTTGTTGCGCTGTAAACAGCTGACACTGCAGTCAGGGGCACAGAGGGGAGAGAGAGGAAACAGGCAGGAAGTGAGCAGGATGTTTGCCTTTGTGCACACTCATCACAGAAGCTTTCCTTGGAGACAGAAAATTTAATTAACATCATTACTGGCCCTCAGCCATCCAAGGTCACAATATAAAGACTTCACTGCATCTTTAATTAAGACCCATTTCACAAATCACATCTCTGCCTGCATGTCCTGACCCACCCCAACCTATTCTTCAGTTTCACAGGCGGACTGGATGATCCATTACTTATACTAGAAAATACTAAAAAATCCACATAAAACAAAGGTGTGCTACACTGGAGAAAGCAAATATATACCTCCCCTATATACCTTTGGTACATTATGGTAACAAAGATGCTACTCAATGGCAATGTGTTGGATTTAAATGTGTCAATCCCAAAGTATTATTACATCAGCATCTTTCTTTATGTTACAGGGCTTGTTGCTCAAATTATTGCTATCATCAATGTAAGACTCGTTTGGTATATAACCTTTTGTGTTCTCTTTGTAGTTCTGGCATTGAAATGGTTGTAATCACAGGCATGGGGCCTGTATGCCATTGTTGTGTACAGATTGTCTCTAACGGTAAAGTACCTCAGGGTTGTCGGTCAGGTAGATCTGTCGGGATATGTTGTTCAGAGTGCAAATCCACTACAAAGGAGAAGCAGTGAAATGGTTTTTAGCTAGACTTATCAAACATGCCCAGAAATTATGGACAGACTGATTAAAAACTCATTTATACAGCTGCCAAGTATATGAAGGCCATACTGCAATCCAATAATATGCTATTCCATTAGCAAAATATATCCAGTTATTGCTAACATTGTCAGAGCATAATCAACATGCTGTTCTCCAATATGAGTTCTTGTTGCACATATCTGCAGCATATACTCATCAGGGAAACACTTCTAAAGCTTCTACTGTAGACTTTAATAAGCTCTAATTGCATACCTCCTCATATTCTTTTTTGCTTTCTGCCTGAAGAATTATTGATCTGAAAAGAAGATGAAAACATATTATTGGAAGAATGTAATCACCTCATTAGGTGAAATACTTCACGTTTGTGTTTCAAAAATGTTCTATACTGCTTGAGAAAATGTTCTCTATATTCAATATCAATATTGCTCAAGAGTTAGTATATGGGTGCTTTATAAATGTATACAGATCAGCAGAGGATGACTGACTCACTTCATTCATACATTACAACAGATCTTGGGTACTTGCCTCTTTATTGCAAAATGATGACACAGCAGCTTTTTGACAAGTATATCTGTAGTTCTTTACAGTACTAACTAACATACTTTCAAAGCATGTCAACATGTTTCTATGTAAACATAGCATGAAACAAAACACCAGAAAAGCTGAGTTACATTTCAGAGCACCACATATAATATTTTCACGTGTGCATATATTACAGCGCTTTTCCTCAGCTTCCCTTCATGTTCATGTAAAACTGGTTAAAAGGAGTCAATCGCCTGCACCAAACTTCAGATTAGTACAATTTACAGAAGCAAAGTCAAATCAAGGTAATGCAAAGTGTGGTCAGTATAGCCACTAGGAAGAGCTCATTTCACTTGCTTTGATGAAAAAAATGTCATATTATTACAGGACTGATAATAATAATAATTACAGGACCGTGCTCAGATGTCCTCTCTCTCTCTCAGTCAGTGCAGTAAGCTGATTGTAAGGAACTGTACAGATGAATATAATCTGAATGGGAGAGATCCACTGGGAAATGAATGGTTTTGCAGAGGCAGAGGGCAAAAACAGACAGCTGAAAGAGCCTACTAACCGCTTGGCCTACTAACAGCGTTGCTTATAGTGCCAAGGAAAGCATGAAGCTGGACTAATAAATGCATAAACAATAAAACGGATGGATGACCTTATACAGACTACCAAATTAAAGGCAGTACTTCCCCTATGAGCCCCAGGCATTAGGCAGAATAAATAATCTGAATATTTCTACCAATAAAGAGGTGTTGTAAATTCAGTTAAAGATGTGGGGGATTTGACATTCTTTGATTCACCCACCTCACTGAAAATTAAAAGATTTATGGCCTTAACAAACAAAACCTGGCCCCTACTGTAGGAAAAAGATCTTGTGAAAGTTTGTGTTGTGTCTCTCTCCTGCCCCTTGATTCTTTCACTAAACTTTCTACTGACTCTGCTGCATCCACCCTTCTCTGTCATCTTCTCTCTGTCCTCTTACTTCCAGGCCTCACTTTCACCTCAGTCCCTGCCCCCCCAACACCTGCTACTTGTAGTACTTGCTGTTTATGTTATGTGTAGTATTGCGATGTGTTTTGGATTCTGTGTTCTAGTGACTGATGTATCATAGTATACCTGGCTTCCCTTGTCTAGTCAGGTTGCACAAGTTAACTTGTGGTAGGGCTTGAATAGTGTTACGCTCACACTTACTGGTTTGTGAGGGTTGTTATCCTGGTCTGACACTGTTGCTCATTCAGCTTGAATGGATACACTTCTGTTCTACTGTGCTGGCAGTCGCTTTGAATAAGAGCGTCTGATAAATGAATGTAATGTAATGTAATGTAACGTAATGAGAGTCCAACCGGCCGTCTGTGGGGAAAGTACGGGTGGGCGGTGATGTGGTTTACCGTACGTTTTGCCGGTGGGAGACGTGATCTGAAAACAGTATCGCCTGTCCTCACACTCCACTGCCATCACCGAGCTGTTGTCCAGGTCCAGGATCATGCCCCCCGCCACGGCGCCGCGGGGCTGGCACATGAGGTTCCCTCCCTGGGTGAAGAAGTAAAGCCGGTCCCACGCCGTGGTCACCAGGCCTGTTTTGCTGCGGGGCGCACCCAGTAAATTCGACTTAGTCAAAGTTTGCTGCATTTACGACTCAGTTAATTGTGTTCAAAGGCAAATTATCTCTCTGCCTCAAGGCTTGCTCCAGCTCCCTTAATGTGTGTGTGTGTGTTGAGGGCGGGGGGCCTACTGCAGGTTTCCCTGGTGCTGTAGCAGGCATATTGGAAGGGGGCACACTACTATTAATAAGCACAATGAGCCACAAACTGCCACCATTGGTTGAAGTGCTTGGTGGTAGAGCCAGGTTAAAGTTGAGCCCACCCAGGACCCTGTGTAGAACTGGGCCTGCTCCGTCTGTGAATGGGTATATTTCAGCTTGGGTACATGGGTATAAACCAGTTTTACATTTCTGTTATAACTCTGACTGAACAGCACTTTAGGCATTATTATATTGTTACAAAAAAGCGGACTTGCAAGAGGATGCCTTAAATTGTGTTGTAAGTATCTCCTCCAGGCCCTGAGATGATCTAGTAGTGCTTTAAACAGCTCTGCCATTAAACTGCAGCACATCAATACAGCGCTTCACAGAGCTTCAAGACACTCTGCGGAAATAATACATCTGCTCAGGAGGCAACTGCCCTTTCAACAAAATGTACAGCAAGATGACATATCTCTGTTCAATTGGTAACATGCTTTTCTTTCTTATATAAACCCTGTTCCATACTATTTCCTGCTTCCAATGCCCAACGATCTTCTGTACAGCAATGGTGATATTAGACTTCAAACAGTACATGTCTTCAGGGAATTTCGGAGTATTTAATCTATTGATTTAGACAAAGCATTACAGATCCTTTTTTCTATCTGCATGGGTTAGTAACCATAATCTCTGTAAAATACTGGAGTAAGTGCTATCAGTTCCATACTTCCTGATATTGAGGTAGCCTGCCTTCTGTATGAGGGAGCGGTTGACAGAGTCCTGGTCGCAGTCGGGCATGTAGACTGTGTCCTCCACAGAGAGCAGGTCCCTCTGGGATAGCCGCATAGTTTCAGCTTCAGAGTCCAGCTGGGCCTGGATGCTAAGAGGGAGGAACATGCCTCAGCTAAGAGGTTCTAACCTGAGACTGGTACGGACCAAACTCACCAGCCAGTAAAATACTCACTTTTGGCAGCTGATGTTGTTTGTCTTAATGTTTTTGGCTTTTGGCAGTGTAGCAGTGATTAGTGGGAAATTTAAGGGTATGTTAAACTTCCAGTGCAAATGGGTAAAGAACGATGACAGTTTTACTCAAAAAGTCCCCATTAATCAGAGCTGTATGTTGATCTCATGGGAGCCAGTATTCCTCTGACTGTCAGGAATGATGTACTGTGCATGACATTACTGTGGTTGGACCCAGGGTTTGACTTCATCTTAGCCTTTCATGTCTCCCAAACCAGAGTTTCCATGCAGTAATCCATTATACCCACAATTGTTGCAAGTGGGTTTCTGCAGCAGATTTCAATGCCCACATCATTTTTCAGTGGGTCTACAAGGCCTTTGTTTGAATACTATCCTGAGAAAGTAGAAATTGCCAAGTGCCGAAACAAAAATCGCACCAACCTGGGCAACCGCTTGAGGGAAAATGTCACACAGCAATGGTGGTGGAGGCACCACCGACTGTGATGGTATAATACATACTATAATAGAACTCAACAGCAAATGGCAATAATGACTAGATGATATGAAGGTAATGTTAGTAAAGGGTAAAAAGGAATGGCAAACAAAACAAACCAGCAGTTGGTTTCCACTTGACCTTGAGGCAATGTGAGTTTGAGAGATGGGTATAAATCTTTACCTTTACCTTTGTGTCATGTCAGAGACAGAAGCGAGGAAGCTGTCCATCTTCTTTGAAACCAAATCCATTCCTTTCTTGAAGAAGTTCATCTGGAGGAGTTTGAGAGAGTGACAGTGACAAAACCAATACATCCTGATGAGGAACAAATGGCAGGTGTAAATGACGGAGTGTGTGCGACGAGTGAAAACAACAGGGTGAGGTGAATGCAGGTGAAGGGGAGGGTGGACATATACCTGGGCCTGAGTATACCCCAGCATGGGCTCCAACATGGCCACTCTCTTACGGTACTGCAGGGCGTTGAGGGCACAATAATACTGCATGGAGGCCTGGTGCTGTTTCCTCCTGGTGTAGGCCACCTCTTTCACCACCTCCGTCTTCACCTGCGAAAAGTAAAATTACAATGACTCAATGCCGTAATACATTCTGATACTGCATACACATCTACCTTCCTTTGTAGACGTGAGTTCCTACCTTTTCATTCTCCCTCTTCTTGGGCAACCTGCTGTATTTGACCATGGATGCTTCATGCTCTGGAATGAGAGGAATGAAGACCGGTTCACACTCACTCTCCACCGGTCTCCTCAGCTGAATGTTTTCATACATCAACATTCACACCTCTCTCCACTCTAACAACCTACAATGCTGTGACAACAGACATGTAGCATCCACACATATTCCCATAGAAAAATGGAATATATTGAAATATATTGCAATATATGTTGTTCAGACCAAAAATATAACGCAAATGCATTTAAAGTATATAAATGCAAAGCAGAAATATAGTGCAATATACCAAAATGGCAATAAGTTACACATTTTCAATATATTGATTGAGCTAAAAATATATTCTGTAAAATATATTCTCAAATAATTATTTTTTTGTTATGTGTTTAAACACTTCTTTATATGAATTCCTTTTAAACACCATCAAATTAGCTTCTCATGCTTTTAAGGGTAAATTAATTTTAACAGTGTAATTTAGGCTTGTGAATGCAGAGCAAACCTTTGAGATTTACATACATACCATCACTAGCGATGCCAAAAATTTCTTTCAGTGTGCTTATTTCTGAAATGTAAATAAAAGTTCATAACATGGATTAATGTAATATAACACACATCAACACAACAAAGCTTGTGAAAGTGTAGCAAACATTAGCTCAGAGTGCCAGTGTTGTCCTTAGAGCCTGCAGCATTATTCATGAATAATCCATCCAAAAAGACACCTGATTGTAAACATGGTCTGAGAATGTTGGAGTCCCAGACCCGGTCTACATGAGTGCTACAGATCAGTGCAGTGTACGGATACTACCTGTTAGGTCTTTCTCTCTGAACTGGACCATGGGAAACACCATCCTGTCGGCCATCTGTGTGGCTAGGTCAGAGTACAAAGAGTTCACCTGAGGAAAAAGGGGAGACATGTTCTAAAATAACCTGTGTACTGATGCATGGCCTCTAGCAATCGTATGGAGCTATATCACATCTTTGAAAACTGGATGTGACACAAAAAGTGATAAAGAAATATTCTTTTCACATGGTAAAGTGAAAAAAAACAGGGCTAAATTATGTGAAATAATTTAGAACGCGCTGAGCACTACCTTGGAAAAATCCTTTTTCAGATAATGTGAAGAAGTGTTTCCAAAACTGTTTACTGTTCTGTAACTTGATTAATTTTGTAACTTGATCACTATGTAAATAATTTTAATGGCAAAGCTATTTTTGCCAATATTTTTACCAACTTACTGAGAATATCTGATTTTTATATTTGAGCATGTAACTTCCCATATCATTATGCTGTATTTTCTGAACATTAAACAAATGCCATAAAGTTACTTCATTGACTAAATCAACATGAAATATTCCACATACACAGATACACAGACACACACATATAAAACAAAATTATATCATGTTATTTTCACTTCACTTTGCTCTAGCACGTCTCCCAAATAGCCAATGTTTTAATAGAAATAAAAGGGTAAATACAGTTGTCGCATCTATGTAAAATGGCACAAGATGTTTGAATGGGCCTTGGTAAACTCTGCCACTCTCAATAAAAGCATTAGCAATCAACCACCGAATGAACCACCAAAACAGGTTTAAAAGAATGAAATACACATTTGTGACAGATAATGCAGGCTACACTTTGCACCGTAAGAGTTGCACACACTTGTAACAGATAATGCAGGCTATACGTTGCACCTTTAGAGTTGCAATGGCAGATTTCTCACTCACTTCCCCCTTTTTAACACCCTACAGTATAAAATAAACCTACCAAACAGCATTGCTCACTCTCACTCTTTTAAGCTTTCTTGCTCTATCTAGCATGGGCATACAGATTCATCTGCCCTCCTCATGTTTGCTCCAAACAGAGATCAGATTACAATAGTTCCTCCTCACCTTGAACAACAAGGCCCTGGTCCCCCTGGGAGTCCTGACCTATGTGACCCCCCTGTTAAAATCACCTAAAATTCAGGAAAACTGCTTGATTGGATGTGTCAGTCTTAGGAGAGTTCTACAGTAAACGACTGTTCATTTTCACTGAACACTCCTGGACACAGTGTACATGAATACACAAATACATGATAACAGGAGCTTTCCACCAGTGAGAAAATGACAAGGCTAATAACACTAATACTGAAGGCTACATCCTCAATTTTTGAGTGAGATCAGACTCCGCATCTGTCTCTGTTTGGGTTGTTCAATATCAAGATTAAGTAACATTAATGCACCTACTCTGCTTTCTTTTAATCCACTGGCCAAAGACCAAGGATTACAAGCTCAAAAGTCAAAAGACTAGCCAATACATATTTGAGAAGATCATAAACATGAATTATGGGTTTTGCCATAGATTTTTCTTTTGTGAGGACTGCTGATGATGTAATTAGCCCCGATGATTTTTTACAGACCATGGAGCCGCAGTGCTCACAGGAAAGACAGTTCTTGGCTGCAGTGGGCGTTCAGTCCAATAACAATACAGAACCAACTATCAGTGTAACCAGTGAAAGGCGTTTGATTAATGCAATCAGTATCACTACAGTAATGCATGTTCCATTATTTCTGGTCTAAAAATATGCCTTTAATCAGGGAACCTTATACAGCTCATACTTTAGCCATTCCTACACCTGGACATTTACTTATGCATATCAGGTTGAGCTCTTTTTCTAAGTTTACAACAGCAGCAATCCATCTGGAATTCAAACCTGCAACTCCTAACCACTATGCGACACTGCGGTATGTCATAATCCAAAGTGTTCACTCAGAGGATTACCCTTAAATCAGAAACAATTGAGAGTTGGGTATTTTGTTCAAGTACAAAAATATTTTCCAGAGTACAACAAACAGAGATGTGACTCCAAAGCCCCCACTCTGTGTAGTCATTTTCTACACTCTCCATGTTTCAGACCCACCTCTTCCACTGCTTTTGCAAAGAGCTGCAGAATGCTGATTACGTCCTCGTCCCCTTTCCCAAGGGCAAAATTCTACAGAGAGAGGAAATTATTCATGAAACGATCATGTATCAGCTAACACCATGGAATGACTGAACAATAAACTGTATGTCGTTCATGATGGCTCCCACGGTATGTAAAAATATGTACTCACAACTGGTATATAAACAGTTAAAGCAACTCAAAAAGGTAGACATTATCTTCCCAGCTCTCTGCAATAAATGGGTGTGTGTTGTTGTAAAGTGAACCATTAATAAGGAGTTCATAATTAGTAATAATAGTTGAGTGTAATCCTGCCACCCAAGTCTGGGTGTGTGCTGTGCAACTCCTGTACATCTCATTTTCCCAGAGGTGCTGTAAGATGTCTAACCTGAAATTACTCAGATTGACATTCTCAAGGGGATTTAAGATATGATGGTGTTAATCCAGGACAGTGAATCTAAGTGAACCTAGGAGCAATCCCTGTCGGTATGTTATTGTCTAAGGCACAATGACAATTTTATACTTTTACCAAACTAAAGTTTGTCAGTGCCAAATCATTTTACAACAGCCGTCATTGTTGCATCAGTGTCCACATGCTGTAATGAACAAAAATGCAACTTCAGCCCCCCTCAGCTTTCAACAACTATCAAAAGGGTTTTAGTTTGGAATTTTTAGAAGGTCCCCCGTTTCAGTTATTTTGCCCTAAACTTGGTAACAATGCAGACATTCTAACTTGAAAGGAGTTAAGAAAAGGTGTGTGAGTGTGTGTGCATGAACAACGTATTTTTAGTAATACAATAAAGGATCTGCACTCTTCACAGGGTGAAGGGTGGGGCTGAAGTGGAATGTCACTGTCTTGTTATGTTTTTTTGTAATGCCTGTTGGTTCAGAAGTCATTCACTTATAGAACAATGGGAGCGTGCATGAATGCGCACTGTTCACATCTGCTCACCTGATGCTCGTACTCCAGAAGCTGCTTGGAGAGCTGTTGTGTGGCCAGCACCATTTCATTCTGAAGGGAACAGATACACAGCACAGGACAAGGAAGAGCCGTCAGTGAGAGGTCTTTATTTTCTTAGCCTTCACAGGCATTGGAACTTTCACCCTGCACAGCTGTCTCCTAAGTGACCGCTGACAACAACCTGTACCTCAACCGTCATGCGCAGAAGGTAGTATTTTAGAGTGTTACGTTGCATGGATGATGCGCAGATATTAAACCACTTCAACTTTATGGTATGCGGATTGGCTGACAGCAAACACAGTAAATGGATTGAGTTCAATGGACCTACGCTGTGTGACATTGCGCTGTTAAATCTGACCCCATTTAAAGCCACGGTGTTGCTGCCGCAGGGTCCTGAAAAATGATCTGCCAGTGACACCTCTTGACAATAAGGCAGTAGCTGCAGCTGCTCCATTTTGGAATAGGCCTACCTGAGCACCATACACTCTCTGCATAGACTGCAGCAGCTGGTTGGTGTAGTCTGTGAGTCCCGCTGCATCCTCTTCAAACACACTTAGCAAGGAGCGGGTCTGTGGATCACACACACACACACACACACACACACACACACACACACACACACACACACACACACAGAAACACACACACATTATCATTGGACTTTACACCAGTTCTGTTTGCTCTACCAGAGAATACAGGTTATGCCAGACAACATGGGTGTGGTCAAAATCAGAAAAAAGAATATAATGGAATCTAAACACACCTGTCTACCACGCATTGGACTGTAATGCGTGCATGACATTTACAGTCATTTAACAAAGTAAAATTCAACATGAGGTCTCTTCTCATGAGCCTACAGGCAGTATAGTAAATAACTTGTCTACATCATTCCCTGATGCTTCAGGCCTTGAAATGAAATGTCTTACAAAATGAATGTATGCCATTTGTACATGGCCTAAAGTGTTTTCAAATACCATACAAGGAGCATAGGATTTGAATTGCAAACAGAGAAATTTGCATTCGAATTCATTTGGATCCTACAGTGTGATTTTTCCCTAGAGGATGGAGAGAATATGACAAAAAATCTCTAATAAAGTGGCTGATTTGTATATTGCCTATGCATGGTATTTTGCTACAGGTCCTGGCAATTTTGAAGTGGCTTGCCTCATTATTTACAGAAATCTGAATATCTTCAATATTTCAATCCAGGTTTAAGCCCATCTCTTTAGCGTATCTTACAGCTAACGAACCCTCAAAGCATCTAAACAAATGAATGACAAGGCAGACCATTAACAAATAAAATACATAGCTAATTCTTGAGCTATGAATTGAACAAGTTAATAATATTCTTAACTTGAAAGAAGCTGTCTGATAAAACACACATTCCATGCTGTGTATGACATACATACAAGAGTGTTTCTCTGCCTCACTTGTACTCTATCTCACTTGTAAGTGGCTTTGGATAAAAGCATCTGCAAAATGAATACATGTAAATGTTCTTTATTGCCTACACTACATGCATGTGGTTTTGAATGTTCTGGACAGAGCTTGGCTTTGAGAGACCATAATATACTCAGAACAGGAGACTTGGCTTGTGGAAACGCACTCACGCCCAAAATAAATATGGCCTTCACTATGAAGACAATACCATCCACATTTAAATAGCAGGGTGTTGGATGCGCGTATTTTTGCAACTACCAGTGTTTATATAAATGTTGCTCAAGAAGGGCGCGGGAGAAATAAGCGAAACCCGCCTACTCTGCATTGAGGAAGCGCAGGCTTTAACGTGCGTGCCCAGCAAGTTAAAAATTCGCTAATTCGCCGCGATACAGTAAACCAGCGTAAAATAACAAATGGGTCGGGTTGTGTACGTATAGGAAACTCTCAGAAATCGAGCATTCATCTGCAAATCACCAGTGAAAAGGAATGCAGTAGGCAACACAAACAATTTCGGTTGCGCCTGTCAAAAATCAAGTGACAACGGAGCTGTCATGGCGCTTTACAAAATCAATGTATTAGCTCACATTATGGACTCCATGACATCAACACCGTCCCCCCCCTTCCCCCCCACTTTGCAGTCCCGAGCAGCGTTATTAAATTTCGCACACAGAAAATTGGCAAGAGTGCACTCATAATTTCGCCCGATACTATTCCAAAACTTATTAAAAATAGCATTTCAAATACAGATCCACACGTCCAGCATCGCAACATTATCAAAATTTACTTTAATCACTTCTAACACCATCCCATCATCCGCAAAACTATTGTACACGTCACAGCCATGGAGGAAAATGACGTTTCCCAAGGGGTATGCAAATACAGTAAATGGGGGTACTTATCGTAATGACGTCTGAAACTTTATCTTGCCATTGTTACTTTGTTATGGTTGGTTTAGGAACTCCACAAATATCTTTGTAAACAAGCCAGATGTATAGCAAGGATTCTCGGTGTGGTAGACAGCTAAACAAACTAGATTTCTTAAGTTGTTAGCAAGTCGTTTGCCAGAACGGAACGTGTCTTTTTAAAATAATCCTACAAACGCAAATAATAAAGGATAGATTTATATACTTGCCTGCGGACTGTCTTGCAGAGCTTCTTCGAGGAGTAGTTTGTGGACGGCCGGCATCTTGCTAACAGGAAAGAGAATGATCTTGAATTATTTAGGAATGACTCTCTTTCCCATGGAGCTGTGTGGTGCATGGAACGGGACGCGTAATGTTAGTAGGCGGTCATTGCAGCCAAGGAAGAATTACGTGCACCAAGCAGCATTCAAACATTACTACGACAAAGTTTGGGTCGCATCCTAAATAAGTAAGCAAGCAAGTGAATGACTGCTGCATACATTTAATGCAATCTGATTAAAAACAACACACTGATAATTTTCAATAGGTTTCAAAAGGACTGGTCGATAGTTTTGGGAAGGGTTTTCCTAAATAAATTTACTTAACTCATTTTTAAACTCATAATACTGAGATCTCCAACATTACTAAATAATGCACACATGCAGATGCAGTTAGTTTGAGAGTGTATGCAGCACTTACAGTTGGCCAAGTGTTTGCTCTCCGCAGTTTTTTTCTTTTCATCAATGACGAATTTGTGAAGATTGTCGAGTTCATTGTGTAACAACAGGGCCCTCTCCTGGGAAAACGGAGGACTACATCTATTACGCTGTAATACGTTATAACTTTTACAGCTAAAATCTAAAATAATTCTTAACGTAATTGCTATTTTACAGTGGCTGAATTTACATGGACACTGACTGAAGCACAAGTATAATGTTTTAGCTTTACTTCTCATATACACCATTTCGTGTGGTTTCACCTTGTGATCAAATATAGAAATGGTGAAGCACAGTCTCCACAGGATTTATTTATTTGATTTAAGCCGGTACCGTCAGCTAAGAACCAGTTTTACAATGACAACCTGCAGGATTATTAGATCAGATTGCCATGGGATCTTCAATGACCACACAGAGTCAGGACCTCACTTTAAGGTGTTATCAAAAGATGGCATCTACAGCACAGTGTTCCCATCACTTGGATGGGCCATTGGTTTCCTGTTAGGTCTTATGGAAGACTGCCCCCTACTGGCTCATCCACACCAATGCCAGCAGCAATCTGGCTTTCCCACAAGGTTTCCCATCAGCAATCAGACAGGAGAGAGTTGCAGCGTGTTATGCCTGGCGGAAAGATGAGGCAATTACTGCTTTGTTATCTTCACGTTGGGAATTAAGAAAAGCTTTCTCATGCATATTCGAACATTCCCCAATCACGGATATTCAATTTGAAAAGCTTGTGTGTGTATGCCATCACCGTATTTGAGGGAAGACAGGTAATATAAATGCATTGGTGGCTTGAATGCATGTTCTGTCTGCTTTTGTGAGGTCTCTGTTCTAGCAATATAGTACAACCCACACGATAATCAGTGATAAAGACCTAAACTAGAGGTGATAAAGCATGATAGTGCTGATAGAGTTGACTGCAATTGCACAGTCATCATTCCTTAAAAGATGTAAAAATTAGTGGTCTTTTCAGAACATATATAGTAAATAGCAGGCAGCTGCCCATGTGTGAAAAAATTAATATACAGGAAATGTGAACAATGATTCTATATAGATACATACTGTATGTATATCTGCATATATACGTGTGAGTGTGTGTGAAAAGAAGGTTGGCTGCAATGCTGCATTCATTTGCTTACTCACCTCAAATGTTTGTTTTGGTAGGCTGTAGACTGACCACTGCAACCACTTCCTCTGCGCCGGTGTCCTTGCGTCTCCCAGTGTGCTGTGCGTTAGTGCTGATGCAGCGACACCCACAGCCCTGCTGTCTTACCGCTGCTCCTCACTTCAGCTGCCTTTCTAGCCTTTGGGTTGTGTGGCATAAAAGCATGGATGGTCTTTCATATTGTTGGTGTTGGACTGAGGGAAACAACATTACATTGCATTACATTATTGGCATTTACCAGACGCTCTTATCCAGAGCGACTAACATAGGTTACAGTTTTTGTACATGTTACCCATTTATACAGCTGGATGTTTACTGAGGCAATTCTGGGTTAAGTACCTTGCCCAGGGGTACGGCAGCAGTGCCCCAGTGGGGAATCAACCTTTCGGTTGCAAGTCCTGCTCATATCACTGTGCTACAACATGCTGGCAAGGGCTCTGGACTGGGCTGCTGTTGGACAGCTGAAGTGCGTGTGGTGAAATGTGCTGCTTGAGCTTGTGCACAGCCAGTCCCAGCAAAGAGGCACTGTTAGTGTTATAACAGTGAGAAGGGTCTGCCTGATTCAGCTGGAGTCAGAATGGAGTTGGAGGAATCGTGAAAATCTCTACATTCTACCCTCACAAGCTCAAAGTCCACAGCTGCGGCATATCTACAACTCACCAATACATCTACGACTTTTGCCCTAACCTTTGGACCGGAGAATTGTAAAGTCTGATCTGAACTGACTTCAAAGCAGGCCCGCTCTTTTGTCCGGAAGGCAAGCTGTAGTCCACCCTTGTCTCTGCCTTCAAAGCTCGTTCATGTCAAAGTGTCAGTGAGGAGAGGAGACAGGCTCATCCTGATGCTGAGCAGATCTCTCTTTAATGAGCTTATCAGGCTCTCCTGTTGCTCAGGTGTCCCCTTTCCGTAACGTCTCCATCACATACTGGAGGAGGGCCCGGAAACCTGGACACTCAGGTATTTATAGGTTGTGTCTGCCAGAGCCAGAACCTCACTGTGAACCGATAACTGTCAGCCCTTGGGGGATGGAGATAGGAGAGGGGGTGGGGGTGGGGGGTTGGTGAATAGAGGGGAGGGGGTGGGGGGCGGATGAAAATGTAATCCATTTCCACTTCCACATCCTGCGCAGTCAGGTGGACCATTAGTCACGGAGGTCCACAGTGGGAGAGCAGGAGAGGCTGACAACTGCCATAGCAAACAGCACTTTGTTAGCAACCAGCATTGCAAGATTACTGCAAGATCACACTTTTCAAATGAAAAAATGTCAAGAAAAAAGTCACCATCCAAGCTCCTTACTTATCAAATTACTGTCATCCCTGAAAGACTGAAACACTGATTTGTCTTCTGAATCTGTGGACCTATTGGATATTTCGATGGAGTGACAATCTGGTCTACTCTGGTCTAGTCCTCTGAGAAAGATCAGGTGAAAAAACCATGAAGGGACTTAGATTTTACTACAAGCACAACAAGACGTATTGTTTATAATGTAAGTGTGATGTAAACAATTTTTTATTTCTGTTCTTGTTCACTGTTGATGGGCCCAGAAAGTAGAAAGAGAGCATGCTATCTGTAGAAAATGTAAATGTGCTCAAGTGTTTCTAAAACACCCATGGTACCATGTGAGGAATTTAAAAATTGTAGAACGTGTTCAGGTTGGAGATGCTACATAAATTTCCTTAATTTCTGTTATAAAACTGGATGCTTGCCATTGGCTGAGATCCCTCCCCCCCTTCCCCCTCTTACCCACTCCCCCGTTGCCTGGGCAACCCTGTCATGGTAGCAGAAAAGAGCAAAGCATGTGAGGGCAGAACATCTCTCTCTCTCTCTCTCCCTCCCTCCCTCCCTCTGTCTATCTGCTCCCTCTCTCCTCTCTCCTCCTCCCTCTATATGTGCCTGCCTCCATCCTCTCCCTGTGCACACTTTTCAAGTACGGGAGGAAGAGGCAAAGGGAGCGCTAAAGAGAGTGGCTACAGGAAAAACACAGTGGAAGAGGGAGACACTGTATACCCCCCTCATTCTCCTTTCCTTCTCTCCCTCCCTCCACCTTCCCTTAATCTGCTTCTCCCCCTGTCTTCCTCTCTTCTTTTCTCCTCCTTTTTTTCCTCCTAATTCCTCTTTTTGTCTTTCACTGTGTCAGAGCGGTGTCCGTGTGAGATGGGTTGTGGGAACTCCTCAGCCACCAGCACCTCTGGAGGGGGTGAGTTTGCCAGCGTTACGTCCGCTGTTTGTGTGTGAGAGAGATGGAGGTATAGACCTGTGGTTAGTCATTGCAGGACACTATCGTCTCTGGGTCTGGCTATGACCTCTGGTTACTTTCTCCCTTTAATGGCTGTGAGTCACCGGGGGGCTGGTGAGTAGGGGAATGTACTGAGAGGCAGTGCTAGCCCTTTGCAGGATCCCAGAGTAGCGCTGACAGTGTGGTGTACTCGGCTCAACAGAAAGGCGAGGGCTGTCAGGGATTCCGCCGCTGGTTTTTACCTCAGTCAAGCTTTTAATCTGTGACAGAAATCCAGGAGAGCAGGAGACCGAGGAACACGGGGGTTTGAGTGTGTGAATGGCACTGTGCTCTCTGTATCTCTCCAGCTGCATCCTCCTGCAGACTGAGGTTGCTCTGTCCTCTCTTGTGGACGTTACTGTTGTGACGGGCGGCAGCCCATGAAAGCACGTTTTGATCGTCAGGCTTCATTTCATCAGTAAGAGACAAAGGACAACGCGCTCGCGGTGTTCATCTACCTTCAGCCCAGCACTGCATATCTGCTGACTTCATGTTCTCAGAGAAGATTGTTTTTAGAAAGCTCTCTTTAGCTGTTTGGGGGGGGGGTGGTCAGACTCAGAAAAGCATGATTACAATGATGTGTAAACGTTTTCAAAAAGAGGATTTTTTTGGAAGATGCTTCCTCTGTGAAATAAATCTCACCTATGAGTATGTGTGTTTTGTGTGTATGTTTCTCTCTCTCTCTCTCTCTCTCTCTCTCTCTCTCTCTATCTGTGTGTGTGTGTGTGTGTGTGTGTGTATGCATATGTATGCTTCTCTATGTAAGTATGTGTGTCACCAGTATTACTGTCCCCCAGCACCATATTCCAGGACTGATTATCAGGCACAGACCTGTGAGCAGCAGCATCCTCTGAGCTGATGAGAGGCAACAGTGAGGGCTAATCACTGAAGAGGTAGACATGCTCCCTGTGTAATAACACCTCAGGCAGCTTACTGAGGCTACACGTCAGCCTCGGGCATCAAAACCCCAGTGTGACTCATAGAATCACACTCACGAGGGGGAACTGAGAAAATTGAGTTTTTCTATAGAGTATTAAAAGCAGCGTTAATGGAGAGACAAGCTTAGTCCTCATTATTAGCAGGTGAGGGTCTGAGCTGTTTCCTGTCTGGTTGAGGGTGACTCGGAGTGAGCATGTGAATAGACATCTTGCAGAAGCTCCTGGGGGTGGCCACAGTGCACAGGTGAAGGTGGTCCTGTTCGACTTGTGAAAATTACCTTGTTTCTCCAAATGGGCATCAAGATACGCTGAAGAAAGTTAAACCACTATGGCTACGGTCAGTGATTCAGTGATGGCAAGCCACTGATGGACAAGGAAATACACCCACAAACCCTTCTCAACAAGCTTACAGTGCCACATCGCTCTGTATTACCGAACTGCTGTACTCTGTATTGTACTTCTGTATCTTGCTGTCTGACCTAGTGGCATAGTGAGTACTGTTCTGATAGGGGTGGGAGCCACACTTCCTGTTTTGTCATTTTTCGTTTTTTGTTTCCTGACTCGGTGCATCGCTGGAAATTATAGCCTATGTAGCGGTGTTTTAATGGTCATCTGTGACCCAAATTCTGCTTCTAGATTCTGCTTCTAAATGTTCAGATTTTTACTTTTTTTTCTGAAAATATGACATTTTAAAAATTTGGTTTGAGGTCTGTAGTTAATGATATATAGAATTATTCTGTCCTGCTGATTTTTTTTTTATATATAGCAACATAACAGCATTTATATTCTCTCTAAAAACCTCTGTAAAAATGAAAAGGATACACATATTATGTATATACATGTATACGTATTTCAAATATCTATATATCTATATTCAGAGAATAGCAATATGTTTTTCTAAAGGCATAAAAGCCTGCATAATTTAAATGCTAACACATGTGTGCAAGACCATGTCTCAGCAGAGAGAGAAATGGCAAAATACACAATAGCAATTCAGATTTGTTCTCAGGCAGGTTGTAATGCTGTACCATATTGTCTGCTACTGCGCACAAACTGTAACATAAGTGGCGGGGGTGTTTTCTCCCAGTCTCCCATTGCCAAGGTAGCCTCTGAGGTATACAAACTGATTAAGCTTCTCTGTGTGAATATTTGCCAATTAAAATTAAGTCCCCAGAAACCACTGCACAGTAGAAAATACTCTGTTTTTGTCATGCTGAGTCCTCCTTGAAATTTTTGTGAATGGCTGCAAATTATCATAATGTGGACAGGGTGAGCTCAAAGGGAACATCATCTGGGTTTTTTAAATCTTCAGATGATAATTCTTAGCTACGCAGAGTGGAGGGATGGAATATCTCAAACAGATCCTCATCTTTCTGAGCCCTTGGATGTCATCATCCTGGCCCCATCTTGTTTTTCCTAGCATTTCATTTTGAAATAGACTGATCTCCTCCAGATGGCTTTTAATGTAAGGGCCAGTGATGGTTCAGCACAGTCCCTCTCACCCTCCTCGTCATCTCTCAGACCGGTTTTCACTGGTCTGAGACCTCATTGACTTGTATGCTCTCTTCACACTTGAAACTACTTGAAACAGGTTCAGACTGATTGCAGTAAAACCCACTACAACCAGCTTGGAAAAAAATTATTTTGTAAGTGTTTGCAATGACTTATATAGGCCAAAGAGGCAGGGAGCTGTATGCCAGCATAATCATGCACTTGTATAACATGTAACCACTGAATCATGAATGGAACAAGTGTTTATGAAAACAAAAAGGTGTTGCCTATTGTTAGCTAAGAAGCCTTGCACCCACAACCATTATTGTCCACCTCCATAATAGACATGTTTGCCACTCACAAACCACATAGATTCTACGCAACGATTATTTGGCCCTTGATGACCTAGAAATTTAGTGATGTGGCCCTCAGTGAAAATGAGTTTGACACCCCTGACATAGAACTATTCACAAACAACTAGGCACTTGAATTTGTTCGAAAAAACCTTTATGTAGGAGTCAAACCCATGATGTTTTTTCTTACAAAGCAAAGTCACCCATTTAGGAAGATAGGCAGTGTTTGGTTTGAAACCCCCTCAGACACATACGAACTGAGGTGAAGTTTTCCCACTGAAACTGTAATTTGGGGATTTCCAGGTAGAAACAGCTCAGGCTGTTAAATTTCTTTCAGTGTAAATCGGTTTTGGCGGTTGAGTCCTACCCAATGTATACGGGTGTTAAGCAGCTGCACAGTACAGAGTTTATGATAAAAGCAGGTAACAGCCAGTCAAGAGCCTCCAGGAGTGCCACTGGAGACCTGCTCAACCCTTTGTGAAAACTGTGGGAGGCACTTAGTGCACTGAAGGCTTTCTTTTCATTCTTTATCTCCTGATCAATGTAGCATAGCATCTACAACATGAAGCAAAACTCAGTAGCTTTATTTTTTATCACAGTCAGTTATAGATCTCAGTATAATTGTGTAACTTTGATTTTGATCATATGCTGCGCACGTACAGTGGCTTATTACTGTAATTCTTTAGTTTGCAGCCAAACCCATATCTGCCTTGTTGTCAGCTTTGACTGAACATTTTCTATGTTGTCAGAGTGACAGGTTGTTTTCTCACTCAGTCCTGGTATTCACCTCTTAAAAAAGGAGCACAATGCCAAGTAAATGTGACTATGTATGTTGCTTTTTGCATACGATGCCATGAAACAAGGCAGTGTTAAATGCAGTGTTAAATGCAATTTCTTTGGGGGCTACAACATCACAAAACAATGTCATGTACATTCAGGCCAGATATGGGGCAAACAGGGTATCGCGCCAACAATTCCAAGCCTGGCAGGTGCATTGGTTCCAAGAGTAAATAAGTCCAGTAAGTAAATAAGTCCAATAAGTAAATAAGTAAATAAGACTTATGTACATTCAGGCCAAAATGTAAACTGAGTTCACACACATGTTCAGGTAAGTGCAAACGCACAGGAATAACCACAAGCATGCACACACACAACACACGGTAGCAGACAGCAGGGGTGTCTAGAGGGATGACTCATAGTTGGGTTGACGTAATGCATTTTGACACATGGCTTACAGTATGTTTATTTGTGTGTGCGTACTGGTGAGAGACGTGCCTGCCCACCTGTTGAGAATCAGGCCCGCTTCTTATTGCCTGTGAGTAAGTGTTTGTCTGGGAGCGTTGGTGTTGGTTGGAAGGCTTCCAGTTAAAGTCTGCCTGTGTGTGTGTGTGTGTTTGAAAACAGTGTGTGAGTCTGGGAGTGTTTTCAACTAATTGTTATTTCTCCTTCAAATAAATTGCCACTGGGAGTTGGTGCAAAAGGCAAAGTTAAAAGTTTTTCCTGCGCCCAGGCCAGTGAATGCACAATTACCTTTGCTATCCCTGTTTTGTTCAACCTGAGAGCAGCTGCGGACAAAAACATTTTGTGGGGCTTGCTGGTGGTTCAGACAGTTAACACACTTGTTCCGAGCACAGGGTGAGCCCTGTCACCTGAGGTTTAACCCGGTGACATCAGGGAGATCCACCTATCCTCTGTTCAGAGTCTGCTTCCTGGTGCACCATGAGGCTTGTAGTGTGAAAACAGAACTGTGTAAGCATGCATATGTGTTGGAGGACTGCATTTGCCACACCCTATGCTCCTGCAGTACTGCAGAGGTTGTCATGGTGGAAAGAAGGAAATGAAAACTTGGTATGTAAATTTAAAAATTGTGTCAGCGTTACGAGGAAGAAAGAAACTTACATTATTATTTCTTTTCTTTCCTCAGGTCCTGCTGAAGCTTCAAAAGATGTGTAAGTATTGCAGAGGTCTTAATATAACTCACTACAGCTCACAAAGCACTGGAGCAAAACATACAGGAGCAAAACATACATACTCCTTAGGTAAACTTGATCTTGAGAAAGAGTGACAGGGCTGGCATTTGGCCCCATTGATTCATCTATAAGCCACATGCTGCCAGTGTAATTCAGGCAAAGCCATGCAATGTTTAACCTAGGTTCAACCAACATCACCACTCATAGTTTTTCTTTTTTTATATGAAGAAATTCCAGTTTACTCAACATGCATTTGTCTCAATTACAGCAGCAATCACTTGTCCTTTTTTTCATTTATTCATTGGATCTAAAGGTTGTGTTAACTTGACCTTCTTAGAAACATAATTTGCAGAAAAATGGAATTGTGTACCTTCTGTTCCTGGACTTCATAGTGTTCCATATTCTTGGTTCTAGATTGTAATATGTCACTGTTTCCAGTGGGTGTGCACCACAATGAGTTCCCTACCTCTGAATGGGCTTGTGGGAAGTGCTTTGAATTGGAAGATAATTGCAATTTTCTTGATTTGTGTTCAGAGAACAGTGTTCTAGTGGGAATTTAGCTGGTCTGTAATTTCTTGAAGTAGACTTAGCAGTGCATTTGGTCCACTTCCTCAATGTGGAGATCAACTTTATGTGAAATAGCATACTAGGCAGGCTTATGTCAGCTCTTTTGATTCTCCCTCATCAACAGGATGTGTTTATCTGGTCACTCAATGGTTGTGACTTTATGTTGGTTTAAAATCACAGGTGTCAAGGATACATTTTTCATATCTGTGTATATTGTGATCATGTCCACTGAAGCAGCATACATGTTATGAATGAAGTCCTTAGCGGAGGATTGGTGGAAGTGTACTTACTTCCTTTCAAGGACATGCCATTACTGTGCTCTGCCTCTGTACATTTATGGTATGAATGTGGTGAAAAAATATGCATCAATCATTTCATGAGCACATAAGAATATAAGAAGTATAATGACAAGAACATTCTATTCAACCGTACCGTTCCTGCTCAATGTCAGGAGTATATTTTTGCTATGCCAAGCCTTATCTTGTACATTCTGCTTCCTCTACAAATCCTGGTATGCTATTCAATGCATTTAGAAAAAATATTTTGCAGTATCAATGTGAAATTTGACTAACTGATTTTCACTTATGTTCTCTTCTGCTGCTGATAGAACTCTTTTTGAAATGGCTTGTGGTCCACTTTAATATGCCTTTTAAAAATGAAAAAACTTCATTCAAAGCCCACATGAGTTTCTTTTTGCTGAGACTAAAGAGATGAAGTGTCTATCTATGTAACATACATTTTTGATACTTTGAACCCATCTTGTTTCCCTTTTCTGTAATTTTTCAGCTGCTATGTCATTCTTATTGTGTGGTGCCCAGAAATGCACTGGACTACACTGTAGTACTTACTGTATTTCAGTATTATCTAATTATTCCTGGTTATCAGATGTAACTGTAGGCATATGAGACCTCTTCCTGCGTGCATTTGTATCTGGAATATTTTTATTGCTACAGAGCCTTCCCTATTTTTAGTGCGCCTAATATTGCTTTTTCCATAAATTGTCTACTACAACATTGAAAAAATTATTAGATCTATATTTTTGCATCTTTATTCATTTGCTTTTCAATAACCCAATTTTTGGCGACCCTTATTTCTTTTTTTACCATATTCACAATACATGCCAATATATACATTATGCCATATTTATTACACTCCAGGCATACACTCCAGGTTATGATCTCTTTCCAGAAGCTAATAATATATTTCTACATTAAAGCACTTCTCATTTACCTCCCTGCCCCAATTTAAATATCATTTTCAGGATTTAGGGGGCCATTCTCACAATGTCTTGCACGCTCAGGGTTCTTTTTCCCTGGTCTTCACTCTAGATCATACTTAGCACTTTATCTGACAGGCCCTTACTGCTGTTGTTAGCAGCCCTGGCACAAGTGCCCCATAATCCTGAACCCCTCTTTCCTGCATCGGTTTTGTAGCCACACATTAAATCTCCACCAGTGTGTCTCTTTGCTAAGGAAAATATTTATTGTGAAAAGGGGCATTTTCCATACCATCAAGCTGAAAAGGAGCTGAAAGCCACTGACTGTCCTCAGTTAACCTGAGCCGCTTTGTCAGTCAGCAAGGCTTGTGGGACCGCACGGGCAGGAAACCCCCCTGCAAATCAGTTCTCAGAACGAGTGTGCCAGCTGCCGCCTGTGCTCTTTGATAAACATCTGACCGGCCCCACTGCCATACAAAGTTCAGAGCAGGGCTGCTGCACTCAGGCCAATCAAGGCTAATTAGACAGCTTTTCAGAGCTCAGCACAATCACAGCATCACGGCACAAGGGAAAATCCACCAGGAATAAACAGCCATTTGTCTACACGCACGTAATGAAGGAGAGTACAGGCGGGTATGCAACAGGTACAGTAAAATGTACCCTCTATGTTTTCCATCACTCCTGACCCATGCGTGTCTTTTTCATATTGCTTTATGGATTGAAAAGAAAGGTAATTATTACAGAATCCTTCAGCCAGGTGTTTCTCAGTCCTACTCCTGGAGGCCCACTGTCCTGCATATCTTCTATCTATCCTTGCTCCAAACACACCTGATTAGTGTGATTAACATGCTCTTGATTAAATCAGGTGTGCTCAGCTAATCAAAAGTGCCACTGATGAGTTCAGTCAGGTGGGTAGAGCAGGGGGCCCCCAGGAGCAGGACTGAGAATCAGTGGTTTAACCAGATCTGCTCAGCCTCTCTCTGATTTTCTGCTCTTCTTTCTCAAATACTACTAAAGCTCACCTGAGAATAAAAAAAAAAATTGTTTTTGTCACATTGCTTTTAGTCACTTTTTATGCCTTTATGCCTTGCTGAGGGTAAACTTTAATATTTTAAATCAAACTCTCACTGAAGCAGAATATGTGAGAATTGTATGTGTATGGTCTTGCAGGTGTAATAGTAAGAATAAAAAATAAGAAAAGATTTTATTTTTGAAGAACTTTTAAATTCATTGGTTCAAAGCACATTCCAACAAAAAAATGATCAGAATAAATCCATAATTTACTAAATACAGCAAATTCAAAAATATACAGACGGAAAAGTTACACAACAGCAGTGAAACCATAAACAATTAAAATAATTAAAATAATTATTAAAGTAAAATAATAAATATGCGTTTAATTTAAAGAATGTTTTATGGTTCTCATGTGTTTGCAATGCATTCCATCATATAGGGGCCAATACTGAAAAAGCAAGACCACCCTTTGTTGACAGAGGGGTAGGTGGAACACACAGATGACCTTAAGATGATGAGCTAGGATGTTTACCATCCACATACAGAGCTAATGGGTGTAAAATGTACTCTTAGGCCAAGGTAAGCAAGGCCTTATAAGAAGTGAGAAGAATTTTAATTTAAGAATTTTAAACTTAATTCTAAAAATTACTGGGAGCCAATGTAGAGGTGCCAAAATGGGGGAATATGTATAGTTGCATATATTTTATGCAATGCAAATATTGCAATTATTTTAGAGTTGTAACTTCAGTTTGACTGGAGGTACATAATCTGGAGCAGTTTTGCACAGATTAAAGATATTTAGTCATTTACAGCACAAAATGGAGAATTTGATCATAACAATGAGCAAGGCCTGAGACATGCTGAGTTAAACTGAGAAAACCAATCATATTTCAATACGCTGGGGAATTATGCACGTGAATAATACAATTACCAAGTAAGAGATTTTAGCTCATTACAATTAAGGATAGCAATTCCACAATCTCAGATAAAATGTAAATTAAGGATTTATTATTATTATTTTTAGGGGGGTGGTTATTGTAGTTAATAGGAAAACGAATGGGAGCAAGTTTTGCTTTCATGTAGCCTGATAAAGTGGGCTGCATTAATTTTTCAGAATTAAAGTGTTTTTCAGAAACAAGGGCATCCACGCTGTCAACTTTAATTGAATTTCTAGCTCAGGACTGCTCTGTAACAAACCACATCTGAGAGTAGAATTTGTTGAGACACCCCATTCCCTGTATTAGCACTGCCTGCTTTGTGTACTTGAAACATTAACATTTGCAGCAATTTATGCAATAAAATTTCAGTGACAGTCAGCGAGCGACACATAGGGGAAGAAGAAAAATGACCTGTTTGAAAATTTTTCTGAATCTGTTTGTAATTGAACTGTATGCATAATGGTAATGACAGATAAAATAAGACTCAGCCATTAGGAGCTCAGTATTTTTAATATGATTACATGTAATGCGATTGCCCTGCCTTCACATCAACATGAGTTTGTTAAAATGGAGAAGAGAAGCAGATACGGGACTATTATCAGGCAAACAGGCAATGACCTCCCCAGTCAATTTGTTGTTCATCAGCTGCCACAAAGCTGTTTGCAAACCTATTCCATGACAGGGAAGATCACAAAAACCAGGAAGCCTTTAATCACAATATCATAAAGATTATCTAGAATTTGTACTTTTGTAAATGTGTTTATTGCCTGCACCATGATATAGGTCTGCTGACTATCCTAGCCACTTGAGATGAATTAGAAGTTACATATAACATATAACATATATAATCACCTCAACTACATTACTGATACTGTAGTGTCTGATTGAGCTCTTCTTCATGCTTAACCAGAGATGCATACAGCAATTCTATTATTGTTTCAAAGCCCAGAAAACTTGCTTGTTTTCTTGCTTTACACAAAGAGTTTGTGTGTTTCTTTGTTCTGGGTGCCAAGAGTATCCTGTTTCTCCCTGAGAGAGCCACAATCCAGGATGCTTTGCATGTCTTGATTACAAGAGCCCTTGAACTCACTCTCGTTGATTTAAGTCAGTGCTGAGCAAACCACAGAAGTTAAATGCATTGCTGTCGTGCATCCTGTTGAAAACACTGTAATCACTCACTAATCAGGATAATGACTATGTATGTGGAAATATAATGGGGGTGATACTATTCCAGTAATTTGGGAGGAGGATCTATAAGCTGTATTTCCAGTTCTGACACATGCCATTCCCAGGACTGTGCTCCTATCCCTGGTTGTGCTAAACCTCACTTGTGTTCATTTTCATCTCCTAGTCTTTGAACTTATTTGGGATGCTCTCACAACCGGCTTTTTCATAACTTTTCTTGGTCAGATTATTCTGCATATTGTCACAAAGACGGCTTGAGCTTCCTCTTTGTTCATTTCTGTTTTATTTTTCTAGTGCTGAAGCTAGATTTGTGCTAGATTTGAAGGAGGTCAATGATCATTTATGCTTTATCTTTTAACAGGACAGAGGACCCCTCACCTGACGATGAAAAAAGAAGGTATGTGACGTTTTCATATTCCTCACTCACATCCACTAAAGGTTATATTATACATACATTATACAATGGGACACACACACAAACAGACACATGTTCACCCATATACTGGATGCCCATATACTGCTTCCCAAAGCAACTGATCCATTTGAATTTGCATGCTTAAATATGTGCTAACGAGGTATTTATTGCCTTCATTTGCATAAAAGATTCATTTAGCACGTGTTGTTCTATTTAAGATCAGAACTGGAACTGACTCTGGTATTACCTGATTCAATATAGCTGTATCTGCGAGGTGCATTATGTTTGTTAGTCTGTGCTGATCTCTTTTGTGTGTGTGTGTGTGTGTGTGTGTTTTATACCCTGACATGACCTGAGCTGTGTTTCTTCTTAGGAACTATGGCGGGGTGTACGTGGGTCTGCCGGCCGACTTGACCGCCGTCGCTGCCAGCCAGTCTAAGTCCACACGCAAAGGTAAGGACAGAAACCTCCTTTGCTGCTTCGCTGTTATAATCCCATTTCCACTCTCAGAACCTAAAGCCCCTTTTTGTGAGACTGAAAGATAACACAGCAAGAAAATGAGGTAGAATTAAAGTTTCCGGTGTTTATCCTGAATTTAAATAAAACCCTTAAATGTCATATTGGAAATTATTTTTCTAACAGTTGCTTCTTTATGAGAGTCAGAAAGCCCATTTTTCTCCTTTAACTAAATGTCATTAGTAGGTACATGTGTTTTGTTGTCCAACTATATTGTTATTAAAGGCTGGTAATCAGATTTAGGAGAACAGGAAATGGACCCCTGCCTCTTCCAATCATGGAGTGACCTGCGGGTTCTGTTCCCCCTGCTGCGAGCCAGCGTCCTGACTGACAGCATTGAGAGCGCTGAAAACTAGGCAGCCTTCGGGGTTTTATTTTGAGCAGCCTGTGTGTGGCGGTACCACCGCAGAGCGAGGAGCAGATTGAACAGTGGGAGGGAAGGTGATCTTGGGGGGTAAACAGTGCAGAGAGAGAATAGCCTGCCTCTGCAGGGCACATCTCTCCCCGGCCCCCCCCCCCCAGCATTAGCGAGTCTCGGCAGGGCCTTCCTAACCGTCTACCTGACAATCACTCCGCGCTTCCTGTGCTTGTGAGGACATGGTCGAGAGTACATGTGCACGGTCTCTCATAATCAATCCATTAATGTGTTTATTTCACTGAGCACACATGCTGTGGGTTTGCTCGCCAGCATTAAAGCCTCCATTAAATAAATAAAGGACTGCGACGCCTACATGACAGCATAGTAATGCATGTCCGATGCACTTCCTCTGCCTTGTTAGTGTTGATATTGACATACACAGTATCTGTCATTAGTGACTGTTATACCAAATGTTGTGAAATACAACCAGATCGAAAGTCTGAATGATGCTGGAAATTGGGAAGACGCTAAAGTAAAAAAAAAAAAAAAAAAAAAAGTGCTGTGTTCTTCCAGTTCACTGTCATGTCAGTGTGACCAGGTGTCAGAGGGTCTATCTTATTCTCAGGACTGGAGCAGACCTATTGGCCCTACCTGCAGTACCCAAGCAGTTACGCCATATATCTTATATTACGCTGCACAAAATCCAGGGTAAATAGAGAAAGACATTACTTGTCAGTCAGCCATCTCTCCATACTGAAGCAAGCTATCTAAGTGAGGTATTTAGCTAATGGGCTTAAAAGATCTGATAGCCAGATAGGCTGTCCGCCTCATGTGGATCTCAATAATCTCAGTTTTTCATTCCAAACAATTAGCTGCCAGAAATGCTTGGTAATTGCAGACATATCTAAGAAGTGGTTGGACTGCTGCTCATGTCATCTGGTTTTGCCGTATCACTGCAGTCAGTATTCAAACATGGGGGAAGGCACATGTAATATAAGAACATTGGCTGTATATTGGCTGTTTATGCAGTTACATGATGCATGAAAAATATGATTATGAAATCTGGTTTCTCTTTAAAGAAATTATACACATGTGGATACCGTAGTGATGTTGAGTTCTACTCAAGCCTAAAAACTATATCAAATAATACAAGAGTCTCCACCATAACATGTATTGATACATGGATAAAATTGTAAAAATGTAATTTGCTCTGGATAAACGGATCTGCTAAATGACAATAATGTAAATGTAATGTAATGATACTGGAGGTCAAAATACTTAAATTTAGTCCCCCATAATAAGTACTGCTCAATATCCTCGTTGGCTATTGATGTGTTTTGTTGTTACTTTACTTTATTGCCCATGATTTATGTAACTGTCCTCAAAGTGCAGAAATCAAAGCCAAAGTACACAGAAAAAGGAAGAGAATTTCATTTTTTAACTGCCTGTTTGAGGTATTTCTTTTGCCACTTCATCCTGGAATGAAGATTGCACAGTATCAGTGAAAAATGAACATTTACTGAAAGCTGAAAGAGACCTTGTGTGTTACATACTATACTGAGCCGGAACTGTGACACCAGTAAAAAGAGACCCAGTCCAGTCCTTTTGTCCTTCAGTCCTATTTCACTTAAAATTCCTGCTTCTGATTTGTTAGTTTTGCCATAGGTAATCTTCACCATTCCTAAAATAAGGTGATGGTGGATCTGAAAAACAGGGAGAAATGAAGCAGAGGCTCCATGCTGATGTGAATATGAGGTGACAGCCCTGCGCGGTTAGCGCCAGGAGAACCGGGAGCCAGCAGCTGGTAATTGGTAATGGCGCCGACAACAGGGACGCGGGGGGTGAAATGCTTAGCTTAGCGCTGCGGGGGCGCTCTGTAATGGGAGCTCCTAATGAAGCTGCTGGAGTTTGTTTGGAGGAGTTGGAGCTGCGGGGGGGGGGGGCGGGGGTTTAGAATTGCACCCCCCCCTCCTCCCTAGGGGAGAGGCGCTCTCTAAATTTCCTGATCACTCAGCACTGAGAGTGCACATAATAATACACCCCCCCCCCCGATATCAAGAGCACAGGTAAGCTGCTTGTGTACGCTTAAAATAAAGATTCACAGGTTCACCTGAACAAGACAGACCTGGCTGTGCATCACAGTTGTATTATCCAGTCTCAGAACTGTATGGGTGGAGTATTCATTTTTTTCTTACACTTCCTGAGTTGTAATAATAATGCTCTGAAATGGGTGCTTTTATTCTTTGTTTTAATTAAATCAGATCATTCATTGTGTAAGACAATTATTTCCTCCATTATTCATATAACTTTTTAGTTATTCGTACAGACTCATTTAATTTGTTCTTCTTCAACAGATTAGCAAAAAATGAAAAGAGAAAGTAAAGAATAAGACCTAGTATGAACAGGTATGGGTAATTATTACTTAAAATCAAATGTGAATGTTGTCATCTGGTACATTAAATGTAAAATTCCATTTAAGTGATTCTTTTGATGGAAAACTAATTTTATAAGCCATTAGCTATACTGAATAGGTTCATAAAAAGTTGAACATTTTGTCTGTTTTTTGTGTTTTTCTTCAAGTTATGTTTGCTGAGGGCATTCCACGTGCCGCCAGAGGGGAGGAGTTTGACCATTAAAAGATGAAACATCTACGATTAGGCTGTAGTCCACTAGGCAATAAAGACAAAGGCCCGCAAACACACAGATGAACAGAAGGGCACTATTATGCACCTCTCAACCACAGACAGATTCCATGAGATGCAGCCAATGATCACAAGGGCGTGCGCCGTTTCAAACATACCGGAAGACAAACTGAAGGCTAAGGCATTCATCTGTGGGTGGGTTGTCAGTGGGACCGTCTCTCCCAGGTGCTCGAAGGCCATTTGGATGCAGAGAAGGTGCCTGTTGGGGCACTCAGAGGAATGAAGATGGAAAGCAACATCCAGGTACCAGGCGTGGAAGATGCTAGAGATGGCCCTGAAACAAAGAAGGTCTGAGGAGGCTGGCTCCGAGTGGCATGGCCCCCGCACAAAGGAGCCTTTGTCCTTGGGAGGGTCCTCTTTCACTCTCGCTAAATGGGCCCCGCTGCATAGAAACTGGAACAATGAGCAGTGTGGTATACGTGTCATCCTGGGTGTTGGAGGGGTTTGTTCTCTCAGGGTACCACGGGAGATGACAGTTCTGGAGGAACACAAAGCAAACAATTGATCTAGACGGCTTGAAATAATTGGAAAAGGTATTTGTTTTCCTCCTAAAGACTGCAGGAAGCAAAATGGCTCCCAGACATTTTTTTTAATTATTTATTTTTTACAATATACCATTTATACATATGGGAGAGGTGAACCAAAGACCAAAGACAAGATAAATGTAGCCCTGCAGAGGAAAACTGTTATATTCCATGTGATGAAGACTCCCTCCCCATTTTAATTTTGTAATCACAGTCTCTGGGCCGTTGTTAGACAGAATTCCCTGCTGAGTGATGCTGTGTTGTCGGTGAGCTCATTTCACCAGGTGCTGCCCCCTTCAGGTCCGAGGCGGACAATAAATGTAAGGGAGGCTACACAGGAAGGGTCACACCTTTTCCTGACTCATCAGCTCCTCCCATCACACTAGGCACTGGGCTACATTAAACCCGGAAACTCACTTTTTAAAATAAATTTGTCCCTCTTGCCATCTAAAAACCTACAAAAAAGGTGAAAAATAAAATGGAATAGGTATATTTCTCCTTATGATGTAAACGGCAGGTGTATGGTTTGTGAATGGATATTGTTAGTGGAATCAAGATTTGTGATAAGACGATGTGTTTGTAGCAATTTTGAACTTGTCATCTTTAAATTGTTTTTGATAATAGGTCCAGGTAAAGTATGTGTGAGAGAGAATTGACTACTCTAAAGTCCATTGTAAAATTTAGTCATTGACAGTGGTGGCTGGTGAACTACAATTACGGCAACCGGAGAGCTCAAGAAGTATCTTGATTCTATTTTTTCAGTATTGAATGATCCACAAACAGCCATTTTAAATAAGGATCAACCATGAGCAGCGTATGCTTTTATATCTGGTTGCATCTGTGTATTAAGTTAAAATGAACCCCCAAAATAATTTTAGTTCTACAATGTAATTGAAGCTCTTTGATAATAAAATGTATTTAACATAAGAAGCACAAAGGTAATGTGACAGGATTGTGAGGAAAAAAGAATTAGCAACTGATGGACAATCCTTATTAAAATTAGCAAGCAAGCTTAGTAATCACAAAATAAAACAGGGTCAGGATCTTTATAATTTTTAATGTGACTTCTCTGCCTCCTCTGTAAGCCAACAGCCACTACTGCTCGTGGTTATAAGGAGATGTAATACATTTTGTAACCCAGTAGCTACTATTGATGGTGCCTCCATATTTCTTTTTCATTTATTCATTTTATGCTCCGCCTTTATTGTGATTCACTGTAAAAGCGTGTTTGTGCAATACCAATGAATTGTCACGTCACACACCGTAGTTGCCATTTGCTGTGTCTCAGATGCCTCTTCGTACAGTTTGCCCCCACTTGTCATTCTCATTTCACAATATGGAAAGTACAGAGCACTGCAATGTATGAACATTTCCTCAACCAGGATTCAAGGCTCAGAGAAAACCCTTGACTACAGAACCAAAACTGCGACACAGTTTTTTTTTTTTTCAATCTAGGCTGTCACATTATACTTTTAAAATATTCTGCAAAAATGTATTTCAGATTTGTCAACAATAGTCTGGATGGGAAATGCAAACCTAAATTAGAAATCCTAAAATACTTTAGCCTGAGACCGTGGTGTGCAGTGTTTAATTACTGGTAGTTTGTGCTTGCATTAGAGACTGTGAGCTTTTGTCAGTATCGCAATGTAAAGTGCACAGTTAGATTAATGCAGTTCTGTGTTCATTAATTTGGCTCTAATACAGTAATACAAATGTTCTTTGGTAGAGAGCATGAAAGGTGGAGGGGTTGAGAAAAGAGGCTTTCTGGAGGTTGTTCTTGAAGGACTTTTTTTAAATAAAATGTGTCAGCAGTAGGATCCCAATGGAGAGGGTAAGTAGGCCAGTGCTCACACTCCAGGGATCTGAAGGGAAGGTCACTTGTCATTGTTGCTGTGACACAAGGCCTTTCTTTCAAAGTTCTCCACTCTCCGGAGTGCATTCCTGCTGCTTGGCATTTTCTCTGCTTGTGAACCCCATTATTTAACACGCCTGGGCTATACCCTGCTCTCTGTTACTCTATAACCCTTTAAGGTACAGGGCATGAACATGAACACCCCAAGATCCCCAATTTTGGGTGCCAGGAATGAGCCAACAAAATAAGGTGCAATATTGGAATACTAATGCATGGCTATGAGGACTGCTTTGGGCTCAGATGGCTTGATTTTCAGTATGCCCATACAAAAATGAAATATATTGTAATATTTTGAGGAATATGCTCTTCAGCTGAAGAATATACTACAGATGGAATGGAAATCTGGAACATTTTGCAATATTATAATTTTTTGTACGGGTGTTAACACAGTCTGTAGTTGTCTAATGTTGATGAAAATGCAGTGTTCGCTGATGAACTGCAAGCCAAAACGGTGGTACAACACAGAAAAGGGTTTGATATTATTTAAAAATGAGAACGGGAATGCCAGTGAAAAGGAGACGTGATAAAGGTGTAAGGCTGTGTGGCAACGTTGCCTTTAAGAGTCAAGGAGAGATAAATTGACATGGTATGTCATGAAATCTACCAGTGCTACATGCCCATCATTAGCCATGTCAGGCTATTCCCCTGCAGTGTACTTCTGTTGGTCAACACACCTGATTCGGTACATTAATACCTTAAGATCAATGAGACTGAGCCTAAAGAGTTAATGTTTACCAGCTGTCAGATGTGTCTGACGTACCCCAGTGATGTTCTCAGCAGAGAGCTGTCTCCAGCACAAGAATCATGATCACACATTGACTTAGTATAGCACAAGTGTCCTGTTATCTCAGAAGTCAACAGCCACTCAACAGCCCTTTTCACTTGCTTGCTTCTTTTTTTTCTGTATGTATGCCTGACTCTGGCAATTGTACATTTACTACGAAAGAATTCAGCCCCTATGATCTCTATATTCGTTCTGGTGTCCTGCTGTAAACTTGTCATAAGCTTGTACTGTAGTGCAATGAAAATCAGTGCTCGGTATGGCCAAATGAACCCTACCCCTGGAATGTATTTTCAAGTACTCATGGACTTTTTTTTCTGCCATACATACATATGCAGCTATAATTGTAAGCCAGACTACTGATACAATTTGAGACAATTGTCCTAGATGACGCGTAAGTCATGTCTGCTCACATTCGCCCAGGACAAAGCTTTTTGTGTCTGAGAGAGGACAAATCAGTTTTAGCTTGTTACTGAAACATCCTTATTACGTCTAAACTGTTCTGTGTCTTGTCTGTCCCATAATAGTTTAATGGCATTACAGAGCCCTGCATGTTCAAATGGTGTGCAGTGTTCTCATACATTAATAAATATCTAATAGTCCTATACTATAGCATAATTCTATATATCACGCTAATTCGTTATAGTGGTAAGAATCCTAATATTAACATAATACAATTACATTGGCAACCTCACTGTTGTATAGTTCCTTTCAGAAATGCTGGAAAGGGGCTACAATATAAATATAGGTAAAAATCTTTGAATGATAATATTTCCCCAGTCTATTCATCAGTTCACAGTTTTTGAGTGGAAATAGAAAAGGCGGGGGACTACATGATTGGGCTTAGTTTCACCCTGTGTCACATAAAAGTCAAAAACACACAGAGCCTCACCTTCCGTATGGCTCTCCTGGTAAGGATAATGAGGCTCATTATGTTTAGAACTCTTGATTGCTTTGATCCCTAACCATGATTCCTTGCTGCTTAATAACATGGATACCGCACTGAGGCCATGCGGGTCAAAACGATGACATTGGCCATTCTTGTGTTGTATCATGAGACAGGCAGTCATGGAGGGTGCATTAGGGGAAGGGGGAGTCCAGCACACAGCACGGTCCTGGGCGAAAATATAGTATGGCTTTCCAAAGTGACTGCCAGAACACACGATGTGACAAACACATTTGTCCCACAAGTAACCAATGCTGGTTAAAACTGATGGTCTGTAACAAAGAATGCAGCCATCAGGGTCCAGGTTTGTTTTAGTCAAAGCTCTGTTCTTACCAATGTTTTTTTTTAGTCTCAAGAAACTTTCAGTAATCAGACAGAGAGATGCAGGCAAGGTCATAACTGCCCTAGTGTAGCAGATGAGCTATGCTTCCAGGGTGGACTAACATTCATGTCAGGAATAGGTTAACACATTCACACCTTCATGTGGTCATTTCTCATTTCACTAGTCCATCACCATTAAAGTGTAAATTGAAGTGATGCTATTTCACATGATAATTGTTGCTTACAGAACACTAAGTGTAAAGATTGTCCAAGTCAAGTGAACCTATTCACAGATCTGCAGAGCTCCATATTTATACTTTATCAATGCTCCTGAATTGTGAAAAGGTAGAATAGAGAAGCATACTATGTATGTTTAAGCAAATGTCATATTGGTTGGTCATATTCCTGATATACTGTGGAATTATCAACAAAACACAAGTGGTACATAAAGTTATTGCAGGTCATTTATTGCAGATTTTCACAATAAATTTCACAAGGCTCATATGAGCTGAATTATTTGGATCAGGTACAAAAACAGTGACTGGAATTAATAGTCCACTGTCATATACAAACATCTATGAATAAAGTCTTTTTCATTGCTTCTGTATGGCTATTATTTATGACAAAACAGTTGGCTCTATTGTTTCTATTCTATGCACGATTAACATTATGAATAACAAATGCATGCATCCCTTGATTCTTTAGATGAACTGAGCATTGCTGAGGAACAATGTCTTGATCGATCATCTATCTGAAAGGTTGGTATGTACACTGTCATTATTGATTGTGTATCAGAAAGGCTAATAGGCACACTGACCGATCAGTCTCTCGGGTATTGAGAGTGTAGTTAACAGAACACAAATCATTAGAAGACCTTTCCAGTTTGTAACATGACAATGATTTTCCACAGGACAATTGAAAAGAGTGCAACACTGTTCTTCTTATGATGTGTCTAGGCACAGAACGGAAGTATTGACCTGTATAGATCACCTCAGTCTGTCTTGCACTGTGGAAAAATCTCCCACATGATCATTGCTGTGCAGCTGTGTGTTACAACAGGACTTTAGAAACACTATCGATTTTGGTATTTGATATCAAATTATTACACACATGTGCACAGTCTCATATAAATCAAATATGTACTTGTGGGTGTGGATATGTGTGTATTCTTTGTTGTCAGTCTAAAATGTTCCATTTGCAGTGGCTGCACTGATTGGCTCCCTACATGTCATGTGATACCAAAGTGAAGGGGTTTGTGGAAATGCAGGCTCCACTAAATGCTTAATATACACACATCTTGAGTGTATAATGCTGGCCAAAATATGTCTCTTCCTGTCTCTCTGTCTCTCTCTCTCTCTGTCTTTCTCCCATGCAGACTGTCTCCCACACATACACACTCACTTTCACACACATACCAAAAAAGAAACCAAAGCGGAATTTAATCGAGTGAGATGTGACATGCATCACAGCCAATATGATTTACATCAATTACTCCCCCAAAATTCTGCTTATTCCACATCAGTCTGCACGCTTCTTTGTTGTGTTCCTAGGTAATTAATTGATATGGCCTAAGTAAGCACTGTAACAGAATGAATCATTCTGACAATGACAATTACATGAAGGACTCTCTTTAGTTTTGTTACCGCTGATTTAGTTCAGAGTGAATTGGGGGAGGGGGGGCTGTCATATACTAGGGGAATTACTGAAAAATTAAGTGAGGTCTGCTTACCTGCAGTGATTCATTCAGCACAGCTGCAGCAGATAAGGCGGGTTTGATGGGCTTGAATTTAAAGGGCCCCTTCAATTCATCTGACTCTAACTGGCAGCAGGAAAGTAAGAAAAATCACAGACACTGTAACCTTAGCAAACAGTCACATCTGCAGCATGAACGATTTTTTTTAGATTAACAACATCCTAGGGCAAAGAAATTCCTCATCCAGATTAAAGCAATTTTGTAAACAGAGGAGATATTTTGTCCATCTGTACATTTTCTTACATTTGATCATGAGTCTAAACACATTCTAACCATACTATGAGGTTTGAAGAATTTTGAAATGCAGGAGCAAAATTCTGGACCAGGTTGCCTGGTTCAGAATGGGAAGAAATTTAGGCCACTACTTGAGGAAAACAGGTCTTGTATCACAGTTACTCTTGCAGTTATATATTTTCCCACTAGGGGTCAGGAGTGCACAACAGAAGAAATGTTCTTCATTTTTTTACATGCCTACCTTATTCTGTATTTCACAGTGCCTGTATCACAGTTCTGTGCTCATAAGTATATAGAGTTCATAGAAAACTGAAAAAAGAATGACACCTTGCCTGTGCTAAGACCAAATATTTCCAATACATTGGACTGTGACAATGTACCTCACAATGTGAGAGAAACACCAGTACCACAGTGGTGCATTAGATTAGACTCATTAAGATTCTGAGTGTGCAAATTGAGCTAAATGAATGTGAGCGCAGAGCTAATGACAAAGTGATGAAACAGACCTGCATTTTCAGCTAGACGTTTCTGACAGCTCAGGGGTATGTTTATTGTGGGTTTTCAGTCTTAATCAGGAAAATGGTTTCAGCGCTGTCAGAAGTTGATATAAAAGTAGTTGGGGGACTTCTCCTCCCTGACCTATCTTCAATGTGTCAGCTGAGCTGTCATGCAAATCAGAGATCTCAGCTGACCCATATAGCTCACAACCTTCACAGAAAACCAGGCGAGAGAGAAGAAAGTGTGGCAGTTTTTTCAGACGTTAAATTTAGTTTTCAGGTTGAAAATTCCTATAGAGAGCAGATCTCTGTGGAAATTAGAATGAAGGTCAATGAGCAGAGAAAGCAGGTTAACCTATTAACCCAATTACAGGCAGAGAGCTATTGCTACACCTATGATTTATCTCTGCATTGGTGCAAGACCTTCTCCAATGCTGGCTGTGTGGAGGTGTGTCTAAGATGAAGATTTTTTTTCTGATATGTTTTTGAAGACACATGCGTGCACACACACACAGTCTACTCAGTCAGTCTACTTTAGGCTCTTAATGCTACTTAAAGGTCCATTAGGTTCGAGGCCAGATTTTGAGTTGCAGATGTTCCATTTTGTACCTGCTACATTCCTTCATTGCCAAAGCTAAGCCAAGCCTGAGGGCCAGATGAAGGTAATGTGCACCCCCCTGTTCAGACTGATGAAGGAGGGTATCCTGAGATGGGGTGGCCGCACACCCCCACCCAACCCCCATCCCCCGCTCCTCCCCCTCCCCCACCCTGAGCGTTGCACCCCTGTCCAGCTACGAGCCACACTCCATGTGCTTCCAATTACAGACAAAGGAGGGGCGGCCCTGGGACCATGTGGTTCTGTTTAGAGCAGGTGAAACAATGTAGGAAAATAGATCCGTCATCCTCCGCATTCCAGGGCCCGGAGAGAACAGGACTAAATCATAGCCAGCTAATCCGCGGGGGTGCGGGCGATCCGACGGCTCCTCTTACAGCGACCGCATTGGTGCGTGCAGACCACTTCAAAGCGGCACGGGGGCTCTGTTGCCCTCTCTGCATCATTATTGTCATGGTTGTTATTGTTATTACCGTTCCTCTCACAACCCCTGTTATGGTTTCCACCAGGGAATCCATAGGCTATTCCCATCATGGCCAACGGCTCAGAGGTGCCCAGGTGTTTCTGTTAAAACATTTAGGAAATCCATAATGTGATTTGGGGGAGCGGAGGTGGTGGTGGTGGTCTGGGGGGGAGGGGTGGGTGGGTTGTTTTGTACTTTGCAAGTACCTCACAATACCAGCCTTTAGGCATTCTCTTTATGCACGTGCAGTGTGGTATAAGTTCCCTTTACTCCTGGAACCAAAATTAGCCACTGGACCTTTGAGAGGTTGTTGACCATGAAGGACTGTTCCACCCACATGGTTCAAGCAGCTGCTCCTGAAAGGAAAGAATGCGACTTAATATGAAAACTTAAACATTCCTCTAGATTGGAGAGATATCTGTTGGAGTGCATGTTGTGGATTTAAAACGGTAAATTGCAAACTGATAGGTGCCCTGTCTCTTGGGAGTCAAAAGAAACCATACAGTCAGTCACCCCTGAGCATTACTCTCTAGGAAAGGCCAACAATGCTTGGGAATGCCCCACCTGACAAGCACAGAAGTATCCATCAGCATAGCCACTGAACCTCCAACCTGTCTTGACCAATCTTTTCCCTTAATGCGTACAGGCTATGCTCAGACACCAAGAACTTGTGTCACTAATCAGTCATAAAGTATGAAAGTCACCAATAACAGCTGTTCTTCATAGAAAGTGTAACTGTGTGCCTTTTCCGTTCATGAATAAGCACAAACGAAATGCAAACCTGTACTGCTTCCAGTGTCTACTTGATGGATTTGTCCTACCTTACCTGATACTACAGACCAATTTAAAAGATAGGTGCTGTCCATGTAAATTATAACTGGTGTCAGATCAGTTTCACCATATTGTAAATTGTGTAAAACATTGAAATGTCTTTACCCACAGATGCTCTGTCTGGCTTCACATGACCACATCAGCAATATATCAAGACCTTCTTTCTTTTTCTCTGTGCACCTGTTCTAGCCTGCTCAAGATGTCAAAGATATTTCTTCAGGTGGACTTCATTGTGTGCCTGTGCCACATTAAAAGACATTTTTCCAGTTCTGTGCCTCAGTATGTTATGCAACCTTATCCAGTTTTCCAGCTATTCTTTTTAGCATTCATTTAATGTGTAACTGTATTCCAGATGCTTCTCTTATAGTTCATATTCCAACGCTGTAATATATGTTTATATGATCCTTGGAAAAAATTCAATTACTGCATGTCCTCCTGGCTTAGGCTGGGTACTGTATTGTGCGGTGCAGTCCACTCTGCTCTGGAAAATCTGGTGTTTCATTACAGTGACTGCGTTACCACCTGCTTTACATAACTAGTCGTAATGAATTGGTTGTTAGCTTGGCAACCACACTGAACCCAAATTTAAAGTGTTGTACCTATTACCTTATTGATTCTAACACAACCTCTGTGCAACATCTGTGTCCTGTCAGAAGGTAAAGTTAACATGTGTCTGCAGTCCATATTCTGTTTAAATGGAAACAGAACCAGAACTTGTCTGACTCTGCTGTTGGTTCTGTACAATTCACTGTTTCTTTTGTGCAAACCTCTTTTCCTTTCACTTCAAAACAGATGGGACAGAATGGATGCCAGTCATTCACACAAAAAGCAATGTCCTGCAATGTACTGGTACAAAATAATGAATTTTCAGCTGCTTTGTTTGCTGATTGTAGCTAATATCAGGAGACAGAGGATTACAGGCCATTAGGGATTTGGTCTGAAGGTGATTACAGCAATTCTGTCTGGCTCTATCCCCTCTCCTCTCTCTGTTCAGCTCCTTGGTCTTGTCTGCATTACAGTACAGACTAAACTTTCACTAAGGATTTCATTCTACTACACAGGCAGGCAGTCACAAGCTCAGAGATATTTTGACTCTGCTCTTTCCAAAAGGAAGCTCACTCTGCCATGTTGATGGAGGTGGTGAGGGGCAAGCTACACTTCACTCAGTGAATGTAACCTCAAACTCCACGGAGGTTTTTTCTTTAAAAAAAAAAAAGACAGCGGGGTTGGAGCTTCGCATCACTCAATAACGCGCAAATTGAAAAAAGTCTGTTTGGCGAAGAATATTGATATGGAAGGATCACAGTCTGGCAACCTGAATAACACGCAGCTGGAGTAATCTGTTCAAGAAACCCACCTCTTTGGGTGTATAGAATGACCCCTGGCGCTGCTGCATGGATTTGCTGATTGAGTTGTGCTGATGATGAGTGAGTGTTATTGAGGAGGAGGTCGACCCCAGGCCACTCTGTTTTCAGCCAAGCTGCTGATAGCGTGACGCATTGTTAGCTGTGTGCAGCACCGTATACTGTCCTCGAGAATATGACCTATGCAGGGGTGTCTGCCTGGCCTTTGCCCCCGCTCTTCCTTGAGCAGGAAGTGGTTTCCCCATACAGGAAGTGGGGCTCCAGGAGACTTAGTATGCATCATGTCTAATCAGTTGACTGTGAGTGCTGCCCTGTACCCCTTAATTCACTTACTCATGTGCTTTCAACACAAATGGAGAATTTTTTGCTGGGTTAAAAAAAAAACATACAGTCAGTTGCTTGGCGATTTCTACCCTCTAATGATTTCTACTCTAGAACTCAGTAGCCTTGCAGACCACTTCCCTGGCTTGCCTCAAAGTTGCCTCCACTACATTACCCTGGTGTGGGGCAGCAATGTGCCAAACATGGCTATCAGAAACAAATAGCCTCAGGTGAACTTTGGTTTGGGTTTAGAAACATCTAAACAGAAGCAAGTCCATTAACCAGCAAGCATAATGCAAGAATCACCAGGAATGTACTATTTGCTCAATTCAGTGCATCATCTAGCAGGCACTAAAGCACTCTGCGCTTACAGTATCAAAGCCAGCGTGTCTGCACTGACCCCTCCTCACCGATGGTAGGTGGGGGTTGATGAATGGGTTCTGTCAGGGGGCAATGTGCGGTAGGGGCATTATCCTCTTTTGAAACAGTCCTAATGGCAATGGGAGGGTGCTGGAGGATTAATTTTGAGGATTGCTTGACTTTCATCTCATGAAAGATGTGTGTGTCATACAAGGGTCTGTTAACCATTCTGTCTGAGTCTCTGATATTGTTTAAACAACTAAGGTTTTAATCATCAACACAGAGAGGCAGACTTAGTTTTCTGGCCCAGATGTCTTTATCAAGATTACAACATCAGTGTACAGTAGCTGGAGTTCTAATGAAAATTTAATGAAATTAAGCTAATTTATTACTTCAATGTGAGTTCTGTGGGAAAGGAAAAGAATGTGACTCTGTGACTCAATCAGTTTCAATCATTTTCTGTACACCAGGCATTAATCACTGTACACATCAAAACCATAGGATCTTCTGAATGTATTTATTCATTCCGTGATGCTCCTGCTGGGCCACACATACTGGTCACATCCTCTGTCTGCTCAGGCCTCCATGTGGTGGAATGAGCTTCTCACAGAGGTCAGGCCAGACTGAAGACCCACCTCTTCAAACTGTACCTTGTTCTAACATATAAGTATTGCCTTTCCTGTATATTGTTTTAGGGTACTACAGCATTACTGCACTTTGACAATAAGTGTTGATGTTTTTTGTTGAAGCATTTAGTCTGGGTTCAGCATGGGACCAGCTATTACGGCTGTCATACTGACACATTCTGATGCAGATAGACGTCTCCTGTATGTATCTCTGTTCATGTGGTCTTATTATATGCACCTATATACCTTTGCTGTGTACGTCTGTCTGGATAACAGTTCCTGCCAAGTGACTAAATGTAAGTGCAAATGATATGTGATTCAGAGTATGATACAGACAACGTCATCCACCCATCAGAATATCTGTTTTTTTCAGGTCTTTTGGCACACAGTAGCTCATTTTAACACCCCATTAATGTCTTCCGTTCAGTTATTTTGTTGTTGAAATATGTAATGGTTTTGTACTTTTCATTTTTTGCACCTTGCTAATTACGCAAAGGGAAGCTGCCATTGAGTAATTTGTCAGTCTAGTCCTTCAGCCAACTCTGAATGACATATTCATTTGCTTACTTTGCATTAACCTGCGACTAATGACTCCCACCCCCAAAACATCCAAAGTTAAAAGAATTACATAAATGTTCATTCCAGCATCACAACAGAGCAGTTTGTAGCTGGATAGATAGGAAAGCAAACATCATGGTAAACATGGATGTGGTGAGCGCCGAGTTTCTAATTATCCTATTTTAGGAGCCATAATGCTAACTGTCTCCCTCTGTGCAGTCAAACCCCATCGTCACTGAGGTCCGTGTGGCTGTACACTATGGACACAAAGGGGAAAATCCAGAACCGACCATTTTAGCTGACAGCTGCCTGATCCAGGCTTTGTTTGGGACACACGCACACCCTTCCTCCATACTCCTGAGCAGAAGGAGGTTGCATAAGACAAAGATGGGGGGTGGCAGTATAGCATACTGGTAAGGAGCAGGGCGTGTAACCAAATGGTTGCTGGTCCAATTCCCCACAGGGACACTGTTGCTGTACCCTTGGGCAAGGTACTTTACCCAGAACTGCCTCAGTAAAACATCCAGCTGTATAAATGGGTAATGTACAAATCGTAACCTCTGTAAGTTGCTCTCGATAAGAGAGTCTTCTAAATGACAATAATGTAATGTAATGTGAATTCCCACTTCCCACTCCAAGGGACGAGTTAGTGCATTATTAACTCATCATCAGGGATCCATCGGGCATCTATAAAGTCCAGCTCCAACATCTAGCTGCAGAACTTCCAGGCATTGTCATGTGGGATTCACTGTCTCTCAACGGCACACAAAGGTCAGTCAGGTTTCCCTGAAAAATTGCAGTTTGATTACAGTTTAATTGGGCTCCTCCTGAGCTCAACACTTTTGGAGTTGTTTTGGGGAAAAAAATAGTTGAGACAATAAACCCAGACAAGACCAGATGGGCCTCTCTGGAATGGATAAAAATATTGTAGTGGTCTGCGTTCTGATAATGATGTCTCTGACTTATCGGCAATCATACCCATTATTCACCCTGCCGCACATCTGACATTGGCATGGTGAAAATGCAAAGGAAAATAAATCCGTCCGTTGTCGGTTCTGTTTCAGGAAAGGCCGGGGTGAGAAAGTGTCACGATTACATACGCGCTGTTTCAGTGAGGCTGTCATCAGAGAGGAAGTGTGGCGTCGTTGCTGTAGTGGGCCTGAGCACTGCGCTCACATCTCCACATCTCCCCTTCTTATGAATGATAGCAGAAGAATGCAAGCATGCAATAAAAATGGCACACGCTGTTCCAAAGAGAATGTTCCGAAAACAGCGACAGAGGGCCGGGTTTACGCAACCAGCCAGAATCAGCCAGTTCCCACCTTTTTTGGTTAACTGCAGTTCAGCGGGTGTGCTTGGGTGCAGTTATACCTTTAACGTTCCAGGTTTTCCTCTGACCTTTCCTCCTCCTTTGGCTGCTGTTGCTACCACCCGTGCTGCAGCAGCCAGGCAAGCGTTAACGAATGGGCCGTGCATTGACGGACCCACTGTGACATACAGCCGTGAACCGTTGTGGGGACACTGCTGTTTGGATTAATTAAAGGCACAATGTGTTTAATTAGGAAGCCCCACTCTCCACCCCCTGCCACGTGCTTGGACGACTGTTTGCTGTTTTCCGTTGTTCCAGGGAGTGCGTGACCTTCCACGCCGGCTGGCGTCACTGCGGTGCTGACAGGTTCGGAGCAGACAGAGACCACTTATATAACTCTCGCTGGCTTCTGCTTTGGTTCATCAGCACTCTGACGTTCTTGATACGTACCTGTGAGATTTGGGAGGGGGAGCAGGGGAGAAATGAGGAACTAAATATGAGTCTGTCTCTGACCCAGCTGGCAGCCCTGTTATTACCCTCTCTGCCTACTTATTACTGTGGTTACCGAGCCCATGGCAATGCACCTGGGCAGCCCGACACCTGGTCCAACACGGTTCACCTTCATAACTGATATAAGGCGTCAGATTTATGCTCTGCCAGCCTTCCTGGGTTTCAGCAGCTGCTCAATTCCATGTTGTACAATGTTTGAGTATGCATAAATCAACCTGTGAGGATACCTTGTACTGGTCTGAATGGTCTTATGTAATCTTAGTAGTGGGAACGCCGAATAACATCTTCTGTTGGAGACCTCTGCTTGCCTGAACCTGCCTCGGTTTCCAGTCTGTTATGGGATGGCTGATACCCATCAGCACCATCTATGCTGGCTCTCACTGAGACTGATGACTGAAGAGCTGTACAATGTTTATCACGTTGTGGGTTGTTACCAAAGCGTTTTTGCAGTACACATGTGTGATTTTTCTCTGCTTCTGGAAAGCTTTCTAGAAACATTTCTAGAAGCACGTCCTTCATGAATGGAATTTGGGAACTAAAAAAATGCCGAGTGTAGGGGATAAAATCCATTGACCTTTTCAGTGATGGATATTCATGGTGAGAATAATCCCCAGAATATGTTATTCTTGAATTTTTAAAATCAAATTTGTCTTATCAGTCCCCATCCCACCCAACCCTGCCAGGATATGTGGTTGAATATTGTGTGTCATAATACCACTGTATTTTGGCTGCTGCCTGTGCATAGCCTCGGTGATACCTAACGTCACGTCTCCGCTGGTGACGTCTCTGTGTGACACTGGGCCCTTGTTTGCCGCTGCGTGCTCTGTTGAGTGTTGTGTACCCATGGGCACTCGCAGGGTGCTGCCAATTCTGACACCACTGTGATGGAGCTGGAGGCCAGCTCCCATTGACGTGTGCACAGGAACCCTCAGTGCGACAGCAGCTGGTGCGCTAGAAACAGGGGAGGCAGAGGAATTACTTAATCTGAGGTTTCATAACCTGTTTTGTTCATGATTAACAAGCTGGCTGGTTTTAGTAAGGATCTCTGCTTGATTTCTAATTATGTAACTGTGTGAAGCATGGACTACTAGAAAAAACAGACTGGAGACTATTTAAAAATCAGTTGTCGCACATATATACATATATTTTGGTATTTGATATGTCTTAAAACTATTTCATGTGAGGCAGTGCATTAAGACACAGCCACCACCTTAGAAAAGGGAAAATAAATCCACTTCAGATGGGTGTTCCTTATTTACATTGGCATGCTTGTTCATCAGGAACAACAATCAGAAACAGGTTTGGATCAGGACACTTATTATGAATATAACAAATATTATGATGAGGATAGGCCATTCTGAATCTGTAGGTCTGCAATCTAGCACTCTGTCAAGCTAGTTCTTGAACAAGGCTGCTTCTACAATTTCAGCTAAGCTATTCCATTCATTAATAGTTCTCTGCAAAAAAAAGAAATTTCTAGTGTCATTCTGAAATATACCTTCATTTCCCTTGCCCTCTTGTTCTGCTGACAGAACACAACAGGTAACAGGTTTTGTAATTCATTTTATTACATTACAGTCACTCTTATCCAGAGTGACTTACATACGTTACAGTTTTTACATGTTATCCCTTTATACAGCTGGATATTTACTGTGGCAACTCTGGGTTAGGTACCTTGCCCAAGGGTACAGCAGCAGTGTCCCTGTGGGGAATTGAACCAGCACCCATTTGGTTATGAGCCTGGCTCCTTACCACTATGCTACACTGCCGAACATATTATACATGACTAATCCCTTTTATAAATGGAATAACCTCAATAAAATGCAGCCTGATTGCCTGGTTTTGCTGCAATTAATCCCTGGGTTCAATCAATATTTGTCTGAGCCTTTAAATGGCTAATAAATTCAAGTGTCTCTCCTTTCCAGTGAAAAAATATAGTTTTCCATTCATTTTAATGATCACTGAACTTACTGAACTGTGTCTGTGAAGAAAAAAAAGAGAAGTTTGAGGACAAGGACTGACTGAATTTTCAGATAAATGTCTGAGGTCTCTTCATAATTTACAGGTTTGATACTAGGGACCAGCCTTACCCTTCTCTGTAATAGTTAAGCATGTTTTCTTTGTAACTCACCAGCCACCACCGCTGCGGAGAGAAACCTCTGGCACTGTGCAGGCAGGCTTGAAGCTGCGAAGGAAACACCTTCTAGACTTTCACAGATACAGATGGGAAATCTGTTAGATGTGCCACACAGTGGTGTCAAATAGTGCCTTGTCAGGTTATTCTGTCGGATGGAGGATTGTGTCTCGGTGTGGTGTCAGACTTGAGGACGTCAGGAAGCGCCTCGCATCAGATTAATGATAAAACAGCGCTGGCGATCGCGGACCGTGCCAGCTCTCATAAACACAGGAGGAGAATCGCATGATTCAGCAGTTAACGTTTCAAACTCCAACAAACATTCCACATTCCGCCGAGCCCCATTCTCTCAGCTTGGAGTCTCCTGATGATATACTGTATATCAGTCCCTGCAAAGACAAAAAGGTTGCTCAGTGCAGGAGGGGAAAGCCTATACTATGTACATGGAGAAAAGCATGCAGTACCAGCCCCATACCGGGGCCTCCTCATATATCATACATGTGGCAACAAAAAGTAGGTCAATAAAACCAAGAAGTGACTTACAGGGAATTAAGGCATGCCGTTCACATTCTCCGGGGTTCTAATGGTCCACAGCTACAATGGAACATTTCACGGACTGCTGAACTCAGCCCATCTGATGTGGAAAAGGCCGGGGGTTCAGAGTCCCGCTGTCTGGGAGATTGGAATGCACTTGCCACTCACGTGTGAGGGGGTCCGGGCGATCGGATGCTTGGAAAAAAAAAAAGGTATTAAAGCAAAAAGAGTGATGAAAAGTGGGCTGATATGGGTTGAGAGAGTGTGTGTGTTTACGGGTGTGTGCATAAGGGAATGCGTGTGTGTGCATGTGCATGTGTGTGTGTGCATGTGTATGCGCATGCATTCCTCCTTAATGAGGTCAAGCGGCAGTGATCCGCTCCCGCCTGAGAGAGGCATCGGTCTCAGTGCTCCTGCTGCACCCTGAAGGGCAGAGAAACAGGCTGTGATCTGTGCGCAGAGCTGCTCCCCCCCTCCCCCCCACCCGGCCTCCCCTCTCCATCCACCTGGCCAGAGAGGAGGTCAAACTCTGCAGAAGGAGAGCAGGAATGGAGAATGGCTGCTTTGCATCACTGTCAGAACCAGTTTGGACAAGCTTTCACCCCCCTCAGAAACCCTAATTTTAGTTCAAAAAGGGTTGGAACGAGCAGGGAGGGACTGACATATGTGCCCCCTTAAGGGATGTCAAACTGGGCCTTTATTTTAACTTTCTTTTATTCATATGGTCCCTCTTATCCTGGGTGGTCACTGTCAGACATTGGGTTCCAGGAAGCTCTGTTCACACACATTGTGTTTGTTACCCCATCCCTCCACCAGTGACTCAATTAGTGGGAGTATTTCTGCTGAAAGCTTTTTGTGTTGTATTTAGGTTTCCATGGGACAGGCTCTGTATTGAAGGAATCCACTTGGCAGCCACATACCTGATCGGCAGTCTAAACAGTGCAATTGTACAGTAAGTTCAGTTTGGGGTCCAAAATTGGGGTCCCGTCAAACTTTGTGATTACACCAGGAAATTTGTAACATGGTCCTCTGTGTGTTTTGACTTCTTTGTGTGGAATGGTGTCTTATTTTAGTCTTGACCCAAATTCAAATGCAGCCCTTCAGACACGGTATCAAGAGCTGGTGCTTGCCAGACTCTTGATAACACGTATAACTCCGGCCTCTGGAGGGTCAGATCCGAGAGACCGGGTCCGCCCTATGTCTGCGTTTTTGGGTGGGCCCTGTTTGCTTTCCCCTGGCTGCAGGAAACATGGGAAAAAGGAGTTTTGTTTTTGGTGGGTTAATGGCAGAAAGGAGCTGTTCCTAAGTGGCAGCAGGTTTATTGTTGTAAGAAAGGGGAGAAGGTTGATGCCGGCAGGGAGCAGGTACTGTGTGCAGTGGATCTGGAGTGCATTACATCCCTGCCTGAGCCGCACTACTGTTCATCTCACCCATTAACACAGCCTTTTCCATCTGCATGGAAGCACTGAGTGCAAAGCCCAGTTTTAATGTACCACATTCAACCTCTGATTATTTAGTTCGGTCTCTGCGTTGCATTAATCCAACCACAGAACATTGGAAGTGATATCGTGAATTTAAAAAGACCAAAAAAATCTTACGGGCAGATGAATTGAGAAGTACTGTCATCCAAAAACAGCCCCTATGTTTTTATAAAACCCCCACCAAACCACTGCACTAATTGTGTATTTTAGAATACTTCTATTGTAATTGTAGTGCTAAGGCCATATTCAAATAGCAATCATATGTATAATAGCTAACTGTGTATAATATTTTTTTCAGGGTTTCAGCAATCCCTAATGGTACTGAGGTAAAGAGAAACTTCTTTTTTAGAGTCTGGGGCCTGCAGTAGTTTGAATGTGTCTTAGCCACAAGTTCTGGCACTTCAGTAAGAACCACTCCCCATGTGTTCACTCTCTCCCATCTTAATCCTTATGCTCTGAAGTGGTATCTGCTGCAGACCTGTTGAACAGGGCTTAGTTCATATTTAAACGTGCCCGCTGACTTTGATCATGCTTAATTATTTTCAGCGGGCAGAATTGATGGATTGGCTTGGTGGAGCTGCAGCCCCCCACTTGGTCATGGCTGGTCAGACATCTTCTAGCCTTCCTTTCATCTCTGACACCTGTGCTTTGTGGACTCTTTTTGCTCTTTCATGTGAGATGGCTGTAGTACTCAAAATACCCCCCTGTTCACAGGCAGGGTTAAAGGTCTATAACTGATGAGGGTCATAATCTGCCTGCTACAGTATACGGTTGAGTAGATTTGTAGTGGTGCGAATCCTGATTAATTAGAGGGGTTTCAAAGCAGAAAAGGCCCTGAACACAGAACATTACATGTAGTGCAAAACACTGGTGAACAATACATTCCAACCACCATGCTTACTGTAGCTGTGTTTTGTTGGACAAAATCACAGTACAGTTGTCAGTAAGCGTTGTGGTGTGCAAAGGCGCCCTGTACATTTAAGATACAGGACTTTACCATTCATAACATATCGAGGCATCCTGGAATGTGCAAATTGAATGTAATTACATTCACATGAAGGAAAAGGTGGCCTTATTCTGTAGAGATCTGCCCCCGTCTTACTTATAAGAGGTTTCCTTGGATAACAATTTCCACTGAGCAAATAAATGATAATTACACCTTAGTAGCCTACGTTAGGATTGAATTGAATTGAACTGGACCGAAATGAATTAAATTGAACTGAATTTTTTTGTATCATTTACAGGAAATTCTGTGTCAAAAGAGGTAAGCATCTAGATTTAGTGTGAAACAGTACATAGAGTCCTTAGCTTCCTTAGCCTCTTTTGTTTAGGGTGGTGGTGTTGTATAGAACTTCATTAGTTATCTTTGGCAACTCCACATCAGCTTCATTTTTGGTTAGTTCCTTTCGAAAGTGTTGGGCCTGGAACCTTTGGCACACCCCCAATGTGTTTTAGTGGGTCAGTGCTCCATAAAATAGTACCTGTGAGTCTCGCCCCTTGTGATGCAATTAACCTCACCCAATGCATCCTGTGACCTTCAACAGCCTCGGCATGAAGGGCTGTTTTTGTCATATATGCACAAGGTGCACTTAGTCAAGCAATTACTGTCTATTTTTAACTTTCCAGAGATGGACGATGTATGTGCACGTGTCTGTGGGACTCGAGTTAATTTCTCTCAAAGTCCTCAGTGGGGAGAGCTCTATGTGGTTGACATACTTAGCCTTAGGAGGTCATATAACTGGGACAGTCTTCAGAATGTGGCCTGTGACAGCATAGTGAACAAGTGAAATACAATGACACAGGAAGGTTTCATTCACGCATTCATACCCTGACATGAGGACACACACACTGTAACTAATCCCTTCCTCTACTCCTTTCTCCTTGAAAAATACTCATAATATGTGAATTGTTATTACTTTACAAAAACTGAAAAAAAAAATTCCATTATAATCAAGCTTGAATTTGATGACAAAGCACTGTGGATGAGTGTTTGGGCTGGATAAACAAAGACTTTTGTTTGAATATGCAGCTGCTTAGTGATGAACTACATGCGTCTCCTCACAGACATGTAAATCATAGCGGTTACTGGGCCGAAGCCCTACTTCGCTGACCTACATATTAGAGTACCCTTTTCTCAGCTGCGGTCCCTGTTCACTCCCCTGTTCTCCACTCTAGTCCCTGCTAACTCCCATCCCTTCTTGTCCACTGTAGTTACTACGCATTCCTCCATTTCCTCTCAATGATATCCCTGACTCACTCCGCTGTCCTTCTCCTCAGTAGTCCCTGTTCACTCCTCTCTTTTCCTCTTTGCAACAGTCCCTGCTCACTTCCCTATGTTCTTCTCCATGCAAGACCTTTTTCACTTCCCTCTGCCCATTACAATAGTCCCTGCTCACTCCACTCTGTCAAGGGCAGGAGTCCAGTAGGTTTATAGGTTTGAATGGTTTAAGTAGTGGGGACAGACGGCTGGAAGGTGGGGAGGAGGGGGTAGAGTTATTGGCCAGTGGAGAAAATGGGTAATTTGCTTTTGCTTAAATTTATTGCTCAGGTAGAATAAGAATTAGAAGACGTAATGTCGGAGAATAAGTAGAACTAAAAACTTCTGGAGTCAGTTTCAATTACTGTAAGTGGCCCGGGCTGGAGTCAGGCTCCTTTAGATTGTTCTCATATTCAACCTAATACACGCACATTCTACTGCATCCATTTCAAAAGCCCTAAAGGTTACATGAACAAAAGTGGCAATGCGCAGCATAACCAGTAATCACAATGTTCTCATACCTTTAGAGAAGGTTGCCTGAGGTTGCCACAGTTTCAAAGCGGCTTTTTACACAATGTTACATCTGCTTGGTGGAATTTGTGGTCAGTTAGCTAATCGTCTCTTACATCAGTACACTAAAAATGCTTCATTAGCATATCCTTACATGCTCCCGTGTTAGCCATACCATCCACCTAAGTGCTCCCCCTCATACAAACACACCACCAGACAGCATACAGTGTCCAGCATGCCCATACCCATTGACAAGCCCCTTGGGGGCATTTGCAAGCCTCAATACCATTGTCTGATTAGTTCTCGCTGGGATTGATTGTGTCTGGGACCTGCTGCAGTTCAAGCATCAGGTCAAGCAGACTAATGCAGTGCCATCCATGTGTCTCGTTAATTAACCTGTTAATGCAAGTGTGTAGCACTCATTTTAATGGAGACATAAGCAGCCAGTCTTTTATGAGACAACAGCCTCTTTTGATCATTGTCACATGGTCACTCTTCTCCTGGTCCTTTTGTGGGAAAAGGCCTCTTTTTCCCATAGTATATGAGCAGTGCATATGTGCAGCCATCCAACATCCTCTTTCTTCTGTAAAAACAGAGAGTCAGGTTATAAACTATTCACTATGGAAAATATTATTTCAATATAGTGGGAGTCTTCTATTACTTCTGAAGTACGATGGGCTTTTATGGTGATGAATGGCACAAAAACTCTTTGTTGAGAATTTTAAGCCTCTACCTTTGTACCTAGGTAAGTCAAATAACGAGATCAAATGCCAATGTGTTTATACGACCCAGTTTAAGAAAGAGGAAACGGGGATGGTCTGAAACCCATTATAAACACAGACAGGCCAAAATGAATGAACCACTGTAATATGGAACAGAGATGGAGCCTTGGATGTTTCAGATGTTTTAGATACTGGAGAGTAGGCATCACTGTTCAGAGCTGGTCGGAAATAAAACCCAAGGCGAAGTGTGGAACCACTGAAGGATGTGTTTTCCCTGCATTGTCTGCCTTTGTGCTCCTTGCATCCTCTAAAATAAAGAAACGCTTTTCTTCGGTTCTTTACTCATATTGTTCTAATGATGCTGCAACTCCAGTCAAAGCACCCCTACATATTTTTAAAAAAGACCACAAGACTGAATAAATAAAGAGTTTGTCCAAAAGAGGCCCTGGGGTGCAGAACAGACACGACCTCTCAGGATTTCTGGAAGCAAGAAATTTAGTGCTCTCCCCAAAGATTCATGTGCCCCGATTGTAAAGTTTTCACTGTTTTAATGAATAACAACTGAGGGAGAGGGTGCATCTATGCCGAGTCCTGCAGCCATGGCGTTGCTAACTGTGATAATCCTGAGCTCAGCTGCAGTGTAGAACTCTGGGTGACCTCCACGCCTACAGCTGTCCACACCTGAGTCAGTAGCGGTATAGGTACATGTTGGCTTCAGAGAGGAGCACAGTCCTGGGCTTCTTTACTGACAGAATGTTAAACACCCGCGTAACTGCGTGACCAGCCTCCTCCTCTGACTGCAGTCTCATGGCCCTTTTCAACATTTGTGGTCCATTTCTGGGAGGTGTGCCACAGGATGCCACTGTGTGTCACCTTCCTTCTCTCCTTCAGAGGCAAACTTTATTAAAATGACAGCCAGACAGACGGTTCACTGACCTCTTTTCTGGACGGGTGCCTGTATCGCCCTTCAGCGTCAGATTTTAGTTTTTTTTTTTTTTTGCATTTCCACTGAACAGTGCGTGTATACAACACAACAACAGTGCTAAGAGATAAACAGATAAACATTTGTTAATGGTTTTGGTAATGCATATTGTCAAATCCCCCTTATTGTACAATCCATGGGTCCAGCACCCGTGACATGTCCCACCATCAATCACCTGGAGTTGCTGGTATAGAAAGACAGAACAAAGCGTGAAATAAATAAACATACAATGGATGCATGGCTCTTGTGGGGCCTACACCCAGCTCTCACTCCTCAGTAGGTCTGAGTCATGTGTGTCTGGCCTCTCAGTGACGTCCAGGTGGTCAGTCAGGTTACGTTGCTTGCGAGCTGTGAGATCCAGCTTGTAACTTTCCAAATATTTAGCTTCAACACAACAGAGTGAAGACCTTATCATTTCATGTTTGTGTGCGTGGATGAAGAGTGCAACACTGCAACGTGGGTGAGTTCAAGAGTTTGAGCAAATGCTCCAAAACTCCGTAAGTGCGTGACACTTCTTCCCAAGAGTGTGAGTCAGGAGATGATAAGAGGAATAAGTGGAATGTGATTTAACCTTGAAGAGTTAATCACGCTGGACGGCGTCTGTTGTTAAGGCTTATCGCGGCCAGCACTCCTTTCAGTGGTGCTTATTCACGGCCTTCGGAAAGGAAGCCTGTCTGTTGGGGGTCACCCGAATAAACGAATGTCCACCGCAGCGCTCGATTTATGGCTTTCTTCCTCTAGGATGGGGTGGGTCTCTTGGGAGGCTGCCTCTCCAGACATCCCCGTCAGCAGTTTGCCCAGACGCTGATCTCGGGGGCAGACGGCTGGTCTCAGCTGCTCGGCCCTGTCCTCAGGGTGGATCTCCTTCCCCTCTGTGGCAAGACTGCGTTTCCTCTCTTCCTCTCTCTCTCCCTACTTCGCTTGCCACTCTTCCCAAAAAGAGTCAATGTTCCGCAACACCATGTTTCCTCTCCAAGTAAATGGGCCAGGATTCTCCATCTCTCTCTCCCGCTCTCTCTCTCTCTCTGTCTCTGTCTTTTTGCCTGTCTCTCTCTTTCGAGCCACTCTTCCCAAAGGAGTCAATACCCCGCGACCTCATCTCGACCCCTCCTGCAGCGACATACCACCCACGTGTAGAGCCTGGCTGAGTTTGGGAGGTCTGACTGATACATGACTCTGAGGCTCACAGCCTGCACACAAGTGCTAACACGGAGCACTGCTGTCTCTCTCTCTCTCTCACACGCAGACATACACACACACGCAAGACGGGAGAATTTCACCCGAGAGCACTTTCCCGTTACTCACACACACGCTCACCCATGTTGCATTCTTTCAACAGGGTGTCATGGTGAGGGTTCCAGGAAACGTCCCTCACTTTCTAAGTAGCAGCAAAAGAACGGGGAACTCATTCAGAAGAAAGTTCTTCTGGCGCTGTACCCGTCACTATGGAGTCAGATGGTATTAAAAGGTTAAATGTTGCACTTCAGAGTGGTTAAATGTAGACTTACTCCCCAGCAGGGTAGGAATCCATCAATAGCCTTGTAGGCAGACCCATGGACCCTCCCCCGAACGCTTACTCAATGCAGTTCTGGCAATCTGACAATGTAGCAATTGCGGCTTATCGTAAATGAATTGTCACAGGAAACCTCTGGTGTGGGACACGTGTGAGGTATGAGGTTGTCCTCTGTCAAGTCTGCAGAGGATTGACATGGAGAGCTAAGCTGGGTGCCCCACAGGGTGGCCTGTGAGAGAGGGTCAGGAGGGGGGGGCAGTAGAGGGTGGCTGCGAACAATGCATGGTGTCATCAGCTTTCCTTTGCAGTTTGACTAATTGGATTGCGAACCAGCGGCGCTTATGCAAGTGCATTAGCCTCATGTCTGTCAAAATGAGGCATGCCCTCACTTTTCTTGTAGAGTGCAAACCACGTACGCCAAACAAGTGCCAGCAGAATAAACGGAGTCCGCACATTGCTCTAATGCCCCAATGATCGTTATGTGCACATCAAAAGGAAGAGTGTTTTTATTCTTTAGGTCCCAGGGAAGATCCTTAAGTTCAAAAGGTTGTCCTTTTTAGGTTCCAATAAAAACTTATAGCATATACCTTAGTAGTTGAGCATGTGTCTTCCTCTTTTTTATTATGTTAAAAATATACCTTCATAAGTTCAGTTTAAAATGCCTTTTTTAACAGTCACTTTGAAGTGACTTGATTTGGGTTTATAAGTCTTTTGCAAAATGATTTTCATACTTTCTGTGTGCAGGTTGTTGCCTCAATATTCATAATACTGTAATTCAGTACATAATACTGATCTGAGTTCAGATGCACTGTATAATTGGTAGAAGCAGTGTGGATAGACAAGCAGAATGGAAGTTGATTCTAACTGGCAAAGGGAAGTGGAGCTGTTAAGGAACAGGCCTCATCAGGTTAAGTGGCACTGGATCTGTCTGGCACAGAAACACCTGCGTGAGAGAAGACCTACACGACAGACCTGTAGGCAGTGTTCTGGCATTAGCAATGTGCAGAACTGAGGCTCAGGTTCATGAACCAGAGGGTCCTGCTGTCTAAAGTGAAACTGTCAATGACAGAACACACACACACACATGCACACACACGCACACACACACACACACCTGCACACGCAGACTAACGGAAGATTACTCCTTTCATAGCTGTGAACTTCTTGCCCTTGAGAGAGGAGTTGATTAATCAAAGACGAGAGAAAAACTAAGAGAAACTTGTCTTACTTTGCTGCAGATATTGAAGTAATTAATACGACCTTTGCATGGTTTCCTTCCAAAAAGGAATTCCACTGAACCTGCCAACTGTATCTAAGTATGGAACGAAACGGTAAGGGTTAGATTTTCCCCCAACATTACGGGACCCTTTTTTTTTGAAAGTGTAATGATGTGTAGACCGGTGATGCTGGGGAATGGCCTGGGCATTTGAGATTATGCTTATAATTTCAGAATTCCATGACCGCAATATCTAAGCCCGGCTAGTTTTCTGCTCAGTGTTTCTTTTGGCAGGTTGATTCTGTTTGACTTGCTAGCCTCCACTGGCACCTCTCAAAGATGTGTTTACACAAAAGCAAATGACCATGTCTGATTTGGGCCCACTATTAGTGCAAATGGGAAATACCGGTTGATGCGGTCAAATTCGTGTGCCTGTGTTAGACTGCCGAATTACAGCTTTCACAGAGGCGAAGCCACAACCAACAAACTGCCTCAGAGATGGTGGTGGCTTTTTTCCCATGTAAGTGGTAATTATGCGATAACTTTTACACACCCCTTCCCCTTATATGCGTCACCACTGGTTAATGGCAAAGTGATTTCAGAATATCTTTTTCAGTCTGATTAATATGGGAAATATTGAAAAGGCAAGGAATGGAGGACAATATATAGACTCTGATTTATGTCAGAGATGTAATTTTTTGTCAATTAATTTCATTGATTCATTTCAGGTGTGCAATAATTAAGTCATTTAATCTGCACAGATATAGGCTGAAACACTGATTTCCTCATCAGCTTGTATTTTCAACAGATCCATGAACATCAGGAGGGAAGAATCAAATTGGTAAACGCTTATGCCTCTTCACTGGAAAAATCTAATAGGAAATTATTTTTGTTTCATTTTTCATGTCATGAGAGCAGGCGTGGAAGATACGTGTGCAGTAGTTGATCTGATGATCTGATGATCTCACCCCCTCTTCTTTTCTTGTCCTTGTGGCAGATCCGTCTTGGCTGCGGAAGAAAACCCCCATTACTCTGCAGGAGTTAGTTTAACAGTTAAACCTCATGTTCATGCCAGGGTATGTAATAACAGCCCTGCTAATTCCCCTGCAGTGGTGGCTTCTTGCACAGCAAGGGAGCGGATGCTGCCAGCCTTCAGTTGCAGGGGTGATGCGAGGACACGACCTGCTCCTGCTTTCGGGCTCAGAGGTGTGCCCACATTGGTCATCCCAGGTCATCTCATCAGATCTGAAAGGTCTGAGGGTCTGAAGCTGTCAGCCATGATCAGATGTGTCTGTAGAGGTATGCAGCTCTAGCCAAGACAGTATAATGCTGCTGGTTTTGCAAGTGGTCAAAGAGCAACTGATCATGTGCAAAAGCATCATTCTCACTCCATAATTTACATACACTTTACAGACACTCATCATGGACAGTTGTAAAGTTGTAAAATGGCAGTGCAACTGCCTTGAGATTTTACTTTATTGAGCAAATGAAATTCCCTCCAGAACGGGTTGCCATTTTATGTGGACACAGATCAAATAGTGATCTGTGTCCACAATGAATAGTGAATAGTGAAATAATGAACTTTACATTGGAAAACAGATATAAATCAGGACAATGGATCAAGCAATGCCAAATAATGGGGCTAACATAAAAAAGTATTTTAGAGCTGCAAAATCTTTCCAAATGAGTGAATTTAAGAGTCAGTAGATTTGAATGTTTGTCTGGTGAGTCCTGTCAGCACAGTGGGCTAATTGAGCTGTATTGAGCAATGATTCCCGATCCCAGCATCCTCTGCTCCTTGTGTTCATATCCAGTGTTGCAATGATTTTACAGGGAACACGGCTGATCGTTTTGATTCACAGCTCCGCTGCACAGTGAACTTCGGGCTAAAGAATGAAAGAGTCTGTGTTTATAGTCCAAAAAACAAGAGGGAGGTAGTTGAAATTGTTTTGTTTAACTTGGCTTTTGTTTGGCAAAATGGCCCATTATTAAGTATTGGAGTTGTCTTTGAAACTTCCCAGCTGTGCTGGCGTGTTTACTCTATGTTTGTTTAGGGCCTAAAGGGATCTCTCCTATTCCCTCATGAAGCAGTGTGGAAATGACTGGGATGCCTCCGAGTTATGGAACCCAAATCATTTCAACAGTCCGTATACATGAGACCCATACTCCTCATGTTATGGTATGTAAACTATGGAGGTGAGAGGACTCGACACACTTTCTGTATAGGTGTGACATCAGTTCCTCCTTCTACACACACACACACACACACACACACACACAGCTAGAAGGCTTTCACTCATACAGATAGGGCGGGGAAATGCACTCTTTCATTAAGATCGGCACTATGTGTTCCCGCAGGCAACGTGCTTCAAAAGTGCTGTGGTCGACAAAGAAAAGGTATGTCTGCGGGAAGCGGAGCGGCCCGTTTCACCTCCAGCGCCACCTGCTCGAATTCACCACAGACTCTGCACTGTTCCGCCCTCTCAATGGTTTGGCAGAGTCAGAACGCACTCTGTCTGCGGCGGTGATATGTCTGTCCTCGTGGCTGCTGGTCGGTGCTCTGAGAAGCGCATCCCCACATGAAAGGAAGGAGGCGCCTGTGAGCTCTGACCTGAGTGCCTCCCCCCACCCCTCTTCTCCGTGAGCGCAGGGTGTGTCTTGGACATGCCACGCATTCCAGGGCGGCAGTAAACCCGCACTGAAGCAGGGATAAGGCTCTGATCTGGGGAGTGATACCGGAGCAGATGCAACGTGGGGCTGGGACTCGTTTTGCGGTGGTTTCGCTGATGAGAAGTGACTAGATTACCTGGGGTGACTTCTTTCCGAGAGGACGACTGGACAAAAGCCAGGGAGTGTGGTGAAACAAGGAATCCTCAGCAAATATCATCTCAGCCTCCCTCTCTGACTGCCATTTAGATGGATACATTTGTAAAAGTATCACTGTTCGATCCTCTCAACAGTATTAACTGCTTGAATGTACTGGGCAACGTCTCCCTCAGACTGAAACAATTACATTTGTTTTGCCCTAAAGATAATTTGGGCTCATGTGTTTTGAATTGCACATACTGTTTCATTCAACAGGTATGTTGAACATAAACCACCAGAAAGAGAAGTATTGAAAGTTCAGGAAAGCCTGTTCATAAGTCATGATCTGATGACATTGTTATTGTCTGCGCTGATGCAGAATAGGTCTTTTCAGAACAGGGCCAGAGATGCTGGGAACAAATGGTTTTGTTCTCTTGTGATTAAGTCTTGTTGCAATTCTTTTGGTGGAGGAGTGGTTTAGGAGTAATCAGGGAAAGTACACGTATGTAGCCTCTTAACAGCAGCAGTCATGCTGATTCTGCTCTAATAACAGGGTCAGACAAAGGCAATGATTTTTAATACTGTGAGCCATTCCTCTGCACAGTGGATACTGTCACCGTCCCTTTGTGCTTTGTTTAGTGGTAGTTGCCCTGCTAAGAGCTATGAAGAGACACAAATTCAATATTGTACCCAGTATTGCAGTGGTAACAAGAGCTATTTGGTAGTAATTGCAGAAAAAATATGGTAGAATTACATTTGAGGCACCAATTCTATGCCAGTAGTTTAATATTTACTTTACTTCATTGCATAAAGGAGTTCCAGGTTTTCAAACAATGAAACAGTAAAAAATGTATTGCTTTTCGAAACTTAGCATACTGGCTAACGTTTTCAGGAATTAGAATGACCCTTGCTCCTGAACAACAGGTCAACCTAGAGCACATCAGAGCGCATTAAACTCAAACACAGCATTAATTAAACTCAGAAAACTGTGCTGGCCCACATCAACTCCCGCCACAATCTTGACAGTCATGATATGTCAGGAGGGCAAATGGAGCATGCTTGCCTCCAACTTTGGGATCTTGTCTAGTACTAATTAATTGAAGGCCATGTTCATTGCTCTTGTGAAACATGGGGGCACACAGGGAGATTGGCAGGGAGGTTCTCCATTGTTCTCAAAGTGTGGCATGACTCTCTCTCACAGTGGTGAGTCCCAAAGTACATGGTGTCCCTGGACATTATATGACTGGAAACAACAAAAGGGAGGACTCCACACGAGTGGAGAGGTCTGTTTTAGTAGAGAGATGGGAATTGACTAGCTGCTGGCTAAATTCATGACCCATCCAACTGGATATTACAGAGATGATTTCCCATTAGAGAAAAACACCTCAGTCCAAAACATATTCAGACATTTACTTGGATATCTGGATGCTTTTCGTATGTGGATTTATTTTCAGAAAATAGCTAGCAAATTTGGATTTGTTTGAAATTTAACAGAAGGGTTAGGTTTAACTGACTTAAGACCAACACATGGATTGTGCTGTCATCTCATTACTTAGATATTTCCAAGGACATGATGCCCTGCCAGAGCTTAAAAGAAAGTATATATCACAAAATCACAGCACCAACAACTGGCCAATTTGCCTGAGCCCTCCTATCAGATTGCCTCAGTTCACCTCCTGTTTGAATTTTATGGTTCCCAAAAAGCTTTGGCTGCAAACATTTTAACATTCATAAACCACGCTGATTGTTCAATACCGAAACATCCAATGTTGCAGGTTTTTTTTGAAAATGCGATATGCTATGCAGAGACAGTTTCCGTGCAGTTCAAGACATGGATGACTCCAGCGTGAGGCTTCTGCGGGCTTCAACAGACGGCAGCTCTTTGCAGCAGGTGGCCAGGCACGTGTGACCAGCACAGATCAAAGCACTTGGGGGATTCACGATGAAAAGTTACAAGCCCAGGCCTGGCCAAGATATATGGCTCAGCCTTCGATTCCGAGGTTAAAGCTTTTAACAGGCAGCCATAAAGTCATCTCGGGGAAAGAGGTGATCACAGCACTTCTGGATGGAGATGAAGGGTTTGTGAGCGGAGGGATTATAAACATGCCATGCACAGTAAAGACTGCCCAAGGCCTGGTAGCCCGCAAACGCCGTGTCCGCACAGGGCTTCTCCACACCTGGTGCACAGCTGCTCTCTTTCCCATTAGAACTCTCACTCCAAATCCATTGGCACAGGTATTTACAGTATAATATGTATTTACTGTCTAATAAAAGCCGATGGAACAGAGAGACTGGATGTTTATGTGGGTACGCGCACGTGTGCGTGTGCGTGCCTGTGGATGGGTGGGCGCACGCATGTGTGCATGTATGCATGCGTGTTTTGTCTGACAGACAGTTTGTTTCACTAAGATTTCACTCTTACACTGAGTCACACTAAAGGGAATCTGGGAAACCCATGCTAACAACTAGGTGTTGCAGTCTGCTGCTGATGGATTCAGTCACTGGAGAATCCAGCTCTACAAAGTTATGCAATCCTGTTGAAAGCATATTAGCAACAAGCCCCAGGCGAACAGACACAACTGTTGGATGTTTACGGATCGTGGGGGTGAAAATAACGGGGAGAACATGCAGAACGCTGAAATAAATTGAAGAAGTCCCATTGCTCGCTGTGAAGGAGAGCCTTCACCACCTCTTCCTTGGACTAAATGCTAATTGGAAATTGTCAGCTGTGTGTCAATCATTTGTAATTATGTGCACATGTTGGCAATTTGTTTGGGGAGCCAACCTATTGGGTAATGAGCCACACCTTACTGATTGACACCCGATTAAATACAGGTGTGGCTGGGGGAGCAGGGAAGACTCACTTTGTCCCTGCTGTGGGCTTGCATAGGCTGGTTTCTTTGTTGCCTTGGATTTTAAAATAAATTTTTGGTTTTAAACCTTTTGTTTTTGGCTCATTTATGAGAGAAGTGGTGGCTGGCTTCTCTGTACTTGCGAAGAGCAAGTTGCTTAGCATCACTAGCGTGAATGATGTATTCCTTTTAGCTTACCCACACCCTATGCAGCATTACCTTGGGTGTGTGAGATTCCTTTCAATCAGTTAAAGTTATTCATGCATCTATAATGAAATGTTAGAGGCAGACTTACATCTTGGGAAGGTATTTGATTTTAAATTGAAATACCTTCCTAATCGGGCTCATCTACAGTAATTATCCAGTTTAGCCAGTTTAATTGCCCAAATAAAACCCTCCCTCTTCACGTCTGTTGTGTGGTGAGGCATTCTGATGAAAGTAACTGCCGTTCATCATCCAGGCGGGTGTCACACAATGGTGGTGGCTGAGGTGAGGTCATCACTTCAATTTGATCCAAAAAAAGTGATGAAAAGTGCTCCTTAAATACAATATGGAATGCCAAATGTGACCTAAAATACATTTATTTTAATATTTTCCCTTACCTTTTGTCCCTCATTTAATCAAAAAATGTTCTTTTCCTCTTTCACAAGATTTTAAATAATTGTAAATTTTAAACATCCTAGATATTCAATCTTTAAATGTGGGATAAGAAGTGACATTTACCTTGAATGTAGGAAGAAAAATGCATGTTTAAAATATAATTTTGCCAAGTTTGGCACCCCATGATGTAATTTATTATTGTTACAATTATTATTACATTCTTTTTGGTTTAGGACAGAATAGGTAACAGTGTGGACTTGTATGAAACATTACAATACACCGTCATTGTAGGTTTATAGATGTTTAGATCCTTCCATTGTACCAGTGTTGATTTGGCTGGTATACGGTGGAAAGGCAGGCCAGAAAATTTTCTGATGAATGTAAATGTTACATAACTTTCAACAATAAGTTTTATTAAAACAATACAGAGATGATTTCATCCTCAGGGAAGACACAGTGACTCAGAGCTAAACATACACAGATGTGACAAAAAAAAACCCAAAAGAAACCCCCCAAAAAACCTCAGCGCACATTTGTACCCTTGGACATTTAGATGCAGAAATGAACAGCATTCTCATTTTCACATTCTCAAAACTGATCCTAATACCCTTTGCAAAGACACATCATGGTATATTCTTAACATTTCATGCTGAACTGGACAGAACTGAAAGGCAGACATAATTTTCTAGCATTATATAAAAGCATATCCAAGGTTTACCATCCTCTTAGGCATTTGCTGTAGATGATGACAACCAGGTACCAGTAAACATACCCCTATTTTGTGATTTGCATATCATAAAAATGATGCACTAAAGGACCTTATTGGAATAGAACACCTGCCCACAACTGGTCTTACATGGGCAGAGAGTGGATAACAGCTAATTAGTGGGTACAATAAGTAGTGTGTGATGAAAGTTCTGTTTGTAAGGATCTTTGTTTCCTTCATGTGCAACTTTATCAATGACGGAGTTCATTCAATCAACTTAAACTGAAGCTGCTTGAGGGTAATTACCTGTGTAATGGGCCATATGAGGAATGTGAAGCTTACCTATTGACTAATTAGCCACGCCTCCATAATAGCAGCCCTAAACACAGGTGTGTGGCTGCTATTATGGTAGTAGGCAGTTAATTGGTTTTTTCTGTGGTTGTCCAGGCTGGTTTCCAGTGTAAAAAATAATTTATTTTTGTAAATTCAGTCAATCTTGCTTTTTTATGTGTCGTGTGTTGGCCAGGGCTGTAATTTATGAAAGTTATAGCACAGCATGGAGCATAGAGAGATTATCAGGAAGGGCCGTCAACTCTTATAGCTGGGTGTTGTCACGGCTTCAACTTTGTTCATATTTGACTTTGTCATTTACATATTCAATATCGTTGAATGAAATTCCAAGATCTTTTCACTTTCTTCAAAGGTTTTCTGCCTCATTGCCGACTGGAAAGTTATTTTTATGCATTGCTCATTTTCAAAGATGGACAATAATGCCATCTGCAGCAAGATGCCACTGAATTTCACACATACACCTCCTGATGCAACAAGTCTAGGTTCTGCATTAGCGTGTAGGTGTGACTTATTAAATGTCATTAACCTGTGCATGATCCTCCAACACATGAGGGTCAGTGACCTGAAAGAGAAGTTATGTGGAGACTGAAACTGCACAATACGATGTGATGTGATGCTTGCAAAGCCAGTGCAGATTAATTAGAATCCTTATGACCAGTAGATAAATAAAACCACAACATGATGATCAGCCACTCCAGCCTGGTCCAGTACATGGCAGGTTTCACTCACACTGCTGACCCAAAGTGCTTCAGCGTGCCTGAACTCAGGAACTCTGGGTAATTAGTCCCCAGTCCCAAGAAATCCCCCTCCCAGAGCAGATGCCTGACCTTCCGCCTCAGTGCCGACCCGGCGGTGCATCCAGCGTTGCCGTTCCGGAAGGCACGCACGCGAGGGCTTAGACGAGCAGGTGGCCTCCAACCGGCCGGAGGAAGATCTCCCTCTTGCCAACCAGAACCCCCTTCTGCCAGAGCTAATGGGGGAGGGAGGGAGGGTTTGACGGACAGGAGGAGAGGATGTTTTAAGAACGCTCCGAGATTTGTTTTCGTTTCGCCCAGAGACCGCTAGCCGGTGCGTGGAAGCCGCGGACCCTCAGGAGGGTCACGAGAGCAGGTGCCAGCTGACGGAGCTGCGTGACTGGGCAGGAAAATACCAAGGAGCAAGCCGTCCGTGAGCCCCGCGGATGCCAGATCTGATGTGTTGATTAGATGGGAAAGTGTGACGGGAAGACATGGGTGGAATCTGTCTTTATGCTAAAGTTATGAGTGTATGAAATTATGTGACAGCCTGCAAGTATTGAACAAGGCTGCATTTATTTTAAAATAAATATGTTGTTTGTAAACATACGTATGTGTCTGATGTGTTGATTAGATGGGACAGTGTGACGGGAAGACACAGGCTGGAGCTGTCTTTATGATAAAGTTATGAATGTATGAAGTTATGTGACAGCCCGCAAGTATTCAGCGAGGCTGCATTAATTTTTAAGTAAGTGTGTTGTTTGTAAATAAATGTGTCTGATGTGTTGATTAGATGTGAAAGTGTGACGGGAAAACACAGGCAGATTCTGTCTTTATGTTACAATTATGAATTATGAAGTTATGCGACGCCTGCAAGTATTCAACAAGGCTGCATTTATTTTTAAATAAATATGTTGTTTGTAAACATACGTATGTGTCTGATGTGTTGATTAGATGGGATAGTGTGATGGGAAAACACAGGCTGGATCTGTCTTTATGCTAAAGTTATGAATGTATGAAGTTATGTGACTTTGAAATATTCAACAAAGCTACATTTAAAAAAAAAAATCATTTCCTGATAAGAATTTGTGTGGCCTTTAGTAAATAATCTTTCATTTATTGCTATAAACACTTATTTTGTCATTAGTTTATTACTGGAAGCTAGTGGATCAGACAGAAATGCTGATTGGTTTTCATGAAATATGTATTTGTCAGCTGAATGCTTTGCCAGAGCATGCCTAAATGCTACATGCATTACTGGAAATGTCTATAAAGTATAATATGTGTGACACATTAAACCGCAGGTATCTACAGTAAGATCAACTGTTAGAAAACAAGGGCAGAGTAGAGTATACAAGTACTGGTCTTTCAAAAATTAGTGACACCAGTCCAGGTAGCTGCTGCTGTCAGTGTAGTGTACTGCAGACATGTATGTTCAATGGACATATACCTGAAGGGAAATTCAGAGATGGTAAAATAGCAGAATTCTAGCCAGTGCTGAGCAGGCTGTAGCTAATTTCCCTCTCCAGGGCCATAGTCACACTCAAGACACAGAGCTGTAATTTTCACCTGACACACTGTATGCCTCATATCCACTGCCGGTATGGGCACGCCAGGCCAATAAAAATACATTCCTTTGCTGTTTTTTCCCCTGTAGTCTCAAGTGCTGTTTCTTTGCTTGACTGGAATTGTGAATCAAAGGGCTTGGCAGAAAAGGCACAGAGATTGTGGTACCTTTGGAAAATATATGCACCACAAAAAAGCCCACCGGGGACCACAGGTTTATGCATGCAATTTAAACATTTTGCATTTGTGGGTATACTGTAAAAATACTTGGCTGAAATCCGTGGGTATTTGAATCATATGCCACGCACGGTGCTTTTCACCAAGGCATTACAATGACTTGATCATGAAAGATATAAGTTTATCAGGCCTTATACTGACCATGGTAACTATCTTATGCTGTTTTGGTTATGCTGTGGCTTCCTGATCCCAGGACTCCAGCAAGCTGCCTCTCGGTGCTTGGCATACTCCACATGAACAGAAATAGACTAACTCTGAGTTTCTGTCCTCTCCACACTCTTTACTCTGTCCTCATAAACAGAACCCTGAGACTGAAGTTTTCCCAAACACCCTAACATGCCAACCTGCCAGTTTCATTTGCTCCAGAGTAGTTATATAACTGCAGCTATCTATATATAACTAGGAGCTGTTCTGCATCTAAATTTTAGTTTGGAAAATCCTATAATAAAGCCTCTATTTTCATCAGTACTTTTGGTTATACAAAGCTTTGCGGTTTTCAGCACAAACCATGGAAGGACTCCACCTATCCAAAAAAGAATAACTGTGAAACTATCTTATCTGCGAAAAAGCAGAGAAGAACAGGAAGTCAGGAAGCATTTCCGCTATAGCTCTGGTCCTACAGGCATTTCATATGTTGGGCAATGGGAGAAGATGCTGCTAAAAAACAGCTGGCTTTCACTCACTGAGCAGGGAGAAAGGAAGCTGTGGAATGTGTGGACATAGTGCTCCATTCATTAAGCTAATCGCAGTTGATTTGAGTTTCTTGTGCTAGAAAAGTAGCTCAGCCAAGTTTGGCAAATGGAACATTACTAGCACTTGCATTTGTGTCTGTCTGTTAAACCCCAGACTTAATCAGAATTTCAATGGGGATGGTTTATCTTTTGTTCAGATGTCTTCTGTCTGTTGTCCATTCTGTGATATTACAACCAGCTCACTTCTCCTGTATTATGAGTAAACACATGTGAGTGAGTGTCCTCTCTCAGTTTATTCTCACTTTATTTGAAATTATTTACCAAGGTATTCATACCAAACAGGACAGTAAAGATGAACAGTCTTGATCTTTCAATGGTAATGCACATTAATGTGATTTTTTTATAACACATAGCATTAAGCCCATATACATTGCTTGCGCAAGATTCCAAAAAATGAAAGGCCATGCAGTCTTTCAAATGAAAGTTGAAAAGTTATGCAATGTTATTATGCTCTATTAGATGTACCCTGTCTACACAATTCTGTTTAAGTATCCACTCTGTTATTACCCCTCTGTCAATATTAGAGCTGTGAACATTGCTGTTATGTTCTTGCACAAATACCAATGTTTACATCATCGTGAGACTGTGCTACCTATTCAGTGAAGGACACATAACTCTTGCTTCAAAGGAATGGCCTTCAGATGTGCATTTGAATGTACTTCAAACTTACACTGCTAACTGCCTTATGGGGTTGTAATTCTCTGAGTTAGTCTTTCTTTTTAGTTTTTATGTCTATGTTGTGGGAACTTCCTGCTGTTCATCTCAGCACCTGTCAGTCATAATCCATGTTTACTTGGTCACCTTTACCTACACTGTCTGAGAAAGAGCAGAATGAGTTGCAACCTTTTGCTCATCTGAATGAATGTCTAATAAGCCAGAGCTTCAATTAATTTGTATTCTTTTTTAATCAGATTTGTCTCAGAGAAGAGTGCTGAAATGAGATATGTTTGCATGCAGCCAACAGCTGTTTTGCACACTACAAGTCACATAATGCACCACAGTGAATTGGGCTCCATCTGAAGGAAATGTGCTGGCCCCCAAACATCACTCAAGGAACTCGCAGGCGCCTGTTGGTTTGCAGGGTGCCTAACAGCAGCGAGACGAAGAAACCATGGCCGACCTTCACACCCCTATTCCTGGTGGAAAGAAGCCAGGCTTTCTGCCACTGTGGACTCCCGCTCATTGTTGGCAGATGGAGCAACCAGTTTCAAACCTGGGCTGTAGGGCTCAACTTGTACTCAAGGCAAGCTGCTCGCTGACTGAGCCACATGGGAGCCCCACTTTGTATTCTGTAACTGAATTTGAGTAAGGTTATGTTTATGCTATGCAGCATTCTAAAAAATAATAATGATTAAAATACATCACTAGTTGTGTTTGTTTTTGCCCAGTGAACCTGCACTGAAAATTTACAGCTATAGTTCCACTCATTTGCTTTTGTGTTTGAATGTCATTTCAAATAAGTTTGTTATGCGTAAGGATAATTCTTCATGGATTGCAAAATTTGACATGGCCATGCACACCAAATCACACAAACCTGCACACATACATTTCTGTAGAGACACACTCAAGAACTATCAACTGTCACTAATACTCCAAAGGCAAAAGAAATATTGTCAGTGACTGCAAGTCTGAAGGAAGTGATTTATTTGTTTGAGGGGGATTTTTGTGGCTCCCAGACTGTAATGTCTGCTCTCTTGTTTTCTTATGAGGAAGTGGAAGAGAAAAATCAAAACAGAGCAAGACTGTTTGGTTGCCAAGTCTAGAGGTTGAACTGTAAACACTTACATACCTCTCATTTCTTCATATCGAGCTGAAAGAAGGCCAAATACAAAATTCAATTAATCAAACACAGACCACAAAAAGCAACACGGATCGGATTAAGCAACCAAGTAAAAACAGTGATGAAAACAGGTTTGTAAAAAAAAGAGATGAAATCAGGTTTGCAAAGGGAGTTTACCTCTTCGAGTCGGATGTTGTGCTGCCATTTGAAGATTGATCGTAAACAGGCCTGTGCACGAGGACAGTGGCTGCATGCTTCTGCTGTTGATGTGCTGCGGTTCTCCGTGACGCTTGCGGTGAACGCTTTTGGCCCCTCAGGGCTGTCTGTCAGCACCTGCATGGGCGAAGTTGCGGGGCTGAGATTAGATCGCTTGGCAGCGCTACCTCTCCAGGTGGCAACAGACCGCCCTGTGGCTACATCTGATCACCTCCCTTCATGTATGCTGATGGTGGGCATGGAATCTGTGGGGGTGGCGCTGGGAGTGGGAGGGGGAGGAGAAACAGAGTGTTAGTAATACCAGTAAACAAACCTTATGTCTTCTTAATTAGGATATTTTTCAAGCACCCACACCATAAATAGCCTTAATCTCTTTATGTCTCCATTAGCTCACATTCATCTTGTTATTCTGTCTGACTAGAAACTTCTCATACATTAGACATGCCATGACCTAACCACTCCAATGTCAAGATTTCATACGACAGGAAATAGCTCATAAAGCCCATTGGGTAATGGTAAAGCACAATACAGATATCAATGTTCAAATAAGCCATAACTTTAAGCTGCTGCTTAGATTGGACTCGAGTGCTCTGCTGGTCTGTCAGGACTTGTTACCCAACACCCATTACAAGCTTACATAGTGTCATTAAGCATATTTTTAACAACAGTTTTATAGATAAGTCCTTCACGGTGCAAACCCCATGCATAACTTTTTCCAACATAAAAACACAAAACAAATATAAGAGTAGGTAAAAATAGTGGCAGTAAAAATAACACATTCCAGAGTGGTGACATTAAGACAGATCAGCGTTTAGCCTGTTAGACTAATGCCGCTGTACTTGTGTGATTGTTTTGAGAAAAAGTGATGGGAGGTGGATTTTTTAAGAGAGATTGCACCCCCTGAAAAAGAGATAATTACCTATCTGAGAGCTACCCCAAGATGCCATCTCCAGCTCCCACTGTGATATAAAGTTCATCTGCATGCTTGCAGGGAGAGCTCCTTTGAGTTCTCTTTTTCACAGCTGTATGACCAGATGAGAGTTTAAGGAGGGAGGAGGCAGAGGAGTCAGGGTGTGGGTGAATTGTGTGTCGGTGAGAACCTGCGAAGGGGGTCATCCCACTCACGTTTGAACACGGTGACTCAGGGGTCAGAAATGAGGGAGTCGACATGAATGAATAAATGACTGTTTATGTGGGTCAGTAGACGCCGGATTAACCCTTCGCTGCCTATTGACAACAGGAAATTTCCAGTTTAAACAAGCTGGGATTGACTGATACAGAGGTCACATGCAAGAGTAAGTAAAACTTTGGAATTACCCAAGAAAATCCACTGCACTGTGTTGAAATCTGCAGCCTTTTCACACCAAGGCTGGTTGGTGCATGAAAGCATTGTTCTTTCTGATTCCAGTCTGTGATTCCAGAGATGTATCTCCTCCCAAAATAGAATAAGAGGACTGGATGTCTAAGCAGATCCAAAAGCGTAATGTTCTACAAGCTTAACATCCAAGGTAGTGGAATCCCTAGATCGAACATGTTGTGTGAAATTCATCATATTCATTGGTGAATAAACTCAAGTGGGCAAAGTACAAGAACATCTAGGAAAGGAGGTGTAAATGGACAAGACGTGTCTCTGTTCAGATTAATGCAATACTCAATGCTCAGATGAAAACAGTTTTATCTGCTGAATGGGCACATCCAATCACATCCAAAGTAACATTCAGTATTTTCATGTCACTGCACAAAGCAGAATGCACGAAGAGCATCAATGTTTCAGCATTCGCTTAAGCAAATGCAACCTGCGTGGTCTCCCTGTACAGCTCCTCTTTTACTGAGACGATGCAGAAAAAGCCGCTTACACCAAATCAGAGAGTAACTGTGTCCTTGGGATGTGAACAAGTCGCTTGTTGACCATCACTCCTCAGTCCTTTTCCATCAGTTCTCAACCTTAAACAGGGCAGGCTCCAAGCAGTAAGAGAAGAAAGATGTGCACAGAAGGACATTGGGATGTAATTGTTTGTACAATCGTGGTCACAGGACCCTGGGCAAACCCTGCGTGCTGCACGTTCTCATGCCCTGTAACTCCCAGAGCATCTGCTGATGTTTCCCCACGTGTGGCCGGAGTGGCAAGTCTGATTGGGAGCTGAAGGCAAGGAATGCTGAGATCACCACTGGCCGGGGGCCCGGCCGGCCTGGCATTTAAGGTCAGTGCTCGCACATCCAGAGGTTTCTTTGTGTGGAGGCACGGAATTTCTGTCTCTGATGTAAGTTACTGGGCCCTGAGAGATAGAGAGAGGTTTTCTCTCCGGGCGTACAGTAGGCCTGGAATATTCAAGTTGGATCTGCCACGGCAGGGTTTGTTTTAATTCTTCTGTGACAATGTCAGTAACAACGACTGTCTGTTAGTGCCACCTGATATTGTTGAGAACTCAGTGCACCATTTTCCTATATAATAGGTTTTAACAGACAGTAGCTTGGCCTTTTGGTTTGAGTGAGAACAAAGCCTTGGCCGGAACAAATCTGCGGTTGCGTTAAAATTTTGGGTTAACATTGCACTTGACCCGGATCCCCTTTCCTCTTCCGTATTTTTCCCTGTAGCCTCAGTGACACCCTACACCACGCCACCTCTCTGCCTCCTTGCCCCCTGGCACTTTAATCATTTGGGAATCGGTAATGTCCTTCAGCTGTCCATACCCAACATGAAAAAACCCCTCTTCCCTCCTGCCACATCCTGTGTCTGTCTCATGTTTTCGCTGCTTTTCTCATTCCCCTTTCTCCACTGCTTCACAGCCATTGTATTTTTAAGCCTTCACCTTCCCCCAGGTTCCTCCTCTTCTGTGGCTCTGTACTTGCCCCTTCCCTCACCCTATCCAAACCCCCAATCATTCTCTTTCCTGGGTCAGGTTTTGGGGCGTCGTGTGCGGTGGCACTCATATGAGAAATGTGTTCGTTCACCCCACCCCTCCTGCCCCGGGACAAGGGAGGGGGCACGGGCGGAGGAGGGGGGGTGGAGGGGGTGAACTGGCTGGTGAGACGGATCTGTTTTCAAAGGGATACCTTTTCATTTGTTTTCCTTCAAAGTTTCATTGCTGTTTTTGGACACGGAAAGGTAAAAAAAATGTCCAGATGGTCCTCAGTCATAAAAGGAAATAGTCTCGGGGGTTACCTTACATGTTGACATAAAGAAATAACCCCCAACTCCAACTGTAGCAGCTCATTAAGATATTATGTGTACCCAAAATCAAGTGGTGTTCAATAACGGCTGTCATCTTGAATGCATTTGAAGCCCTGCTCATCGGAAGCTGATGAACTGCCGCTATTGTTTGGAACTCTATACCACCAGCGAGCTCCCCTCCTTTATCTCAAGGGCCATTGGAAACTAGATATGTGTCTGCAAGGGTGTATTTTTTTAAATAGAATGAATAAATACATGGATCCTTTTTATTTTGAACAAGCTCAATGCTTACCTCCCAAGAGACTGCCAAACCAGCCCACAATTTTCTTCATGTGAGCCTGATTGAGTTGAATCACATTCTGATCTAGATTGTGGAATCTGATGTCACTCTTCGTGTCTGGCAAGCACAGTGATGCAAACACCCTGGGAAGAAATACAAAAAAGTCTGAGGGGATTGCCTCTGTAATTAGCACATCATTACCTTGTGGATCATACTGTTTTATGGGTCCTTTATGGCCTTCAGTTGCTCTAATGGAAGAGTAGATGTTAGGTAACAGTAATTTTCCAACCGTTCACCATTGACACGCGACGACCACCCCAATAGGCTTGGCCAGAACTCTGACCTGAGGCAGCCGAGCTTTGCGCTATGCGCTCAGGCATTCCAAGAGATAGGTAGTGCCTTCTTATCTTCACGGTCCATACAGTTGCCTTTTTTTCCCACAGATACCACTGTAATTAATATGCAGCTGCCTTTGTCCCTCACCCAGACGCAATAAGTCTTAAGCATTCACGGGTGAGACAGCCGCTCCCGCGCTCCCCCCACTCCCCCAGGTGAAGGGGGCACTTTGTCTGAGAGGAAGGAAGCGAGACGGTGGGAGGGCCGAGACAGGAGCGGAGTTGATCAATAGCGGGGGGCGCCCCTCCCCTGTGACCTCACCCCTGGACATCAATCCACCATGATGTCACCTTGAGCACACGCAGCGTGTGGCCCCCGGGGCGCCGCAGGGGGGGTGGTGACATACGGCGCCGACATGGCAGAGCGTGAGAAAGCGAGGCAGAGACGACGGGCGGGGTCGGGGCGTTCGGTATGAGCGACCCCGTTTCTGCACCGTGCGAGCGTTTCGACACGAGCAGGGACAACACGGGCGAATGATGGTGCTGCAGTCACAGTATTTACAGTTTGCTAATTCAAACATCTCGTGCAACAGTGCGGCAGAATGTCTGAGCTTGCACGGTACCAACAGATCTTGTGCTCCATTACTCTTCAATTAAAAATATATATGTGTATGCCATGTACTAAGAATAAATCAAAGACCACTTCCTTTTTGGTAAATGCCTTGTGTAAATGTTTTCGCCTTGATTATTGACATTTAACTCAGTGTGAAAAAGGGAAGGACTGGAATGAAAGGGAAGAAAAGAAAGGGAAAAGTCCTTTAATCACAGAAACGCTGATCCAGAAACAGGCGAGGCAGACACAAGTGGAAACCAGAGGAATGCGCGCCAGCGCGGGGAGAAGCATTCAGCACATTTTACTGCATTTGTACTTAAAGGAGGGGGAAAAAAAGCACATCTCCAAACAAAACCAAATTGAAGGATGAGCTAAAACCAGAGCCCCTAAACTCTGCGGCTCTGGACGGACTCCCGGCGCTGCATACCGCACAAGCTGAGCTCCGGCCAAGCTGGCCTCTGGAACGCGTTCCCGCTCCGGGGAGGGAACAGACTGAGGGAACCCTCATTCTAATTACAAGACTGGCCGGATAAATGACCGTGCTGTCTGTCAGGCATCCGCTCCCCTCCTACCAATGCCGCTCCATGCATCCCTCCATGTCATACTCTATCACTGACAAAATAGTGCTCTGAATGACTGCTTTGTGTTCCCTTGAGAAATCAAAAGTTGCGGTGTTTTGCTTTTAAAGTTTTGCCTGAAAATTATCATGGCAAATTACTTGCTTGCTTGCACAGTATACCCTGCAGTGACAATTGTTCCTGTCACTCCATTGCCCACCCACTTTTCATGAAAAAGCTGAATGTTCATACTGTATACTGTATGCCAGTGGTATTTATTTGATACAGAGGCTTTTTTAAAGGATGAATGTAAAATGCAGTGATCTATTAAAGCAGACAGAAGGCAGATCAGTACAGCTGAAAGAGCTGTAGGATGCCAGAGACCATGTGCCTTGGTGGAACCTCACAGCTGTGTTACACTTCCAGCGGAAACCACACAAAGAGGCAGAGATATGCTCGCATAAGCTCGCACAACTGGCGTTATCAAAAACAGATCCGCAGACTTGATGCTAGCATGAGAAAGGTCAGGAAACCATCAGAACAGCACGAAAGCTCCATGCACTTTGTGGACAAAAGCTAATTTCGCTCTGTCCTCTACAATTATCCTCTCCTAGGCCGATGCAACAATCTACACTGCTTCTTCCAACGCTGCAGCCAAGTGGACCTGCACTGCTAATGGAGTATGGTGTGCCTCTCTCAATCACTGAAGGATCTGCACAGTCAGGACCAGATGAGCTGGATATTACTGCTTCCACTGTAATGGAACAGTTTTCCTTCAAAACTAGAAAGTTACTCAAGGAAAGGAAAACTTCCATTTTAGCATCAATTCTTTTCCTTCTATGGGCAAATATACATACACACACACACACACACACACACACACACACACACACACACACACACACACACACACAGGCATGCACATACACACGCCTCACGCCCTTGTCTCCCACTCTTATTCAGAAGTGTGCATCTGTAATCAGAGTGTGGGTCTGGCAGGCTCCCCGCTCAGGCTCTGTAGTGGTTTTAATGCAGGCCAGACATTCCTGAGAGTATTGCAGCCCAGACTTCCAGCAGCAGTCAGTCAGCACTGAATTCCAGAATAGCACCGCCGGGGCTAAAAATAGTGCGCCGGACAGGAGGGCCTAGCGAGGAGGGGGCTTTGTTTCGTATTCATTCACAATGTTATCACGACAGCATCGAAGAGGACACCTCTGTTGAAATCCGAGTTAGCGGCCCGCATGCAGCTTGGCTTTAACGGCCCTTTTAAAACAGTCTGCGTCGGCTATTTCAAATGCACACTCAACTCCGTCCCACTGTTTCTAGTCCCGTTTTAATGTTTATTTTTCCTGCTATGAACTAGCTGCTAGATTTTCCTTTCTCTCCCAGCCCTCAGTGTGGAATATCCTGCTTGGTACTTGGGCCAGAGCTGCAAAAAAAGCACTGACTAGGCCCATTTTACAATTATTAAACTTTTTTTGGTCCATTTCCATTCCCCTCATTAATGCACCATTCTTTCCTCAGCTCCCTCTCCAAACTAACAGCAGAAATATACAGTGGAATATTATTTGCATTTCTTGCCCACACTCCCTTTACATTCAACGTCCTCATTTGCCTTTTTTTTTCGCCTTGAGGAGCCTTTAAAGAAACAGGGAGGCAGTGTTTGAAGTGGGGCTCAAAGCTTTCGAAAATGCCTCCCTGATATATTACGTGTTGCCCTTCGATTCTCAGGGCCTCGTCTGAACCGCGTACCCATGAGCGTCAGGGACAGGCGTCTGACCTCTGTCCAGTCACCCAAATGCAAATACACCCTCGTCTCCTCAGAGGAGCACAGATGCAGTGGCAGCTGCATTTTATTTGAAAGTTAAAAGGAAGGCAGGGAGAGAGGAATCCTTTTAAAATCAGGTCAAAACAATGTCAGACATGCAGCTGCAGCAGAATGTTTCAGCATATGGTGTAGTTAACATTAAAAAAGTAGAGGTGGGGACAACAGTACATCTTATGTTTGCTGTCCCAATGTTAAATGCATGGTTTCCTGTGTTGTTGCATACTCATTTCTACAGTGATTACAGTGGTTTTACACATAAGATCAATTCAACATTGTGTTACCCCACTTTCCCTAATTAACTACAGATACAGCGATATCATGTTGTCATGGAAGGAATGTAGTTAAATCCCAGGCAATAATTATAAAATTAGTACCCCTAAACATTTAAAAGAGCTTTTTTGTCAAGTTTTTTCTTTCATATTTACACAAACATTTTCACACGGAGGCTGGAGATGTTTTGAAATGATCCATTTATTTGAGCTGGTATTGCGGTGGCATTTTTGTTTGTCAGAAGACAGAGGGGTGCAGGTCCTCAAATGTTCTTTTCCAGTGAGGCGCCTGGAGCAGAAAATGACCACAGATCCACTTATAAGCACAGATAGCCCCAAGCTCTGCACTGACCGAAGCTATTACAATACAGCAATATTAATTTTGCCACCTCCACGATATCTGTCAGCTACACACAGTCACAAGGCATAGCAAGGACAGGGTAGCATTACACCAAATGAAATGGCTTTACCACCAATAAATAGAAGTATAAAAACAATGATAATAATTATCATTATAATAATTAACATAATCATAGTGATAGCAAAGGCACTAAACATAAACCACCTCAGAACTCCTGGTTTACATATTGATACGAAAAAAAAAAAAGATAATCCTTGCAATAGCAACAACAGTAAAGAACAATAACAAAAAAGAATACTTAAATAACATAATAATACTATTATTATTGTCATAACAATATCCAGTCAAGTTTTGCTATTAGTCAACTTCCTCCTAACTAATGAGTATGTACCAGTTTTTCCAGTTTGGCAGAAAGCAAGTTTACGTCTGATTAGTTCCATCTAGTGAAACTTTATTCCTTGGGATTGCTGATTCTGCTTTGGCAGAAATGGGATGCAGCTCTTTGCTGAATCTACAGTTTTACTGTGTCACAGAAGCTGGTCATTACCATGGCTATTAGTTTTGGGTCCCCAGTACTGCTCAAGAGGGTCCGGTGCTGAAATGAGGCTAAAGAATGTAAGATCACGCCCATGCTCTAACAAGCTGCCTCTATCTGTCACACCCTTGGCCAGTTGCCTACAGTACTGCGTTTTAGCGAGTCTCAGTCCTCTTTGAGGTTTTGACCTCTGAATTATTGCCGCTGGAAAGGGGACAAGATTTACAGATGCACTGTGCTCGTGCTGTGTGCTGGGGACACCAGGCAGTGTGACATGTGACCACTGTGCAAGGACAGGGATTGGTCAGTTGTACCTTGGCCCCTCCCATTTATCCCTAAACAGGTAAATGGCTGCATTACACTGAGGTTCAGTGCCGTCTCTGCTTACAGCCAAATCAGAAACAAGTACAGTTCCTGCCATAAAATAAAGCAATATAAATTTTCTATATTTTGGAGAATCAAAAACAGAAGCATAATAAAACAAAATACTAACATAGTATAATTTCATCACTGTAAATCCAGTTAAACAATACAATACAATGCACACTACAATACACGATGGGTCTGTTTTTAATATTTTGTACTTTTTTTTTTTTTTGCTTTTTTGTACCCAGGACCTTGTTAAACACGACCTTTGAAAACATTCAACGTGACACTGATGTGTTCCTGTACACATATGTGGCATTTCAACTTATTGTATTCTATTGCTGTTGAACAGAAATAGGCTTGACTGTTTCAGTCTTTGACATTTAATGCACCCAACGCTACTTATATGTGCAGATTGCTGTCCTGTACACAAGCTATATAATGTTGTGCCGATATCATTTGCTCTTTTGTGCTTCCCACAGTACAGTATTCATGTATCTCTTAATTGCCGTGGTGTCATGTAATGCACATGTTGGGTGTTTCATCTGTTGCTGCTTAGTCCATGTCACTCAGTCCAATGTGTCCCCTCTCACCTACTCTTTCTCTGTCACTCATATAACTGAATTAAGTCCAGAAGGGACATTTAGTACATAGCTCCTCTTCAGCCACACTGCAATGGCCATTACCACATCCCACAGAAAGCAGAGACAAACTGCCCTTCTATGCAGGGAGAGGAGACGCACTGCAAACATTTTACATGTCAGGCTCTTTGGCACATTCCAACATAAAATGCAACCCTTCTGCTGTGTTTGTTCTTTTTTTTATAAGTGAAATGCCTTCCACACAGAGCTATGAGTGGAACTGACTTAATTGTTTTTTCAGCTGTTTTGCTCCCCGTTTTAAAGCACTGCTCCCTCTTTGGTTTTCAAGCCAAAACTTCCTTTACTCTTTCTACTCATCATTCACATTCACCCTCCCACTACTTCATCTCTACATCGCTATACCTTACAAATAAACTCAGCTGAGCTCTAAATCCCTGTTAACTTTTCATGGAGAAAGAAGGTAGCAGCCTCACTCACCACAACCCTCTCCCCCGAGATGAAAAGTCCTGTCTTTCAACCAACTGCACTTGTCTATTTTACGTCTCTAACTCTAAGCCCTTTCTCATTTTACACCTCTACGCTCTTTACTTCTCTTGCTTTCTAAAGAAAAAAAAAAACATTTCCCCCAAGTGCTTATCGCTTAGGACAGACACAACACAGAAACTCTCACCCTTAGCAGATTAATGTCTGGAAAAAAAACTGATCCGGTCTAAAGAATCCACATTTTCCCTACAAAGCTCTGATAAGATCACTAACACAAACATGTCTCCCAACATTGTTTCTGGAATTTACCAGGCAATCACTGAACTGAAACAAATCCAGCCAGGGGATGTTGGTCTCCTTAGGTTAAACAGTAACTATGGCAACAGCAACAGCCCTGGCCTGATAACAAGCTAAGGGTGATGGAAAAGTTTCTTGTTTTCTGCTTCGGCATTAAATCTACCTGAGGCTTTTGGTTTTCAAAGTAGACTAAAGCTCACACTTTATTTGAACACTCTGTCTCAGACTGTAGATGGTTGCTTTCACATCAGCAATGACTGCTAATCTTCTTTTCTAAGGTTTTTATGTGTGTGCGTGTGTGTGTGTGTGTGTGTGTGTGTGTGTGTAAATCTGAGATGAATATCTGTATCTTTTCATTTCTTATCGGCAAATGTCATATCAGCTGCAGAAAATGGATCGAAATCAGATGGTTTCTCTTCAGTGCTGTTGTTTTGACTGCTGTGGCAAGTCCCGTGTTTTCAGGTCCTGGGTCTTAGAACATTCATTGTAAATCCCAAATCAGACAATACGCCTGGGGACAGGTTAGCCTGGCATCTCTCTCCACTTTCAGGAAATGACATACATAATTTCATCTGGATTCAAAAGGCACTTCCTACAGAGGGTATACGTATTTCTAACACCATACATAGGACATACATGTATTCATTATGATATATGTGGCCTCATCTATTACATATTAATCATTTATGTCATATCAACAATGGGTTTAGCTAATTTAGGCTACACAATAATCATATATGTCAGTTCCACAAAAGATCAGAGAAACTGGGCTTAGGACTCTTCCAGTAAAGCCAGACCACACCAGTTTTGTATCACCATATCGACTAAAGATATTACTAAAAATCAACGTTGGCAGTCATTTGGAACAAGACCCTGGTTCATTGATTTCAGGCAAAAAAGCCATATAAACATGTGCTCTGATTGAGTTTTCAGATGCTAAAGTTGACTTAGTCTGGCTCCCTGTCAGGCTTTGTTTTGAGAGCTCACTTCAGCAGGGTTAGTGTATGGGTGTAAATGCTGATTTGCCTTCTGCTGAACATGTAAACATTTGAACAGGACAAATGCCTCTGGGCTGCTGGCAGGGTTGGGCTCCACACTCCTCCTCTCTGTTTCAAGCCCCAGAATGAAGCATCCACAAGGCAGGCCGGTGTGTGTGTGTGTGAGTGTGTGTGTGTGCGCGCGCGCATGCGGGTGTGTACAGGCATACGCGTGCATGCGTGTGTGTCTGTATGTGTGTGTGTGTATGTGTTTGTGCTGGGGGCCTGTTGCGGATGTTTGTTGCTCATCCCTCTCTGACAGACAGGTGAGTGTATCCCCCTACATGGTGCTTCCCAGAAATAAACTGGTCGTCAGTAACAAGCGCACGCACACACTCTCACACATCTCTCAACCCCGCTACTCCCCTCCTCAGCCCCTAAGTCAGGTTGCTGCTGATATCCAGCGCCTGCTGGTACACCTGAGTCATATCGTCCAGGTCGCCCAGCAGGGAGAAGCTGCCGTTGTCCCCCGGGGAGCCGCGCCGCCCTCGGCTAATCTTGCCCCCGTGGAGCGGTGGAGCGGCCTGGAGCCCTCTGAAATTGGCCAGCTGGAGCAGATCCTCTGCTGAGACGCAGCCCCTGATGTCGGGCCGGGGGGCGGTGGGCGGCCAGTCCACCCCGCTGAAAGAGGTGCTGGCGAGGCCGCTGTCATCGCCCACTATGCTAGAGGGTCGGCTCTGACTGCGAGAGAGACCCAAGTCCCTGGAAGCGGGCTCCGTGGGGGAGCCCACAGTTGGCTGCGCGCTGTAGGTGGAGTACTTCCCGTTGCGTTTTAAGATGCCTTTCCGGCCAGCCGCTCTCTTCGGCGGCGAGCTGGATCGTGAGAGAAGCGTGGCGCCCCCTAGCAACTCGGTGGACTCACTGCGCTCTGGGGAGGAGTAGTACCCTGATTCCCGCTGCTGGCTGTTCTTCAGGATGCCCTTCTTGGGGAGCAGGGGCATCATTTTGGGAGGCGAGCCCCCCGCCAGGGAAGGTTCCTCTTCCTCGTGTTCGGGGCTCGACCCTGAGTCTGGCTCTTGGATGTGCAGCGTTGCGGCCAGCTCCAGCTCGCCTAGACTGTGGGAGCGCTGGTCTCCAGCAGGCCTTGTCTTTAGGATCCCCTTGGGTCTTTTCAGCCCCGCCTTCTCCTCCACCCCAACATGAGACGCCCCCACACTGTTCTCCTTCTTGGACTTCCTGGATCTCTGCCGGGCGAAAGGGGGAGGTTCGGGGCGCGTCGCTTTGACGGACTTGGACTCTGTGCGGTTCTGCCAGTCGATGAACCGGGCCAGCATGGGGGAGCCCGTGTCACGTTGGGCCTCGCAGTCGCACACACTGTTCTTCCAGCCCCAGTTCACCCACCAGTGGTTGGCGATGTCCTCCACCGTGGCCCGCCTCTCGGGGTTCACCATCAGCATCCAGCGGATCAAACCACGTGCATCTATAAAGCGACATAAATGACATTACATTACATGCATTTGCATTACACGCATTACATTACATGTATTTAGCAGACTTACAGCACAATTAGACATAAATGTATCCATTCAAGTTGAATGAGCAACAGTGTCAGACCAGGCTAACAACACTCCTAGACCAGTGAGTGTGAGCATAACACCATTCAAGCCCTACCACAAGTTAACTTGTGTAACCTGACTAGGCAATGGAATCCAAGTACACTACATCACAATACTACAAATAAACATCAAAACCTAGAGAGAGCAGATGTTAGGGGGATTGAGCACATTCTGTATGCTTAGAAACACAGATGAAGGCTGGAGGTCACTCACAGTGAATGAGAAAAGGAGTGGAAGAGAGAAATGGCTGACAGGATGGAGTCCTACCTGATGACTGGGTGGGTTCTCGATATTCGCCATTGCTGATTTGGCGGATGAGGTTTTTGTGATCTCCTCCATCGAATGGCATGGTCCCATAGACTAGGGTGTAGAGCAGCACACCCAGTGCCCAGCTATCTACCTGTGGACACAGAGGACTCTCATGTCAGTGTCTCTACAAAGGACAGTTACCAAAGGTATCCATGTATCCATACAGGATGCAATGACATCTACACAATGCACAATGGTATTTATACAATACTGGTATCTTCACAACATGCAATCGTAACTATACAACACATACTGGTATCTACACAGCACAACACACTGAGCCTGTTGCTGAACCTACAGAGGCACGGCTCTTTCAGGCCTAATATCTTACATGAACTATGCAGTATTAAGTGTCAGCTTATGATACATGCCACATTTATCCTCCACTGTAAAGGGTGTAAATAATTAGCTTGGCGATTATCTTACAGTCACAGTTTCACTAATAGGTCAAATTCAGCACCAGGTTTGAACTCAAGCACAAGCAGAATCCTGTAATATGTCCTGGTGCAGCAGTCTACGGCCCACATCATTATTGTTGTCTTATTTTATTAACGATATTAAGCCCCGCTAATGACTTTGGCCCGACAATGTACCACTCCTACCGATAACCCCGCCAGACCCACTGATTGCTGCAATTAAAATCAGGCGCTTGGGAATGCCGATGGTGACGATAACCCCTCTGCCTCCTTCACCCGGCCGGCCTGCAGCGGGACTGTGATTATTGGACAGATTCCCTCGCTCCTTGACCGCTGGCATTGCGTAAGGGGCCTTTCTCAGGAAGCCGAGCGGCGGTTACATAAGCCAAGGGGCTGGGGGGGGGGGTTAATGAGATGGGTTGGGATAGACGAGCTGTGATATCCTGTCAGTGGCAACTCACTGATGGTTACTGATTGCCCCGCGTCTGGGTGGGGCGCATCTGCAGGAATTTCTTTTCAAAGCTTGATGTGTCCAGAGGGTGCCTGGGGTCAGGAAATCAGATAGGGGGCCGAAAGTGTGTGAACTTCCCCTATGGAAGATTTTCACTGAGGGGTTTTTCTTGATATGTCAGCTTATTAGGAAATCAGGAGAGCCGCAGTGTGAGTGCTATTGTGTCTTGTTTTCATTCTCAGCGGTAGCCATAATTTGTTGACTCTCCCACAAGGCCTGTGGAATTTTGATTTTAATCTTTATGTTGTTGTTTTTTGTACTCGACAGAAGATTATAGGACATTAATTCAAGAGGACCATGTGTAACTTGAGTCACGACTTCAACGAACAACTTCCTCAGCTATAGTTCCTTCCTATAGTTATTGGAAGGTGACTTAGGAACAACTTTATTTTTGTTCCATACCAGGCCAGCCTCAGGCAATAAAGGTTTTTTTTTAATTATGTAAATCCTTTAGATGTCTTTATGAGGCCATTTACAGAGCATTCTCATTGGCTCTGGTGTGCAGGACCAGATCTCTGGGTATTTTGTGCAGCTGTTGGGGAAATTCCACAAAAACTAGTGTAAAAATCCCTAAAATTCCATCTACTTTCTCATCTATGACTCGCTAAATACCATGACGATGAACCACAGGAATAACGAGACTGCTTGGTATTAGCCAACTCTCACCTAAAAACAATATAAGAAGCGCTTGTGTTATTAGGCAGTGCTAGGAGTCCACGTGGCCTACCTCTGGGCCACGGTATGGCCTCCCGTTCACAATCTCTGGGGAGGCATACAGTGGGCTTCCACAGAAGGTCTGCAGGAGTTTGTCTTTGTGGTAAAGGTTGGACAGTCCGAAATCTGCGATCTGTTGGAAGGGGGACAAAAAGAGTAAGAAACATTTCATTAATGGTGAAGATTCTCCCTCATGTTCCACTGCCACGCTAAAGGTGGTCATCTTTCAACAATGAAACCATCCATTGGCAGAGAATTCATAGTGGGTGTAGACTCATAAGATTGGACTCCCCACACTTCTGTTCCCTCTCTGCCACACCTCCTTGTATCATTGACAGGAGGAAGACATATGCAGATAACCTTATGACACCAATGCTCTGGACGGGAAGTTAGTGACAAACACTGGCAAGAGTCCCATATTGCTTTACCCAGAGTGTGGCTGAATCAGACAAGAGACAGCACAAGATCCTTTCTTACCTTAATATTACAGTTTTCATCCAGTAGCACATTTTCCAGTTTCAAATCCCTGTGCACGATGCCATTCTGAAAAATAACATAAGATCAGCATTCTTACATTTGTGAGCATAGCTAAGTTTAGTGCTTACTTTGACTTTCAGGAATTACTGCTCCGTATACAGTTATTAGATATGGTTCAGCAAAAGACTTTCAGCAATGCAGGCAATAGTTGAAGTTAATGAAGCAACAAATTTCAAGCAATCTGTTATGCATTTTGCAAAATTGCATCTCGTTTTCTTTCCCCAATGGTGTTGATAATGTCATCAGCCATGGCTTTTCTTCATCCACATATGTCTCAAATAAAATCAAAATTTCTAATTGTCAACCAGACTAAAATATGTTCTCACAGCAGATCTTGGTCGAAAACCAACAGTGTCGATTGTGAGTCTCGAAGCAGTCATTAACATGTGGCGCACAGGATTGGGAAACGCGGCCATGCTGGATTTGGAACTGAGAGACTTCATTACGGATGCGGCCGTGAGCAACGTGTTTCTAATCGGTTCGCCACAGCAGATACACGTGCTCACACAGAAACCATTGTGGCGGATGAAGCAGCAGTCAATATCCTCGCACTCCGACAGCCTGCCCACTACGCTCTCCCCCCGCAACTCTCTTCTGCAAACCCCACCTCCCACGGTGACTCATCTCTGCGCTCTGATTGGCAGTTGCCGGGGAAACTGGGCTTTCCCAGCTGGAGGGATGACATCACCCTCTTTCCAGATGTGCGGACAATGGGCAAGCCCACTCGGCATCCCCTCCCTCAAGCACTGTGCTCTGGACCCGAGCAGAGAGAGACTCGGCAGGGAGAGAGGGCGGACAGAGAGAGGGGAGGGGAGAGAGGAGCTCTCGGAGGTATCTCTGGCCTCCTGTCTGGACTCACTCACTCTGCTTGGCTCCGTCATTCCGCGATCGCTAGATCACAGCAGAGGCAACAGGGGGCCAGCTCATTATGTGGTGCACAGCACTGAATTTGTGTAAAATTTTTATTGAAGCCTTATGCCATTCATAAGGTACTTCCTGACTCAATTTGGGCAAGCATGCCGTGCTTCAGTCAGCTGTCTGGGTGCTGTAAAAACGGTACCAGCTTTGGCTTCAATTAGCACGATAGCGCCCCGTGCGCGTGAAGCCAACGTGGTCAACCTGCTGTTTATCGGAAACGCAAAGCGAGAGCGCGCTGTGTCGGCGCCCGTTCCCTCGCTCACCTTGTGGCAGTGGTGCACGGCGGAGACGATCTGTCGGAAGAAGTGTCGCGTTTCCCTCTCCGTCAGCCTGCGCCGCTCGCTGATGTAATCGTACAGCTCGCCCTTGCTGGCGTACTCCATGACGATGACGATCTTGTCCTTGTTTTCGAACACTGAGGGACAGACGGGGAAAGGGTCAGCACTGACCTACAGGACTGAAAAAGAGCTTCGTCTGCAGTATCGCCATGTAAAACAGGGTCATGCCAATGGATCATTTCAGCTTTTGAATGTAATCTACTGCTTTCATTGTGGGGCAATGACATCAATGGGGGACTAGGGAAATCCCCCTTAAATGTGTGCCCCACCCAAGGCCTGGAACACACAGCCCTGGAACACAGTCAAACATCCAGAAGACTTACTGCAACACTGCTCTGCTTTCACTGTTACAACACCACCCAGCACCACTCAGCAGTATTGACAGTATGCTCTGTTTTCTATCATATGGTATTTAAGATGACAAGTGGAGGCAGAGCACAGAGGGTTGAGTGACAGAGGAGCAGGGAGTCTGTCTTCACTGGACTCCGTATCAGATGATTCTCACCACTTCGCACATCATCACAGGTCCCCCCACACATTCTAAACCTACGCGCTACAGGTAAGCTCCTCCCATGGGAGGTTAGATCCGCAGCCCAGCTACGCTTTGGCTGGGATCCAGACTCAAGAGCGTTCAGTTAAGCACTCCACCCATCTGAGCTCTGATATAAGACTTGGATGCACACAGATCACAGTGAATCGCAGAACAACAGTGAATCAACAGAACAGCAGTGAATGTAATTGCTGAGAATTTAATCTAAAGCTTTCAAATGAGTGCAATGACAGCACAGTTCCTAAACTCTGGTCTGCCTTTGCCGCTCTAGCCTTTGCCTCCCTGGTCTTTTTCGGTATCCGATGTAAGCAGAGTGTGTTGCCATGGCAGCGGGGAGGCGAATGTAACAGCAAACGGTTCCATTTGGAGAGGAGGCATGACAGATGGTCACCCTGCTCACAGTGTGAAGTTTCTCTGCACAACAGGCTTCTAGGATCACACACCCTCCCTGGGGGACAAAGCCACGTCCGCAGTCCCGGGCAAGGTTTAAAAGCCAGGGATAATTATTCCCAAAAACACACAGATGGTGACTGAGGGCAACTTCCTGAAATGACTTAACAGGATTCCTCTGTTATCAACTCTATTAGCCTCTCTGCTCTGTGCCCTCGGGATGCCAGCGCCTCCCCGACAGAGTTATGCCACGTCTCCTGTCTGCTCCGGCCCCCATGTGGTGGAATGAGCTTTCCACAACGATCAGAATGGCAGAGTTGAGGCCCATCTTCCACTGCAGACTGCACCTTGTCTCCTCTCCTCTGACTTCCCCTTCCAGGCACTCTGTTGTAGCAGTTGGTGCACAGGTCTTGCTTGTCTGTATGGTACTGTATGGTTATTGTAGCACTGATGAGACTTTTTTGGTGAGATATTAGGGCTGTTGCGATGCTGCATTACACATTGAAACTTCAGATGTGTTACTGATCATTTCTGAATCTGTACCATAGCTCACTTGACAGTATTATATGCACTAATATGGCTCACTCTAGATAGATGTGTATGCCAAATGAATAAATTCATAGTAAGTTCACCTGCAAATGTATGAAGCCATCAAATCTAAGGGGGTTCTGATTGGTTGGTGGTGCTGCGATCTGAGTGGTAGCATCAGTCTAAGCTCAGGCTGGCAGCTCATTAGCAATAGTCTCTGGGCTTTGTTTCACTTCCTCTGCAGTGAGATAATTACCTGGCTTACATAAGCTGCTTGAGACACAGCTGGCTGTGTGCTAACTGCCGTGTCACTTTCACCTGTGTTCCAGCGGCAGGTCTCAGATCAGTAAAATAAACACTGCCCACACATTGTGCCACTCTTTCTCACCCTGCCTGCATATCCTGAATGGGTCAGCTACAATCACAAGTCAGAATATTATCTTTGAAGAGCAGAAACAGCAGGCTTTTTGCTGACCTGCAGTTCTACTCTCACAGAAGATCACAAACAAGGGAAGAATGTTTCCACTTTAGTTTCCATCTCTGATGTCTACCTTCTTCTTTTGTTTCAAAGTTAATGCCTGAATATGTCAGCTGTGTTCACTGCAGACTAAAACTGACATGCAGTATGGGTTATAACTGCAGATTCAATACAAGGTTATGAATTATAAAAAAGAGACAATGCATTTAAGGGTTGCAACAGGTTGATTGATGCAGAATGCAACACAAAGAATCCATATGGACATCTGTTTCAGCTTTGCTGTGCAAGTGAAGTTAACAGCTGACAAGGGTGTTGTCAGGTACACATATCCGTGCCTATATGTTTCCATGGTTTTTTGGGGGGCGTCCAACCCACAACAATAAACTCGTAAACCGCGAGGCCTCTGAAAACCTCTGAAACGGGTGGGGACAGAGACGAAGAGGAATATATGGTAAAAGGAGTGTGTCAGGACTTTGTGTAGAGGGGATTTTCCTCAGATCTCTCTTTGCTTAACACAGAATACGTATCACCTGTGTCCCACAATGCACAATGATGAAATTATATGGTAGCCCAACTCCAGGTCCCACAATCACGCGCTCCTGATTTTGACTCGGGCTCACGAATATCAGCAGATGTAGACTGCGAACACAAGTCTCTTTAACTCATGAGCCTGATAGCAGCCCTGACGTGGCACAAACAATCTTCTGCAGTGTTTGGTGTGAGGAAGAACACCAGAGCAATTTGTGTCATTGCCAAGTCACAGTGGATATATAATGGCTGTACACGGAGCCAGGACACTAGTAGTGATACACTGATCTCTGGAGTGGTTGCCTCTATCTCAGTGGTACTGACGATATACAGAGCTCTGAAGTAGTGGCTCTTGGCACTGGTTGTGATGGGTACAGTGACAAGCCATCTGTACAAGGGAGACATTTTCACTGGGTTTAAAAAAAAAAGTCACTTTCCAATCTAGACAATGATGTCTTCCACACTACACCCAATGTCACAGCGTGACTTTTTCACTTTTTTCCAGCTTGCTTTGATTTATGTCATGTTGCCTGGTAATTTGTACCCTAATAGGGTAGACATTCTTTTAGTATGCATTGACGAACCCATAGCCCTACTCCAAAGTTGCTTATACCGTGCAATTTGGGTATGGATACAACATGTGACGCTCATGGCTCTTGCAAATGAGTTGCGGCAGGCAAACGTTGGTTTTGGGAGCCCTGTGCAGCACATGGTACCCATGGGTGCAGGGGTGCAACCTCTCCCTTGTGGGGCGGTGTGTGATTCCCATCTGCGGTGCTTTAAGCATCAGCAGATGTCTGGCTGTGAGATCAAGCAAAGCCAGAGAGCTGAAGAATGCCGTCTGATGTGGAATTCACTCCCCACAGACACCCACACGCACAGTAAACCGAGAGATGCACCCCGGACCCAGAAAGATGCAGGACTCTGCCCAAAGCTGGCCTGGATCCAGACTTATTTTAACTGATGTGTACTTGATTGTCTACATCTAGACCTATTTTTGTCTTATTTTGACAATTCACATCAACTAGCATGCCCTGACGGAGTGGATGCTGGGTCTGAAAAGCAGACCGACTCACCTTCGTAGATGGAAATGATGTGGGGGTGGCGGAGGGACGACATGATCTCGATCTCCCTGCGGATGTGCACCATGTCCTGCTCATCTTTGATCTTCTCCTTCCGGATGGACTTGATAGCCACCTGCCGGGAACCAGAAGATGAGACTGTCAGACACAGCATGCTACAGTGACATGTTACATTACATTATTGCCATTTAGCAGAGGCTCTTAACCAGAGCGACTTACATAGTTTACCATTTTTTTACATGTTGTCCATTTATATAGCTGGACATTTACTGAGGCAATTGTGGGTTAAGTACCTTGCCCAAGGGTACAGCAGCAGTGCTGCAGTGGGGAATTGAACCAACAACTTTTTGGTTGCAAGCCCTGCTCCTTACCACTGCGTCACACAGTCCCCCACATATATACATGCCATGTAACTCAGACCCCAGAAATGCATTAGTTCACCCTTATGCATAAAACAACTGCCTACTCTTAGTTCTTTTGATCACATTTTTAAATGTGACATTAAGGGCTAGTTAATAACATGAGGCATAGGCACTAATGGAATACAGTGGATGGCCCAATAATGCCAACTTCTATCTGTCTAAGGACCTACTGATGAATGTGACTATGGCATGAGTGGGAGTGGTCTTAAAGAACCCCATGCAGGGTAACTAGTTCATCAGTTTTTGGCATATATTTTGGCACTCTACAACAATGTCCCTTTAAATATCCTTTACAAATTTAAACTGACAGGAGAAGGGCAATAGACAGAAAGAATTGTAATCAGCCCCTTTGTCCCTGAGTGTAATTGTCAGAGTGCCTGTAAAGGAAAATGAGGGTACTCACTAGAAAAAAATAACCAGCTCGTGCCATAGTAATGGCTTTCTAGTCTGACCCATTAACCATGTATTTTTGGGTGGTAAAGCATGGTGTAGTCTTCGCTACCACTACTGTTGATGCTCTGATCGCAGTCTAATAGATGGATTAGATAGCAGATTATGGGCATGGATGCCAATGTGTCTTCACCATGCTGGCAGGCTGCCACAAGCTCCTGTACTGTCCTATTCTTCATATTTAGGAGCAAAGAGGGAAATTCAGCATGTTGTTGATGGTTACCCTGGCCTTCCAGCCCAGCTGGACCACTGCTGGATTCACAAGCCTGATTTCAGGGCACTATGTGAAACTACCCTTGCTTTTGTCATGCACTCCAATCAAGCCATTTTATTTGAAGCTGAGAAGTAAACCTAACATTTGCTTTCACTGCCTACGTGATGCACAGAAGATCTTTTCAGCCACCCTCTTATCAGTCATTATCTTGTGTTGCATTGCATTTATCTCAGAAGTGTGCTTAGTAAGAATCTCTCTTTCTCTCTTCCTTTCAGGGAAGAGTTAAGATGGGGTGATGATTATTACAAAACCAAAGAGAAATTTGGTTTATAAAAGGACATGGGGTGATAAAAATAGAAGTTCCAATTCCAGAGCACAAACTCAACTAAACAAAGATGTGCAGCGCTCATAAATAACTGTGATCACTGTGACTCATTTCCTAATGAAACACAGCATGTATATCGGCACATCATGTCGGGCTATTGGCTCCATGTGTCACACTAATTCACGGTGCGCTGTGAGCAGCTTAATTACATTACTTAAGGCTAGAACACTGAGCAGTCTCCATTCAGACTTTTTTTTTTGCATATCACCAGAGCCTTTTACTTTCTGCTTTTGAACACCTTCCTGCTGCATACGACTTGCAGAGAAGGGAATGAAGGCTTGAGAGCGTGAGATGATCTATGTACGCATCACTCGCACAGGAAATGGAGAGGTGGGACTCAGCTCAACAGAGGAGGAAACGGCAGGAGAGAAATCACAGGAGAGCGGGAGGAAATCACAGGAGAGCCATTTCCTGTCTACCTGCGTCACCCGCGTCACCGTGTCCGCAGTCATGCTCCTTGGCCTTATTAGGGAAGGCAGGAAGAGTTTCACAATGCAAAATGAAATCAGATCGTTTCAGCCGTTGATAGCTGTATCCTGAGGGGCTTTCGTAGCAGGGTGTGTGGGAAATGTAAACACAGCAGAACCTGGTGACTTTTACTGAATACATACTGCGTACATGTATATATTTACATATGTTACATTTAATCATGTAGATGAACTCATTAACTCCTACACGGTTTGCATACGTTCACAGAGACCCAGGCATTGCCTTGGTAACAAAACCCTGCACACACAGACAGATCGTGTCTGATTATTAATAAATGAGTCTCTGGAATTAAATTTGGGGAACTGGAGAACAAGTGAGACAGAGGGGGAGTGGAAAGTGCAAATTCAGAGGAGTGACAAGGGGCAGATAGGGCAGATATCTGTAAATGTGATAGGGAGATAATAGAAGTCAAAAGTAAAAGTGATGAATAATAGAAGCCATGGCAGGATGAGTATATATGAATGCAACAGGTGCAGAAGAGGCACGAGAGCAGAAGATACAGTGTTACTCACTGTGTTTGCTGCTGGGTGAAACAACAAAAAAACCTCCAGTGGGGGCAAGGTGCTTTGTCCTTTCACAGATGGTTCACCTTAAGCTTGAAATGCTACTAGAATACTAGCTACTAGATTGACCCAAAGAAACCCAAGCTGGACCACTTCAGGTCAAGCAGACAAAAATATAAATACAAACACAGGTAAGGACCCTTTACACATGTACCATGGCATTCTTGGTACCATGAGTTGTCTTTCTATTACCTCATAAGGTGCTAAACAGTTCACCTCATGGCAGATTTTCACCAGAGGTTATACAGTAAGTTCCCAGTTTGTGCACCTCAGAGAAATGCTGTCTATGGTGCTTACAGTCTTTGAGTAACCACAGGGATACACCGTGGGCACATAGCTTTTGGGTTTTGTTTTGAAATGTGTGGATAATGAGGCTTTGATGGGCACACCGCTCATGGTGAGGTCATGGCTGACCTTTGATTCCATCGCTAATTAGATTGAAATCGTAAACTAATTATAAACTCACCGTGGCACGCCTCCAGTGTACAGCTAATACACAGGGACAGTCACCCCTCCTATTCTCCGAGGCCGTGTTACTGGACCATTAGACACAATTGTGTTTGATCCCCATGCCAGCTGGCCCACTTGGCTGCTGTGTTCTAGGCCGTGGCTTTAGGTGAAGTGGTATCATTGTCAGGCAAACAAAGCGCTGCATTGTTTGCCGTCCGTACCAGGGGTGGTTCACCATGGGATCTGTTTGATGTGAAAGGATATACCCGGCTCCTTTGGAGCTCGACAGTTGGTTACGTTTTCTCAGGTCATTAAAGCAAATGAGGTGGGTTATCAACACAGGAACCCTCTTCCCTGTCAATAACATTTAAAAAGCATGTGTGTGTGTACCTCTGATGGATACTAAACAAAGGTTAAATGCTAGGGCACTTAATAAAAAGAAAATTCACAGTCAAATAATAAATTATGTGGTGCATACTTAAATTTTAAATAAAGCTTTATATTTTTCATTAGCTACTATATTTAACTTCTTGAAGGAACAAAGACTACAATTCCCAGGTGCCTGCACAGGGAGCAAGCACCTGAGACAATGGGGTAATGCCCGTGCACCTGTTCTCATAATCAGAATCAGAATCGGACTTTATTGGCCAAGCATGCTTTTTCACATGCAAGGAATTTAACTCCGGTTCCAGTGTCTCTCATAGTGATTTCGTACAATGTCAAAGTGACAACAACAAATACCAAACAACAGTAGTGATACAACAAACAACAGTAGTGCAGGAAACATATATGGAATAAGGCATGAATGGGGTATATATGAACAGCTACTGCATAATTACATGAGTTAAAGGATGGGGAGAATGTCTATGTATTAAACAATAGAGTAGAACTTCAGACAGTAAGATAACAATAAAAACAGTAGAAAATACTTAAACTCCTTAAATTCACGTAACACCAAATATATCCTATTTGACATGTTTTGCTGCGACTCATCTAATTTTGTACACTTTTCACACGTGAGCTATTTCTGCTCCCCCAAATGAAGCCCCGTTCCCCTCCCTTGTGGTGTTCCCCTTCTCCCCCGCTCTCTCTCCCATGCAGCTTCTTCGCAGGATATTAACTTTCGGTGGAGTTTTCATTTCCTGCTGAAGATGGTCTTTCATGTGTCATTATCCACTTTCGGACCAGCTGTCACCACAACCTTTTCGCTGTGACTTACCCTTCACTATCTCTGTCTGTCTCTCTCTCTCTATTTCTCTCTCTCTCTCTCTCTCTCTCTCATTATCTCTCTATTTCTTTCTCTCTCTCTCCCTCTCTCTCTCGCTCACACACAGACACACACATACACATACAGACACCCACATACACACACACTATCACACTTTCACACTATCTTGTCTTCCAGTCGCTTCCTGTGCCTATGGTAAACTCTCTTTCTCATTTTCTTCTCTGTAAAGGAAACTGACTGGCAAGAGAGAGCCATCTGGGCAGCAAGATTACACATCCCCTCACTCTGCTACTGTCTCTACCATAAGTCTGCATATGCCTCTGTGAGTCAGAGGTCATGTACACATACAGAGCGTAATCACAGACAGCGTCGACACAATCCCCTGTATGGTCATGCCCATGACATGCATCATCACATGCACATACATGCTGTGCTTGGCTGAGTAATTGCTGAAGCTCCTATTCTTTCAAGACTCAGTCTGGGGCCAGAAATATAGCTGGTGACTACATGGTGACTAAAACATACAGGGTTTTCAATACTATGTAGACTTGTATAATTCATTTTCATTAGTAACTGCCATGATCATCCATGAGCAGCGTTGCCCAGACATGGCTCCTAGCAACCGCAACGGGTGGTCTGTGGAATTACTGGACAGGGCAAAAGAACCAATCACGCTTCGCAGTTCCCCATGGTTCTAAGGGAATCCAGACTGTGCCAGGGCTGGAAGTGATGAAAGCCTAACATGCAAATTGTGTGAAAGCCTCCCGCCCCATTGGTCACTGTCACTGATGGGGGAAAAAGGCTGTCTCTCCCTGGCACACGTCCAGTTGTCACTGGGGAGGAGACCCTGGTGCTCATAGCCCTGTATCATATGGGGCATCATTGGAGTGGGACATCAATCAGAGGAAACCAGTGTCCCAGAAGCATAAGTAGAGCGCACTAGGATTGGGAGTTGTGCTAATTTATTCTCGGCTTAATCAGAATACCACATTGAGTGGTACAGGCAGTGGATCAAGGCAAGCTATTCTGCAGATGTGGAACAGAAGTTGCACACAGCCATGTACAAACAGCCACAGAAAGGAAACACACACTTTATGGAAACTAACTGGCCTGGAAGATATTTCTACATTCCAGTCAATGAGGAAAAACAAGTACTCATCTAACTGTGAAGGACATACACACCTGCTTTTGTTCTTATTCTATTTTTAGTTCTATGCCTTTACTATGAAACACAAATTTTCCAGCACTGAAGAATGCAAGCCATCTTGCTTTCCCAACACACAAATAACTCCAGGCTGACTGTTTATGGGTGCCTTGTTAAACTGTCAAACTCCTGCTGCATCTACCAGCTGTTTAGGAGATGAGGTGAATACACGTGGCCTTGGCCACGGGCCCAGAAATACACGGCTAGACTGACGCAACGCCTGTGAGCAAACAACAGAGACCCTCTCTGTGTCACTCTTTTTTGGGACCTGGAATCTATTGCATGGGACTAAAGCAGCACGGTTGACTAGATTGTTGCTAAATTAAGCAAAGGTCATTATAGGTTATAGTGCCTTATATGTTAATCAAGGTGCTGTATGAGCATTATGCCAAAAACAAAGACACAGCGTACATGGTGCAGTCTCATACTTGAAGCACTAGCCCCAAATGGTCTCCCATTGGATGTTCTTTTATGGATCATCTGATGTTCCCACACGTCCATATCATTTTAATGTAGAAATATACTCTAACCATATAAACAAGCGTCTGTTTTTCAGGCTAAATCAGAGGTCTCTTGTTTTTAGTTAAAAGCCTAGCTTTCCATGTAGCGTTGCACTGTCAGGAAGCTGTCTGACACATCTCAAAAGGCAATAATTGCAATAATTGCCAGAAATTGAGACACATCTGCATGTTTCGTCATTCTAATAAATGAAGGTAGCACTAAATGTGTCACTAAGTGACACAAGGATAATCATGAGCCGTGTAAGATGACCGTGGAGGCTGACACTCTAATGCAGTGCCCTGAATGCAGTCTCACCTCTCCTCTCAGTTTCAGGACACATTGCAACCTTATATGTGTCTATGATTTTTGCTGATACGAATTCTCTGAAATCAAGCTCATCATGGCTGACATTCAGATTGGACCTCATTCTCCTGCTGCTTGTTCAGAGCATTGGCCACAGCACTTATCCAAAATGACATCTGAATCTTCTGGGCTTCTGGTCTAATTTAACACTCCACTGAAGGGTTGCCAACTCTTACATGTTGACAGCGACACTCACGCCTTGTTGGAGCTTTTCTTCACAGTGCATTGTCAGGGTGATTCTGTTAGAGATTCCCATTGTGCTTATGCCTAATTAACAATTTGTCATGTTCCCATGTGCACATGTGATGTGAAATGACCTTCGATTGGTCTCTTGAAAAAGTCTCTCTTCAAAGTCTATGGCACACATGAACAAGAACCGCAGGTCACTTTGAAGGGGAAGTGGGGCGAAGTGCTTTGATAGAAAAGGTGGTTTACAACTGCATCCCCCCTGTTGGCTAGACAAAGGATCATGGCCCATGGTCTTGTGGTAAATCAAGCAAGAACACAACCTCTGAATTTACTGTGCTTGGGTTCTAAGGGGGAAGGGATGATGTGACTTTATATACAGGTGCCAGGAAAAGAGCAAGGACATACTAAAATTACTGTTTCCTCCTGGCATACTCCACCCTTGGAACATTGTCATTGATCTAGCAATGCTTAATAAGGCCAAATTATGTAGCACATGAAAATGTTTTGCCTCTGTGGTGATATATGTGGCGGGCTCAACATTGCAAATTTAGCACTGATGCACGTCAACAGAACGACTGTTGTAACATTATTCATTTCCTCAGCATCACATGTCTGTAATCCAATATCCTAATGGGCTCAATATAACACCAAGTTGAGTTAGGTAAAAGCATCATCAAAGTGCAGACTCACAGCAGTGCTAAATCGAAATGTGCAGTATTGTTTCCATCTGTCCTGAGAATAGTATGTTTCTGCCATGTTTTTTCCTTATACTAAATCAACCAGGTCCACAAGAGTCTTTTTACCCTCTCAATAATATGGGTCTACAGGAACCCAACATTAAAATGGTCTTATTTTTCTTGTAGCTAACCTGTGTTTTGGTGGGTGGAAAATGTCTAGGAAGGCTGTTGACCTTAGAAATAAAGCATGACATTGGGGTCATAAAGCTACATCAGTCCCGTCAATGGCTGCGTTTGGCCCCATGGCTCAACAACTGCACGCAGACATCTGGCTTGGGGCACCGCTGGAGACAGCGTGTGCCGTCGAGTTTGCAATGGTTTCTGGAATGTCTTTGAATGAAGGGGAATTCCCATCGGAATAGGCAACTGGGAGCGACAGTACAGTATCAACCATATCTCAATACTAATTACATGGCTTTAAATTTCCATAAACACTGTACTTTCTAAAGAACTAAACACTAACCACCTATGCCACTCCACACTCAAATGCATCACCTTTGCATTTCTTAAATAGCTGTTGACGGTTCTGAAAATGTGGGCGAAAGTCTATAATACTGTGGTTACTTGGAATTTAAATCGTCTTGAACTGTCATAAGTGTAAGCAAACTTTTACACTTAAAATAAAATAAAAAAATAAAGATGGTTATATATTAAGGACCACTGTTCCTCTTTCTAATGGTTAATTGTGCGACTGCCGGTGGTGCAATTTCTCTCTCACCTCTCTCCCGGAGTGTCTTTCGATGGCCTTCTTCACTTTGCCATATGTTCCCCTTCCCAGAGTCTCCAGCAGCTCATAGCGGTGTTTCAGGTTATGTTTGTGGAGGTGTTTCTTCACGCCCGATCCCCTTCTGCCTTCGCCGGCCGTCGGCGTGTCTGTCACCGTGTGATCAGCAGGTACTGGCAGAGACGCATGGTCTGCCCAAGACTTTCCCGCAGAGCCCTGGGTTAACTCAGCCCCGTGACGGGACACCCGGTGGGGTGATAGACATGCAGTTTCCATCTCAAGGGATGCAACTAAATCCTGACTATTTCCACTACAATCCTGTATGAGTGTATTTACCCAGTTTTAAAAAGAATAATAATAGTAGTCTAGTATTAGTAGTTATAGCTGTCGTCGTCGTAGTCGTTTTAATAGTAGTAATAATAATAGTAATAATAATAATAATAATAATAATAATAATAATAATAATAATAATAATAATAATAATAACAAATAAATAAATAAATTAGAACGAGCAATGCGTGGTTAGAAACATAAACATTGGCTATCAAATCTTCAATGTGTCGTTCATTTCATATGGTCTCTACTCGTTAATTCTCATATTTCATTTTGCTTGGAGTATCACAACTCTTAACATGCCCAATACACTAGGCTCCTGACAACTCCCTCACAAAAAAAAAAAAAAAAAAAACAGCTGGCGAATGTATTCGCGTCTTGTTATAACATCAGTATTTACGAGATGAAAATGTTTAGCACTTCATATGAGTGTGCACAAGTACAAAAATTTACGATAAATTATGGTGTTATCTTTAAAAAATACCCTAAGTCAGCAGCTACCTCCACTTTCGATTTCAGACAAAGCGTCCTCACGTACGGATGATAATGCAAAAAAAGAAAAAAAAGGAAAAAGCTACACAAATTCAAAATGCGCAAAATTGTAAAATATTCAGAATATCTCTAAGTACATTAAATATAGTAGTTATTTTTCTTCTTTCTTTTTTCGTGTAGAGACATGTTCACTTAGTCGATCTAGGGTTGTGTTTACCATCTAGTATATAATACTACCTATATTATGAAGTCAAAAATAAAACGGAGAACCTTCACCGTCATTGCCTCCCGAGAAAGCAGCAACGAACCCGGCGTTCTGGATGTAGATAACCCTCATTTTGTCCCCAGACCAGGTGTAACGTCATTAACCAGTACTCTGACTATTGTGCCTGTGATCCATGCCCAAATCGTCGTCAGAGGTGTGTGGTGTTCGGTTTTCGAGAGCTGAGATGTTCTGTGCAATGCCATAGTCATTGCGCTCGCCTTCTCCTGTACCCTCTTCTACACTCTTTCTCCCTGTCTAATCTGGAAGGCTGTGAATAAGGAATGCGAACCGGAGGCGGAGTTATACAGTCATCTGTCTTTGTACCTCTCTCTAGCTGATATTTTGCTGCAGCGCTGTCTCTCCCCTCCCTACTGGTAGCGGGCAGAAAGCAGTGGACAAGCCCAGCTGTGTTAACAATGAGCAATAAGAGGGAAAGCTGAATGACACAACAGAAAAAGGCTTTGAAATAAAGAGTGCGCAGTTAATGGACATTCATTTGAGGAAAGTGACGAGAAGTAAACCGCCAATGCGCAATATCATAACGAGCACCGAAGATTCAATTTCCCCAAGTGAAGCACACGAGGCTAGACTGTAATTATTTAACATTATCCCAGTTCAGTTTTACCTCTGTGCCGTTTCTGAGGTACGTACAATTTGTAACACATTTTGTGTAGTCTTTTGAGCACCATTCAAGAATCAATACCTTTAATTCCGTTGTTGCTTTTTGATCCAGTCCACCTGTCAATGATACAGGCGTCCATATTGATTATACGGCAGCGTGAGGGGTGTGTCATTAATATTCTCCACAATTTGTGTGTCATGTTCTCTTGCACCGTTATGACAATATGGAATTAAATTAGAGAGTCTGGATCACTGACCCCTCTCCTCTATGTCCACGCTTCTGATCCCTGGAGAATTTCCTCTGCCTCACTTAATCCAGGCAGGGCTCAGTCTGGTAAGGTCTGCGCAATAAATCAATACTGGTGCCCAGGGGCGATTCTAGGATCAGACCTTTAGGGGGGGCTCAGCCCCTAATGAGAATGTGACATGCATACAGTGCCTTGCAAAAGTGTTCAACCCCCCTGCTAAATCACTCATTTCACTGGATAACAATTAATACATTAATATTTTTCATTAATATTTTTCTATATATGATATTTTAAAACAATAATACTTTTAATGAATTACTAGTAAGTAACATGAGTTTTACACCACAAAATTTAGGGGTGCTGAGATGAAATTTAGGTGTGCTTGAGCATCCCTAAAAAGAGTCTAAAATCGCCCATGCTGGTGCCTTTCGAGGGTAACACATCGGGTTAGGTGCTTGTGACCATTGGTAACATGATATTGTAAATTTGAGTTAATTCAAACTCTCTGTTTTAAAAGATGAATATCATCAGTGAATCTGGCTGACATACAACGGATCTTTTCATAGTTTTGTACATTTCTGCTTTGACCACACATATGAGTAAAATGTAAATCATTAAAATCCATAAAAGAGGTTGTGACAGGCCCTGGCCGTAATTCCTCTGTAACTTTGATTTAGTGGTCAGTGTCAGTGTATAAGTGTGCTTTATTTTATTGAGCGCCGTAATGGAAGGAGCGAAGTGAACAGGGGGCATCCTTATGCAGAATAACATATCTGAGTGAAGGAATTGAGAATTGAAGATCTCACCTGCCTTATATCTCTGTCTGATAGGTTATGCTTTCACAGAGCAAACACTCCACACCCGTGTCTTTCAGCATCAGGATGCAGTGAATGCAGTCAATATGTGTTACCACATGGCCTATGTTAGTAGTATATTCCCTGACAGAGATGCTCAAACATATGGTGTATGGGCTGACCACCTGAAACCTGTCCCAGTGGAAAGTGGTTGATTTGCTGTTATTTATTTGTGTCTGTGATGAAGTAGAAGCTGATGTCAAAACAACACCTGAGTAGCGTACATGGTGGTTGCTTGATTTGTTATTATGTGAGAGACTGGGCCTGTGGCCATTATGTACATTAATAGTTGAATGGGTCAGTGGAGTATTCACTGAAATTAGTGTCAGTGTATTTTGGAGGTTTTTGTATCTAGAAGCACAGCATCTGTACACTTAATGGAACCAAAATGGGTATCAAACACTGTCCTCTAGTGGACAGAAGCGTAGACATACAATATAACAATGTCTGTACTGCATATCTGCACATGTAAATCTGCAAATCTATTTGCCTGAGCATAAGACAGTTCTTATTATAAGACAACCCTGGTTTTCAAAGCAACCTCATTCCATGTCTTGCCATTTTTTATGTAGAACTCACCCCTCAAATCCTTTTAGCCATTTAAAACATTACATTACATTATATTCATTTAGCAGAAGCTCTAATCCAGACTGACTTCCAGCACAAAAGAACAGAATTGTATCCAATCAAGTTGAATAAGCAACAGCGTCAGACCAGGCTAACAACGCTCACAGACCAGTGAGTGTGAGCATAACACTATTCAAGCCCTACCACAAGTTAACTTGTGCAACCTGACTAGACAGCCTAGAAATGAAGCCGAGTACAGGTAGCCAAGCCATGTACACACACTACCATACATCACAGTCACTAGATCACAGAATCCAAAACACATTGCAATATTAAACGTAAAATAAACAGCAAGTAGTACAAGTAATACAAGTAGCAGGTGTTAGTGGGTGGGGATTGAGGTGGAACCGGGATGCAATCTGAAGAGGTGGGTCTTCAGTCTGTGTTGGAAGATGGCCAGTGATTCTGCTGTCCTGACCCCTGTGGGAAGTTCATTCCATCACTGAGGAACCAGCACAGACAGGCATAGACAGTCTGCGAGGAGCGACCCCATCAGGATGGGACAGTCAGTTGCCCCATGGTTGCAGAGCGTAGTGATCTGGGCGGTACATATGGTTTGAAGACTGACTGTAGGTATGAGGTGGCTGTCCCATTCCCTGTCCTGTATGCCAGCACCAAAGTTCTGAACTTGATGCGAGCAACAACAGGAAGACAAAAATATTTTCCCTTTGCAGACATCAGAGGGATTTAGATGTCAGAGACGGTGTGTTTACAGTTTTCAGCTGAAATGATGCAATCAGAGCTATCCACAGACAGACTATAGACTGCAGGATAAAGCTGGCAAATATCCATATAAATGTCCTCTGGACGGCAGCCGTGGAAAGAAACACGGTGCATTATAAATAGAGAGACTGCAGTTGTCAAAGAAGCATTAATCCACTTGCATATAGTGTTCTCCCTGAGAGACATATCCCTATCCACTGGCAACATGTATGCAGGATACACAAGCTGTAAACAAGCGCTAGCAAAAATATCTGTGCCGCCACCAATGTGTTGATGACAATGACATTTGAAGCATGACCACACTTGTGGCTGGAACATTTTAGTCCTAGGAAACTAACTAACAAACAGATGACAAAAGAACAAGTCTCGCCCCGAGTTGACATTGCAGGGCTCCTGAGCGTCTTTTAAATGAAATAAATTGAGTAAAATCCATGGATTCTCATAATCAGCTACACATGGAAGCCTCAGAATGTAAAGCATACAGTAAATGATTGAAACTTGAAATTTCATTATTGCATTGCAGTGGTATGTGACTAGGCCTATATGAAACCAGTGTGGGAAAGTCAAGACAGCGCAAGTTATAACTCAGAACAGAGGGACATTATATAACCTGATGCTGGAGAAGTGTCAAAAAGAGAAACATGAAAAATTCATACCTTTCATTTATGTCATTCAGTTGGTGAATTAACAAACTGTTTTCTTTGGGACTCTTTATTCCAGTATTCATAACCCTGGAAACAACTGGCAGCAGCCAGTCAGAGTAACCACTTCAAGACCAACAAACTAAAAAGATGTAGAGATGACACACAATGAACTATTTCATATCTGAAATAAGAAATATTCTTCCAGAGGTACTAGAAACAGCCCTGATACCTTTAGGCTGCCTGATAATAGAAATCAATTGTACACAATCATGCAAGAGACATAAAACGCGTTGTAATGCTGTGACAAGAAATAATAAAACCACCAAAATGAAAAACTCTATGTTGCGGCAGTGTAACATAGTGGTAAGGAGCAGGGCTTGTAACTGAAAGGTTGCTGGTTCAATTCCCCGTGTGGGCACTACCCTTGGGCAAGGTACTTAACCCAGAATTGCCCCAGTATAAATGGGTAACATATAAGACATTGTAACCTATGTAAGTCGCTAAATGCTAATAATGTAATGTTGTATGTACAAGTAAGTAAGGTTAAAAATTAAAAAAAGGTTAAAAAATTCTGGAAAGAAGCCAAGTTTAACGGTCAAAATGTCAGAGCCAAAAGCTCACTTGTCAAAGCTGACTGATGGTTGCATTCGCCTTTACTAAGTCTTACATCTCAGTATGAGGTTCGGGATCACCTGACATGGAACACAGTGCCTGCTGCCAAAGTCTGGGGGCCTAGAATAACAGGAGGTCAGCCACAGACAGACAGACAGGAGGAACAGTTCAGCCAGCTGATTCACTGCTTCCAGCACATCACTCTTTGCAATGACCCTGTCTGCCTTTCCATGGCTCGCATGCCATAGTTATTCCCAGACATGCAAAGAGTGCCTAAGGGCACCACAGGGAGAGAGCTGTTATGCAATTTAACGGTTTTGAATGTCAGATGTGCATTTTATTAGCGTTTGCGCATTTTGTTAAGGATTTGCTGTCACATTTAGTACACAGAGTGGTCTCCTCACTGTGTACTTGCCTCTCGACCATGGCCATGTGATCTGCTTTGTACCCTGAGCAGGGCTGCCATCTAGTGTTTAACACTGTACAATACACCGTAATGCACATTTTGACACTCTTGCCATTCTTTTCAATTAGCTAATTGATGTGACATTGCATGCATATGCATTCAATTACTCTTGTTATGCAATTATAGGGTTTATATCACCTCCTCCAGAATAATTAGCCATGGTTTGAATACGACTGGGGCTGACAAGTATAATAAGTGTAGGTCAGCTGCGGCCCTCACCGTTTACGTTGGACAAGATTGATTAGCCTGCTGAACTATAAGAAAAAAAAACACCATTAGGAAAGGGAACTCTGTGAAACAAGCAAATACCCTCTGGATTGCACTGAATGTTTTGCATTCCACAAGCCTCAAAGATGTGGAATATGCAAGTTGTTGTGTAACAATTTTCAAATTCCCATGCATAGGAAATTTTTTTCTCTGCTGTTTTTTTCTGCTTCAGACTTGAATGTAGAGATTTGACAGATATATCTTCTACTATCAACAGTTACGCACTGTACAGGCAGAGCACAATTATCCACACTTGATTCCAATGGAATCAAACTAGTGTTGACTTTTGGATATACTCAGATTACTCACACCTGTAAGGGGCAACAGATTAATTCTGTTCTTGGATTTTGATAGTGGGTTCTTGTGAAGGGTTGTGCCACTTCAATATGTCTCACCATGCTCCAAAAATGTGCACTGTCAACACAAACGATAATGGTCAAACGGCCGAAACTACTGTATCTTGGGAAGGAGACGCTTCACCTGTGTCCCCAAAACCTTTTTAATTTTTTCAGTGTGAAATGTTAAATGTCTAAAGGACCTCTATCCCATCCCATTCAAATCTAAAAATAGGCAGATCCTGTTTCAGCAATGTCATTCCAAACAGGTTGATTGTTTAATAAGTAATTGTCACTCCCTGCATATGGAAACAAGCTATTGGTTGATTAGCCACACATGCCCCAATTAGCAGGCCTTAAATACAAATGTGTGGGTTCAGAAGAGAGTTTATTATTATTATTATTATTATTATTATTAAATAAGGTTTGGCTGTGTACTATGTGTTCAAGGCTGGTTCCTGTGTTAGTTGGTTTTTTCTGAGAATCAACAGCCAGTCTTACACATCTTTATATAATCTGTCAAAACACCCACAGCTTTGGCAGCTCAATAGAAATAAAGATGGCAATAACGTTCACCCTTCTTGCTGTATTTTGAGTGCCTAATTTACAGGCAGCTACTTTTCCCACTGCTATCAGCTCCTGACATCACCAATAAGCCCTGATTGCCTGTACTTAATTCACACTGGCTTTGTTACTCTGTTCAAATAAAAATGACAAACCACATCACCTCAGTCTGCATCTGGATTTCACTGTTTCTCAAATATGCTTTAGATCTGCATATGTTGCCTTGTGAAATACACTTTCAGACAAAAAAATAGGGCAGGAGATTTGGAGATGACTGAAATGTGGGGAGTGCACAGCTATTGTTATGCTTTCTTAAAAGTTTTATTCAATAAAAGGAAATGTATTTATTGCTGAAAATGTCCATTTATTTTCCTGACTACTGTCAGGCCTTACATACCTAGAACCTGGAACCCTAATGTAAAGTGTTACCAGGACCTATTCCTCATTGCTTTCATCATAAAACTATATAATCACCATAATGTTTACAACATTAACTTGTACCTGTCATAACAACCTGCCTTTCCATTAATACTACTGCACAATAATCCAGGCCAGTATATCTGAGAAGTGTTGCTGGCCCAGACATCTTCTGGACCTACATAAAGATTATTTACTGGCTGAGTACATACATTTGTGTTTGTATATATGTAAGGTCCCACAAGGTGGCAGTGTGAGTACAAGGCCTGTTTTCTACAATTTTGCTTTTGCCATTTGTTAAGGGAAAATATAGTCTAATGATGCAGATTTTCCAAAATATTTGCCATTTGCAGTTGTGTTATTCATACTTCTTTTGGGAAACAAACAAACAAAACAGAACTAACAATTTAAAATTCTTCATAGCTATGAATCATCAGGCATTATTTAATTCTTGATTTTTCCAATCACATATATGTTTCAACTGGAACACTCTAAAGATTTTTCCCCATGAGAGAAGCTAAACATGTGGATTAAACACCCTTAGATCTACAGTTTATTTATATGTTTACCCATTCTCTTATCCAACTGGATATTTCCTGAGGCAATTCTGGGTTAAGTTCCTTGCCCGTGGTTATAACAGCAGTGCCCCAGCAGGGTATGGACACTGATTTAAATAGTTTACTAGTACAATTTTGAAAAGTAAACCACTGCCACAGAATCTTTATGAATCTAGAAGAATCCACACTTTGTTTCAGGCAGCACAAAATGGCTCCAAGCTATGTATTAGGACTTTGATTAAAGACTACAATGAATTTATGGTTTCCCACACTGATATTTCCCAAGGTACAAGAACTAATCACAGTTCAGTCTTAATACCCAGTAAGGTCATATTGCACTGAATGTGAGGCAGATTTGGTCATATTTTGCACGTCATTTTTTTTGTTCCATGGTTATGGAAAAAGTAGAGTCAGCCTGGAAGTATTCATTTGATTTTTATACTCTCTGCTGAGTACTTCAACTCTGAGATCCAAAGTTCAAGATGTCTGTTTTACCATCACCACTTGCCCCTACATTCATGTTGTCATATATCTTGTTTTAGTTCAAACAAGATATATTACAGCATTCTTCATTACAGCAGACTGTGTAACTTGAATTATGCATATTTGGTTCAAACTAATGTCGCATATAGGCCACCCATAAATTATAGTACATGATTATTCTCAGTGAGTTGAGTGCTTTTATGAATCAACTTAGATAAAAGGAGAACCAATTGACTCAATATGATTTACTTTAATAACTTCATGGAAAAAAATGTGTCCACAAAATTCTAAGTTTATGGCTCTTCAAGCTTCAAGGTTTGTTAAGAATAAAAGCATTTTGTCTCATTTTTTTTCCTGTCTCGAGGTCCTGCAAATTGCTTTCTGTCATGGTAATATGGTGTGCTTTAGTGGCTCTCCTGCTCCGCTGGCTTTTGTCTGGAGCTGAATGTGCATAAAGTTCAGTCTGTGGAACGAAGTTTGAATGGTCCGGCGTATTCATTCTCATCACAGAAGCTTATTAGAACTCCATAGAAACACAATTGCGACGCACACATTAGAAACTTCCGCACTGCAGCACAGTGTCTGCACAAAGTGCCCGTTTAGCGCAGGGTAACTCATTGTCCTTTCATTCACGGAGCCTGGCTGACCATTAACAATATGAAGTGTAAGTAGTGGAATATCAATTGAGTGGGCAGTGGCTTAGCATCTTCTAAAGCATCGACGAAAAAACAGCTTTGTTGAGTTGATCTGCTGAGTGGTGGATCTTAACAGCACCTTTGTTGGGTTAGGATGGGAGAACCACATTTTTCTTTGAAAAACACACACACACACACACACACACACACACACACACACACAACACACACGATTTTTCCAGTCAAAAAATGTATTACACCCGACTTTAGTTTAATTTAAAAATGAATCAATGATTCAAAGTAAAGAACCACATCATCTGTCAATGGTATAGATAACAATGAAATAATGACATATATTACAAGATTTTATTATCTTAAGTGACTGATATTTTTGTTGACTCAAGTTATTTGTGATTTGTTAATCTCCTAAATACACAATACATTTACTGTATCATGTGTATTTATTTTTAAAATGTCCTAAAATGTGTAATCTCCATTATCCTTTAAATGTTCAAATTCAATGGTTATATTATATTACCTACTAGGTAACACCTAGTCACAGTAGGTTAGAAAAAACTACCTGCAACATACTATCTGTATGTTGGGAATCTTCCGTGCTTTGAGGACAAATCTAGATCATTCAAATACAAGAGGACATGAAGACAATAGGAAGGAACCCTGAAGCATTGGAAGTGGCATATGCTATGGTAATCAGCACAGAGTAGAACGTTCTACTGACGGCTCAACACGGCATCCCTCCTCTTCACGTGTCCTTGCCTGAAAGGACAAAGCCACCCTGAGCCACACGTAGCCGCGCATCGGGAGGAGGTGAACAGGCATTTAGCGTGCATGGAGACAGGGGGGAGAGCACAGCATCCGATCCCACACGCAAAGGGGAAGCGCGTTTCTCCGATGGCGACCGGGGGAACCTCAGATTTGATTACAAGCCACCTTTGGCTCTGCGGCACTCGGAACAAAGGGCCGGGCTGTCTGAGGCGATTTCCATGCCCAGCATGGAGTATCCGTGTCCCCCCTGGCCCAGACATGCTTGTTTACTGTTCGTTGCAGCGGTGGCATTTCAATCAGCCCTCTCTGGCCCCTCCATTATTAATCAGGGGGTCGTTAGCAGGAACAGACCGATTGCTGTGGGGCGGGGGCACATAAAAAGCTTGACAGGTTGTTTATGCCATGTCGTTACAGGACTGCAGGTCTTTAACTAAAAAAATCAACGAAATCCAGGACCAAGTGAAGGAAAAGTAATGTTGAACCCAGAGTGGAAGCAATGCCATCATCTTATATTGTAGCATCTAACAATGGGAATTTGTGTACATAAGCCAGTTCAAAATATGACTGTACTTCACTCCATTATGCTAATCAAAAAAAAAAAAAAAAAGACAGTGACTAACAATGCACAGATAAGCTTGTGCTCAATGTTTAATGTATTTGGTGTAAAAATAAAGTGTGAAATATAATAAAATATAATATTAATAAAGCAGTTAAGTATACACTTAAGACTTTAGACTTTAGGTAGAATGTGAACTACCAAAGTGCCTTCCATATTCTGTCAGGCAGATTCCTTCTTTTGTACCCTGTACAGTCTTGTCTGTGCTTATATTACGCTGTGTGCGTGTATGGATTATGATGTTTCCAAACATGATAGATTCATCCTTGACATTTGGCCCTGGGAGACCAAGCTCAAGAAATAAGCACAGAATTTATGTCACCACAAAGCACAAGTATTGTAAGTGTGTCATTCAAAGTGTAGAAGGGACCGTGCCTTGCTGGGAGTGACAGCTCAGAAGCAGTCATTGAATCAGAGTGAGAGCCACTGTGGCACTGATGAGAGTTCCTGTGAATGCGTCCCGTGAATGCTGCAGGACAGAGTGAAACACATCAGCCCGCGATGCAGTCACGATTCATTCTCTTCAAGTGCATCAGTCCAGACTGACAGAGGGACAGAGCCCACCAGATGATTCAAACAAGCTGACTATGGAATAGTCAGAGGCGACATGTAACTGTGTAAATCATAGAGTAGTAGAGACAGCAAGTTGGTAAAGTAAAACAAATGTACTTTTCTATATATATGTTTGTATATACAGTTTTAATATATTAACTATGCCATTACCCATTAATATTCGCTTTGATAGCATTTAATGAACCATCACATAATCATATGGAAAATCATTTAAATGTTACTTGATTTCTCAGAAAAAATACTTTAATTTGGATCCTGCTGACAACCATAATGAGAGATCACATGAATGTTGAATGTGACACCATAGTTTATGCCATAATTACACATTGCACTATAAGTTTGGCACAATCAAGCACAAACCTCAGTGGCACAATCAAACACAAACCCTTACAAAACAAAAATTAGAACAAAGAAACCTTCTGATTCAGAGAAGCTGAACACTATTAACTGCAGAAGTCTTTCTGGCTCACAAATTAAACTTTGGCCAGCAGTCCATTGTCTCTGGTGTCTATCATTTTATGGACAAGCTGACATAATGAATGAACCGGACCCACCCTTCCGCCCATCAGAATGGCCCTCTGCTTTTCCGAATAGAGAATCACATTAGAGTCTCCGAGCCAATCACAGTGCACCCAGAACACTGTGAACCCAGAGAGAGGGAAGAGAAAAATCTTATTTTTCCAAGATTTCATGAAGTTTGTCTGTTATAACTTGAGGGGGATCACCGCTGGTCTGAAACTTTAGATGTGACTTCTGTCACTGAGTTCACAGAGGAAGATTGTGACTTGTCAGCATACGAGCTCAGACAGCATGATCCCGGTGCAGAATCTAACGAGAGGAACAGAGGGCTGTGCCCCTGTGCACCCGGGGTTCGGGAGTTCAGGGAAGAGTTTCCTCATTGACAATCTGCTGACATCCACAGGATCCCCCTTGGTTTCCTGGACGCCTGCGAGCCGTTTGTTGAGGACGCCTTTGTCCACACACCTCACCAGGCCTGTGGGGGGGACCATGGAGCACTTTGGAGCTCTCAGCAATATACCCCGAGGGACTGGAGCTCTGCTCAAGGAAAAGCCAAAGGCTTCACTCAGCAGGCTCAAACAGGTAAGGGACCCACATGGGGTGTCTGTCCACATCTGCGCTGCTCTCAGACCATATAGGTTGAATACTTTTAAAATGTTTCTTATCAATATAAATAAAAAGGTCAAAGTTACAGTACCAGTCAAAGGTTTGGACACCCCTGATTAATATAATGGGAAACATGCAGTCAGTGACATTTAGATCTAAAGATGTATGTTTTAATGCTTGAAATTTGTTCCATAGACAAATATAAGTAGTGAAGTTGATGCCTATTTTAATTTAAAAAATATTTTTGGCTATTTTGAAGAATCTAAGATAAGATAAGAGAGTTTTGATTTGTTTATAACACGTGTATTGGTCACTGCATAATTCCATTTGTGTTATTTCATACTTTTGATGTCTTTACTATTATTCTGGATGGTAGTGTAGCATAGTGGTTAAGGAGCAGGATTCATAACTGAAAGGTTGCCGGTTTGATTCCTCACGGAGGAAGTGCAGCTGTAACCTTGGGCACTGTACTTAACCCACAACTGCTTCAGTAAATATCCAGCTGTATAAAAGGATAACCTTGTCAAAACCTGTACTTGATGTAAGTCACTGTGGATATGAGCATCTGATAAATGCCAATAATGTAATATAAAATGTTGAAAATAGTCAAAATAAATAAAGTGTGTAAAACTTTTGATTGGTCCTGCATATGTAAATAGAAACAGACAGACAGAGAGACCAGTATATAATTGTCCTAATTTAAACCATTAAATTTGTGTTTTTGGATCAAAACATGCTGTGGTCAATATTTCAGCAAGCTTAAAATTTTACAATACCATAGTGAGATTTATTATCCATATGCGTAATAATAAATTTCTGAAAAACTTTTGGTATATTAAAATGTTATTACAGAAGGGAGTGAAGTTACCCATACTGGTGAATGCACTTCTTTGAGGTGATCTTCCTTTCTGATCTGTTAAATATTACAAACGTATTGGATGGAAGCTTTGTCCTTTAAGATAATGTTCATTTTGGCTGGCATTGTTAGGAACTGAAATATCTCTCTGGTGCTAAAGCCACTAATATAAAATAGTATAGTATAACAGTGTGCCTGGTCATTCCTAAAATGATAAATTGATTCATTGATAAATAAAAGTATTACAATATTTATTTTCTATCAATGCTCTCCTCACCATGTAGTATAGAACATTAAAATGCTTCAGTGTTTTGATCAAAAAGATGAAATTTCATTTTTTCTTTTGTACGTTGGCTTGGAAAATTTGGCTGTATTTGTTCATTTGTTCAGCTGGTAATTCTTGTGGTGCAAAAAATAAATGATGGTCTTAAAGCAGCCAGTGGCTGCTTCAAAAATGCTCACTTGATCATCAACTTCTGTTGCTGTTAACTACACAAATAACCAGAATTTCCACTGTTTAATAACCATGCACATGACAACAGAATTATTCCAAAGCTATAACATATGTTTGGATTCAGCCTTTCTAGTTTATTCTGCATTGCATACTTGTTAGAGTTGTTAGCTGATCATTAGTTGATCAATGTTAATTTCCTTATCAGTTTTTCAGTTTGTACTGCTCCACCCGGCAAACTTCATTAACTTGCAAATACAGAAAACAAAGCCATCACCCCAAATGCAGTCATGTGTGTTTTTCTTGGCATCGCTGTAGGGCTGAAAGGTTAGAATGACACACACCTTCACCTTGGATCCCACCAAAAGTGACACTCGAGTGACAAAGTGGCAGAAATCATTCATTTCCAACATGAGTGCGAACTCGGTATTCAGAGGTAGGGGGGAGGTGATACTGCCACCATGATCAGAGATGACGTCAGGAAACAGAGGGATGAAAACTCAAACTCCATCCTTTTGAGGTGAAGAAACCTGTTGTCTCTAAATACCTGGAGTTACAGGGTGCAAAATTTCTTGTTCATAGTAATCACGAAAAAGGCAGAGGATGATTATTACTACCACCTCTGGACAACTCACCAGTGAATTAACAAGCTAGTTTATGCTCTGACTGCATGTGAGGGGTCTTTATTGCAGTTAAGGATAGAAAGTTATCCTTCATTAAGTAAGATGTAATATTAGCCTAAATGCACAAAAAACTGGGTACAAATTTCTTAATATCAAAAAGGAAACACATACCTATATGGACAACTGAAAATATGTCCATATGGGTAAAGCTACACTTGCAAGTCCTTGACTATTTTTTACATGCTTTTTATGCTGTAATTGACAAAAAAATGCTTATATTCATATATATGCTTCATAGTTTTGTTGTTCTTTCTTAACATTAAATTAAAACACTTCCTCTAAATACTAATGTAGGAGTGACCTTCATACTGTTGATGAATGGCCTTCTGGCCTGAGCCATGAATTCTGTTGGAGTTCTCATCATTTCTTCTTACTATTCCTTATGGACATTATTATTCATGTATTATTCCTTAAGACCTTTTATGTGTGTCCCCATGTTCGCATTTCCACTATTTTCCGGGAGTCTCTCGACCACCTTTTCTGGGAGTCAGGAAAAAATTGTCCATTTTTTTGCCCAATGAGTTTTTTACTATTTTTTTTTATTCCCTCTGGAAAATCCACAATGCTACTTGTAAATAACTTTCTGACAATATGAATTGTAAAAAAGGCCTTGTAACAAATAAACTTGACCTGACTTGACTTGACTTGAAATTATAAAAACTATTGTGCATCCCTCTTTTTGGCACTTGTAGTACTGGGTTTGCCAATTGTGGATGACCTCTTTCTGTGCTTATTAATTATACCTCCAGTACAACACCTTCAAAATTGAGTGATGCAATCTCAATGTGTTTACTGGTTTACGTACAGTGACATAATTCTGTAGCAAATATATTCTAAATTCTGAATGTATCTGAGACTTTTCCACCGCAATGTCTTTCCTGCAGGTTTTAGAATTAGAAACTGCTAACTCTGAGGAACTGTGAAGACATCAGTTGTGTCAGGTGACGTACAGTACCTATGATTTGTTGAGTATTCTCATTTCTTCTTTTCCTAGCTCTGCTGACCGGCCTCTCTCCCTGGCCCCTGCCCCTGCTCAGAGCATGCTGCGGTGGGTCCGGACCCCCTCTGCCCCCCCCACTGATTTTTCAAGTAAGTTTTTATGCTTCATCAGCAATGCTTGAGTTCACCTCTAAACCAGAACAGCGGGACTTCATGTGCTCTGAAGAGCTAATTACAGATGCAATGCCAAAGAGCTAATTCTCCAATAAAACCTTGCCTGTGCTATTCATGATGTTCACAGCAATCTATTGGATGGAAAGAGCTTTTATTATCATACTATGTCCCCCTTAACCTCCTGCTTTCTGCCAGAATGGTTCACTATAAACATCAGGCATAGTAGAGTGTTCATAGCATTCCTTACCAATGGCCTTTCATGTCAGTTCCTTGGGCATTCAGCACAAAACGTAATGTGCCTTTAAAGGGGAGGATTTAAACTAATGATGTTCAATAAAGAGCATTAGTATGGACACACAGACAGCAAGAAGCCCTTCCATTAATAGTTTCTCTTTGTGCCCAAACTGCAAATGAACTTGTTAATGGGATTAACTGTTTATACATTTGTGATTTTAGAGCTAAAATGTCAACATTTCTCATTTGGATCAATTTTCATTCTGTTAATAAGCAGGTGTCATGCATAATTTCTTAAAAATGAACAGTATTTAGAAACAAGTGTGGTCATTTAGTTTGTAAATGAGACTCTGCTGCTAGCCAGTTGTCTTTTCTCCTGAGATGGCTAGGTCTCGGGGCCAGGTTGCTAAGCCCACTGATTCTTGACAAGTGAGGCAGCAAATGCTAGCGCCCAGAGAGCACAGAGGGCCCTAAACACCTTTCAGCGGACTGACACTTTCCCACAGAGCCGGGGCCGCGCAACAAAGCACAACGGCCCCGTGACCAATTGCCACTTTCACTCCACTCAGCCACACGCGACCTCGGCGCCATTTTTCAAACCACAGCAATGAGCTCTCAGAGGCATTCCACAGCCGAGGAGGGGCTGGCCTGGGATCAGCTGCCCCTTTTGCTCCCGGCCTCCTTCCTTTCACCTGTCCTTCAGTCTTATTCCTTGGCCATTTATAGCCCTTGACTGCAACATAAAGAAGTCAATGAAAGTGACTTTTATAGACTTATTCTAGCTCATCTTCCCATAGAGCCCTGCCCCTACCTGCAAATGAAAAGATTTTGTGAAGGAGGGGAAGGGGGGGTGGGATTTTAAGGAGGCTTGAGTCTGAATGAAGAGATCCTTTGTCAGGCCTTTTGGGCTTGCATGCTTTGAGCGGCGCGGATACACTTGCATTTCACGAATGACCTGTTAATTTGGCGTTTAAGTTGAAGGCGCTGCAGCAAAATGGAGGGATAGAGAGCATGACTAACCGTCTTATGCGCCCCAGGGAGGTGGTCTCTCTATCGTCCCCATCGCAGATTTGTAGTACAGATTAAAAAGGCACTCATCAATGGGCTTGTTAAATTGTACCACTTGACTTTTGTTACCAATGCACCTGTGAGAAAGGCATCCTGGGATTGATTTCTGTAGCATTTAAATGTCTATTCTTGTCAGTATAAATAGACTAAGGGGTTCATTCAATCCATCCATTTTGCTGTTATCAAACAAGATTAATTTGGTGTTACTTTTTTTTTCAACATTATAAGTTCAGTGACAAAAATTAAATGTGTAAATGTAAAAGATTAAAAAAATCACCATGGATAAATTTGTCTCTCACTATACATGAACAACTAAATTATGGGAAGATTGTACTGAGTCTTATAATTCCATTCTTTCTTTAGATTCACAAGTTTGCATTTGGTTTGCAGACAAGGCAATGTGTGATGGCAGATTGTTTGGGCAAATTTGATGCAAATTAAGTATAGTCATAGCTGTGAGTAATGGTACAAGTCGTAATTCAGTGATCAGTCAGGATTCATTATAAAAAGGAAGAATTTTTTAAACATTTAACTCTGAGGGGAATGGGGGAATTAAAAAAAAAACAATATTCCTTCCTCACATTATACAGATTCATAATTATATACATACATAATTCATGGAACAATATGACAATCTAATCTATTAAAATTACAATATTTCAGTTCTCTTGTCTCCCTTGATAAGTGCAGAGATAATGATATGCCAGGTTTTCAGTCATTGATCCTTACATGCTTAAGTCAAATAATACACAAAATAATCCATGAAGCTTTGCATTAAAATTCATCCAATTTCAACTTTGGTGATTCATTTTGGGCACAAATTTAAAGAATTTTCATCAAACGAGGGCATAAAAAGGGCAATATTATGGGTCAAAACATTTTTTTTTTACTTGTTTATTATTTTCAGTTTGGGTGTGGAATTATTTCGTTGTCAGTAATAAATGTGAACTAAACACAACAAGAAACTCATATACAGTTTATTTTCTGGATAGCCCATGTAAGCAATAGCAAGAGACAGTCCTGACCTGACCTTTGAGCTGCAGTCTAGCCAGTTGCGTGACATGAGATGGGAAGATGCTCAACCATCGCATTAGTCATGTTTCACAGTGCACTGAATAGCCTGGAAAGCAAACTGTCTTTCCCTCGCAGTGTGCATTTCTGAATTATGATAATGTTCGCAGATAGCCCTCTAAACAAACAAAAAAAAAACAGACAATGATGTCAAAAAGATTTCTCATATCTAAGAATGTGGATGGGCTATGGATGTCATTTCCATTCATGTCAGTCTTGGTGATAAACTCTGACCACTGAACCTCAACAGAGGGACTGAGCCCAGAACCGTGGTCCCCACACACCAGCCCAAAGTCTCGGAGGGGCATCCTGAGACGGGCGGTTTTCTCAGACGAACAGAGAAAGGAGCTGGAGAAGACCTTCGAGAAGCAGAAGTACATCGGCAAAACTGACCGCAACAAACTGGCAGCCGATCTCAGGCTCAAAGAGTCCCAGGTAGGATCTGGTTATCATTGAGTCACCAACCACAGCCCTCCAACACCACAGCCCATGGTTTGTCTCTCTGTCAGTCTCTGCGTTGGGTCACTGTTGTTACACCCTTGGGCAAGGTGCTTCACCCAGAATTGCCTCAGTAAACGGATAACATGTAAAAATTGTAACCTATGTTAAGTGGCTCTGGATAAGAGCATCTGCTAAATGCCAATAATGCATGCAGTGTAATGTGACTGATCTCTACACCTATCAATCCCACAATACAGCTCTACATCACCACCATTCTGCTCACCACAAACAGCACACTGTAAAGGCTTTCTATGGGCATTCTATGAATGAATAAGTTGGCTGTATGGAAAGGTAATGGAATGACCATAGCTCAGCAAAATGGACTGCAGTTATACCTCAGTTAATGAAGTAAATGCGTTCCATAATGTCACTTTTATATCAGCAATTTTGCCACCACATAAATAATATAACATATACAGGGATGAGTTCCTGAACCTCAGAAAACAAGAGAAAATACAAAATGTTAATTGGAAAAGAACATTTCATTCTGAATGAATACTGTTATCACTACTGCCTTAGCTTCAACATTACATTACAAAATTAATATTAAGGCACTGCTCCCTTAGATTATTAGCATGGATGACTACTCTTAGCATACATCTTTTCTGCTTGGTTTAAAATGGTTTTCAGTGCCAACTGTGCTCACCCAAGTGAACATGCCTCTTCCTTTTTCATTTCTGTCCTTCACATGATCTGCATTTCAATACATTTATTACATTTTAGTGGCCCAAGAAGGCCACTCACAATTGCATTGATGATTGTCTGGGTACCATGTAGTCACTAAACCTAACTACAACTAAACCCATGCAAACCTTTTCACTGCTTGGCTTTTGATAGTGTGAACAAAGTACATTCGCAAAGGAGCTTTGTTCTAAGAGGTATAATTAGAATTTTTTTGCCTATTGCACAGAACAAAATGGAAAAAAAATGCTATAAATAAAGCTGGATTGTGACATGAATATTTGTTTCTATCTGAGCTCTCAGACTGAGTTGACTTTCCTTTATGTTAAACATACAGACCAATCTCTAAAATATTTCACGTTTTCTTATTTTCATATTCTCATTGGCTGCTACAGTCATAAGGGGCTGAGTGTCCATATGATCTTTAAATTCTGCCTTATCTCCACTGCTCTCTTCCACTGCTCAGGTGAAGATTTGGTTCCAAAACAGGAGGATGAAGTGGAGGAACTCAAAGGAAAAGGAGACGCTCTGTGGGAGGCTCAGCTCAGAGGAAATGCCTGTGAGGAGTGACAACAGGAGAGAGGAGGCGCAGAAGGGCTCCCTCTGTAAAATCCGGGAAACAGAGAGGGGCTTCCCGAAAGCAAAGCAGCCCCATGCACACCAAACCTCAGAAGCGCAGCGTGAGCAACTGAAAGAACTTGGACCTCTTCAAACCCAGTTTGCAAAGAAGGATATGCTGGTCTTGGACATGGACATAGCCACAAGGAAACTCAACACTGTGTAGCAGGAAGGCACCTCTTTTTCTCTCTGTGCCAGAACTCACCAAATAAAAAGAATAACTCCTGGGTTCAGTCTAAACCTCTAAACCACCTTAAGGGAAAGTTCACTTTGTTGTAATACACTACCACATTAATCTGGAAAGATTTTTCCTTTTGATTGACTAGCTTTTTCTCTTAAGATGACATTGCAGTTTTGACTGAATTCAGGGGTTACACCAGTAACCAGGTTCACTTGTCTCTGAATATAAGTATGGCATATTATTCTAATCCTGTAATGTGTGTAGATGAATGCAGTTCAGAACAGGTGCATTATCAAAAGCAGGACCTGAGTTAACATGTCCACATGAGGCTCATATTGTACTGTTTGTCATTTGCACTTTTGCCAAGAATACTTCTCTTACACTACAAATGCAGTGAATAATATATATAGTTTTCATATACTTCATAGATTTTATTAAGTCTGAAATTTGAACTGCTATACTGACAGACACAAACTGACACAAGTCATTAATTTGGTGCTAGTACCAATGGCTGTATTTTGTATTTATATTTCTGAATGAAATGACAGTAAACACACAAAAAACTTACATAGATGTTCTCAGTTAGTTTCACAGTAAATGCTTAAATGTTGTTGGACTGCTATTTTATCATGATTTCATTCTGATATTTTCTACTAGGGGCTATTGATCATCTACAAATGTGTTGACAAACATTTGTGAACAGACAGCAAATATGTCACTGAGCTGATACAAGACTAGCAAGGTTAATGTTAATGTGTTTTTTTTACATTTCTCATTTTTGAAATAACAGACCAAAAAGTATAAATCTGAATATAATATTAGTAATCGTGCCGATGGGCAGCATAACAGAATAATGTTTGCCCTGTACCTCTGTATACAATATGCATTAATCAACAGTGTTGTTTTGCAGTGAGACACACCATATCAGCAAGACAGCTGTTAAATCCTGATCTTGTTTGCAAGTACCTGACCTCACATGAACTTGTGTTCATTCAGATATGGAAGTTTGGTATGGCTATGCTGGCACAATGTTTTAAACAACTGTAGCGTTGTTTAAAAAGCCTTTTAGTAATGCTGCGATCTCAGATTCTACTGGGCAGAAAATAGGAATGTAACTGGCTCACAAACATACAGACTGGTCCTGTATAAAGCCACCTACCCGGGCTGCCCTCATACACATACTGATGAAAAGTGGATTGTGTTAACCCTTTTTATTAAAATACATGCGCACACTTACTCCAGGACAAAACATTGGAATAAAAACCTTAAATTGACGTAAGACTTTGCTATTGATTTGCTTTTTATTTATTTATTAATTTTTGTGTTGCTACCTTACAAAAAAAAAAAATGCAAAGAAATTCTTTGGTAGAATTTCAGACAAGCACCTCACAAAATGAATAATAATGAAACTGAAACACATACTATCACAGGACTATATGTCTTTCCTTCCCTCCTGACTTAAAACTAAGCCCTCATGACTGACTGCAGTTTTGGACTCCTGCTCTATCGTCCCTGTACATCTAACACTCGTGTTCAGGGATGATCCTGCACTTGAGGATCCTCAGGTAGCTCTGCACTTTGCTGGAGTCCCTGCGGAAGCAGTGCAGCAGGTCGGAGTTGCTCATGGAGCGGGTCTCCCCGCTGGCGGAGGAGGGCAGCAGGGCCTCGTCTGAGGACAGGCCCCCCAGGGAGTTGCTGATCATGCCCAGGAGCTGCATCTGCGGGAGAGGAACACCGCGCGGCTGAGCATGCGGCTCCACGCAGCACACAGACACAAACGTAGCAACTCACAGAACACACAGACACACACACAACTGTCACACACAGGACATAAGACACATACTGTACCAGTCAAAAGTTCAGACACACTTTTTTTTTTTTATTTTTACTATTTTCCACATTTTAGAATAATAGTAAAGACATCAAAACTATGATGTAACACAGATGGAATTATGCAGTGACCAAAAAACTGTTATAAACAAATCAAAACTATCTTATATTTTAGATTCTTCAAAATAGCCAAAAAGTACTTTTTCAAAGTAAAATTTCTTTGGAAAGAAATTCACACATAGGCATCAACTTCACTATTTGTATTTTTCTAAGAAACAAACATTTAAGCATAAGTCTTTAGATCAAAATGTCTTTGAATGCATGTCTCTCATTATCTTAATCAAGTGTGTCCAAATTTTTGACTGGTACTTTGTAGATTCTCACAGCACTCTCCTGTCCTTACAGAGGGTTCACAGCTCATATGGACTCAGGACACAAACTCTGGGTCAGATAAACTACACACTCACAGCAGCCAATCCAACCAAGTCCTGTGGTCCACACACTGACTCAATTCAATCACTTCCTGTTATCTTGGCTTCATCTTTCAGATCCCTAGCTAAGGGGACCAATCATACTCTTATCTTGACACCACACCCATCTATAATACAGCACACATATCAAGACCTGCATTTTTAAAATCATTAATCTATCATCTGAACTTTTCATGTGTTAATGTTTAAACATACTTTGTTTTTGAAAGAATGGTATTAGACGTGATATTCATGAAACTTGATTAACTTTTGTTCATATGATTATAATATTATGAACATGAATATGAGAGAAAAGGTGTTTGACTTGAAATTTACCAATTACAGGCCCTTTTGCAGCTATGGGCCCTTTTGCATATGGGTCAGTAAACCTTTCATGACAGATGTGATTCTTGAATTTCCAATTTAATTCTATTAAAAAAAAAGTTCTAAAAAAGCATTTATTACAGATAATATCAAGTGCTTGCCCTTTTCTTATTTACAACAGAAGCTTTAAAGACAAACATGCTAAAACGTGCAGAAAAGTCAATCATCTCTTACCTTTTCTGCTACTTTCTCCACCCCCTCCTTCAGCCCGTGAGCCATTTCGCTCATTGCCCGCGCCTTGTCACCGCTGAAGCCATCGAAGTCCTGATGGCTTTCCATGCTCTGCTGGAACTGTGACAGAGGGTCTTTCCAAGCCACCAAGAGCCGGAGAATTACTTCTGTCAGCTCCTCCCTCTGGGGGAGAACAGAGCAGGGATTAAAGGGTGATACATGATTCAAAAGTGCTGAGAAACGGCGTTACAAAGAGGGCTGTGGAGGGAGACATGTATCTTGCACAAGTACACGCATCCAAGCAACACAGTATTCACACCCCTTCCCCTTGAACGGCTTGCAGTAGAGAATTTTAACCAGTACTCACTGCCAGACTCTGGGCATTCTCTTTGCCATTAGGTGTTAGTATGTCGGAAGTGTGACATTTGCGGTTGATTCTGCCAACAAGGTTTTTACTGGGGAGAGAGTATTGCTCCTTTGGAGAGGAAAGGGGGGAGGCAAATGTCAAAGAGAGGAGGGGAGGAAGAGAATTAGCACAAAAACAGAAATCTGAGGAGACAGCAGCTTTAATGCATAACTGCAAAAAACAAGTGAAAATGACTATGATTCAATGTCGCAAATGTAATCAGCACATAAGCATCCATTTGTAACATTGTAACTGCCCAAGCATTCAATAACATCTTGCAAAAATCAAACAAAACATAGAGACTCACAAACTCTGAGTGCAGATCACTGGAGAGGTCGTGCATCCTGGAAGAATGCTGGATTACTCTGTCAAAAAGATCCGCCAAGGACACAGGCTGGCACCCTGCATGCCCATGGGTGCAGATGGGCACTGAGTGAACTATGACATGTAGGTCCCGGCATATAAGAATGAGGAAAAACACTGACACTGCAAAATACAGAAAAACAGGAGGAAGAAAATGTTAAGTAAGCAGAGCACCAGAATGAGCATGCAGTTCCATCTTTGTTTCTTTCCTTTTTCATGTAGCATATCAATAGAGGTCTTTGAAGTACCGTGTTTCAGTTCCCTGGACATTCTGCAAGATTCTAGAGGTTCTCGCCAACAGTGGTTGCTTTTAGTCCAGCCTCCTAATTTAGTGGTTAAAGCCAGAGGTTGAAGGCAAGCAAGTCCCTTAGACTGTGGTGATGGATATAATCATTAAATGGGCTTATGGGAGGGAAGAAAAGGCACGCAGATTTGGGTTTTGATTTGTCATATCTTTCCAGTGTACGTATTTTTCACACCCTCAAGCAGCCATCACCAAATCAGGCGGAATAGGATGACATCAGCAGAAAGAACAGACGGAAAATTTAAGGACACTACTGTTCCCTCCCTCAGACTGTTGCCAAACCAAACCACTACAGCTTCATTAGGCATGCAGTGTCCATCAGCTCCCCCATCTAAACTGGTCCATCGAACCAAACAGCCTATTAATTGCAGTTGACCTATAGTTCATCTTAGTCATACGTGTGGTAGAATGCATAAATATTTCATATTAGTCTTTATTTTTTCTATTCCAAGTCCCAGTGCATTGCTGAATACATAAAATCCCTTCACAGAGGAACCATTCTCAGTGCTGATGATCCAGCAGTTGTGATTGCTTGTGTTTAATGTACAGTAAGGAAGAATTTCTGCATCTGGTATAAAGGAGGAGAAAAGGACAAAAGAAGAAATGGTGACAAAGGATGACTAAGTGAAGAAGATAGTTTGCTCTGACTGGGATTTATTTCATTCAAACTGCTTTTGCAAATTATCTCTAAAGACATCTTGTCACCATATTGGATAAATTACTTAAGAAGATGATGATGCTAAAACACATCCAGCATATATTTCAAATGAGGTACACTCACATTCCAGATCTGAGCTGCAGATTACACTCATACAGTGCATATCCATTTAGGCAAATAGAACAATCAAACAACATGGGAAAGCCAGTGGACTGATACTTGGTTGATGGTGTTGTGGGTTTATTTAGAGAGGAAGTAAGAATAGGAGGGCAGGGAAGCTGAAGAGCTGAAGCCAACCTCACATTCAGAGGCTAAATCCAAGAGACTATCGAGAGGTGAAAGAAGGAGTAAGGGATGCCGGTCTGCCATAGGCTGTGTTATTTCCAGCCCTAACTCTGAGTAATCTAAATTTAACTAACCCAAACTGAAAATGAATAGCATAAAAAACTACACACACAAAAGCACTAAAATGTGGTATCTTCATGCACTCCATGAACAGATTTCAGTAAAACTGAGAAAGTGACTCCACCCTCAAACCCCATATGATGTACTGCAGTTGCATTTGAATATATGAGTGGACAGCTGCAACGTGTCATCTATCTAAATTACTATTAGCTTGATCATCTCTGTGGACTGCGAAACATGAGAGCTGCCAAAATCAAGCAGTTTGGATAAATTTGGGTATCCCATTAAAGCAATTCTTTCAGGTGCAGACATGCATCTATGCAGCACGTGGCCCTTGTTTCAATTATTGTAAGCTCCAAACTAGAGCCAATTTGGATGGTTCACCATAGTGTATATAATACACTGCAAACAAGTCATGCAAATAATATACAATGATATATAATTCTCTGTAACAAAAAAACATTTATTATTGCCTGAACAGATGCACCCCATGTTATGCTAGCTATATTTTTCCATCTTATTCATCACACATAGCTGCCTCTTATCTGTCCTTCATCTCTGTCTCATCCATTTTTTCTCCTACAGATACCGATGAAGACAAGTATTCTACTATTATTACTACTGCTACTAATATTAATTTGTGTTGTTCTCTGTTTGGCTCCACAACAACCCCAAACCGTTTCTAGCAACAGTCTAGGTTTCCTGTGAGTTCTTGCATCAAAGTATTAACTTTGAGATGAAGATAAGGAATTGATTTCAGAATTATTCAAGAATTATTTTCAAAATGCTTTGGAATGTTGATTCATTGCCAGAAAATGAGTGCTGCCCACTGCTGTCAGTATGTGTGTGCTGCAGTCCACACACAAGTGCCATAGGGCTGCACTACCCACCAATTAGCATCATCGCATGACTATCATTAATGACCCCAAAGAACATTCCAGTTTGAGAAATGTTTGCAGTCCATCAACCAATCATTAGTAACACTTGAATTGGTGCCTTCTCCACAGCAGGTGCACAAGAATCCAGGGAAACAGTAAGTATCACTCAGGATGTATAAAGTCTCTGGCCATGGGAAAACAGGCATTGTGAGGACATGGCCACTGCATGAATGATGCATGATCCCTCCATGGTCACTCAGAATGTGGGTATTCAGAATGAGCTTCTTGTTGCAAGACTTATTTTGCAGGGCGCATCTCTCTGCAACACGTGTCAGTCATTGTCGTTTCATATTGCATTTTTGAATGACAAAACCTACAAAACTGCCTCTGGTATTTTCACTCCACTTCTTGTCAGAAGAGCAGCTGCAGGTAACTGCAGACCCCTGTGGCTAGCTGGCTGTTTTTCTGGTCTTTCTGAGGAGGTAGGGGTACAGAGGAAGACGTTTTATATGCATCATAAATGACATTAATGGTCTAAGGATATACAATAATGTATGTGTAACTGTCAACAAAATATTAATCTTTCACAATTACATAAATACATAGCTTTTGCCTCTGAATGGAACAGATTAAATTCACACTAGCCAGTGATATCCCTATCTAATGCCATCAGATGGATGATATTCAGTCCGGTGTCCGACAGTAGAAGCACATTTGCCTTTTGTCACTTTGTTATGGAATGCCAAGTGCCATAATTTCCAGTGCTATTCAATGTCTTGTCATAATAGTCACTAACCTGCCCCATCTAAATATCCAAACCTGCTGAAGATTACTGATGCCTGCTCGAAGAAAAATGCATATCACATTTTCTGACTGACTGATGCTCCTCTCCCACACATTTCAGACAGCAATCATAGCGCAATCGCCGGTGCCCCTCAAATGAACCGTTGCTTCTTATCGCAGGAATTGGGATCCTTTTATTAGCAGTCATCGGACAGACATTCATATCTTCCAACTTCTCTTCTGCAAGTCTGATCATAGAGTCGCATTGGCTAGCACACCCTGCTAACCAAGAGCATTCCTTGTGCAAACTCTTTTGTGCAACATTGTATAGTAAGGTCGTCTAAGACCATCCTTTATGATCATAGACAACGTTAGGCTACAATAAGTGCATGCCTACATATCGTTCATGACTCATGGCATAAAGGGAAAGGAAAATAATATTTGTTTTTATTTATTTTATCGGGTTATTATCTAAAAAATATTTTTATTATTATTTCATGGTGTGTTTCGTAAATGAACAAGCAACTGCTTAGATTTTTTTCTTTTGGAAAAGCTTTATGCAACTCATTCGCAGTTCCCATAACCCAATTACATTCAAACGGGAGGGAATTGACCAAAAACATTTTAGAATTACTTAGAAAAAATTAAAATCTTCATTGCGCACGAGCTATTTCTGCACATTTTAATCACCAAAAATCCTAAAAATCTAAAAATCACTGTCCTCACTGTCCTCAGCAGGAGTCACAGAGAGGTCACATGATGGAAGGGTAAACTGGATGGCATTACTGTGAAGAGTACATGTGGTGAGTAAGTAGGATAAATGTTGCTGGGATCGAGCAGAATTTGTGTGACACCTGATCTCTGATGTCACCTCTGGCACCTTAAATCGTGATATCAAACTTTCAAAAGTGTCTTGCCCTGTGATTGCCCTGACCATACACATATATGCATATATGCTGTCTGGGAAATGCGTCTTATTTCATAACATCTTGATCTTCATAAAAACAGCACTGTGGAGCAATGGCTACAATGGCAACGGATTCATTCCTTGGATTAATTAATGCAATGTTTTAAAATGTACAGTAGATGGCGCTTAAAACACACAATTGAATATATGAAAACGCTGTTGATGTGAAGCCTGATAATTTGAACATGGATGAAAAAGCGTTTCATCGCGGTCTTCCTTGTGTAAGATAAGGGCACAATTTTAGTGAGCCAAAATAAACTGCATCATGTAGTAGCTCTCTGTATTAAACTTTTGTAGCAATTTATTTATTATCTTAAATTCATGGCTATTGTGTGCACAATGTGTATTTCATTTTCATTCATACAGTTCTGTAAAATTTTACGTTTTAGTGGATATTGCTCTGCTCATCTTAATTTGTATGAATGGCTTGTAACACACCGGCCCTAAATTTGTCAGTCTAAATGGCTCTCTCTTTTGTGAACTCTTTTTTTCTATGACTTTTGTCAGATGTTGTCACTGTTTTCTCTGTTTTGGTGTTTCTCTCATTGCAGTTTCAATCCTCTTATCTTATTGACCCACTGGATTGAATACATTATAAACGTATTAGGTCCTACAGGAACATATCACTCTCTGAAACAATTGTGTTTGTATTGCCTGAGGTTAGGGGTGCATTTTCGAAGAATTTAATTCTCCATGCACTCTTTGCATAACTATGGTTTAGGATGAGACAGCCTCAAGCTATTTTAAATTGATTGAGCAGGTGCCAATTTTCTCACAATATTACGGATGATTGGTAAATGTGCCTTGCAACTGCGGTCGTTTAAAATGAAAGCGTCATTCTCATACTTGCGTTTGGACAACATATGTCACTGAATTTTTCAGGCTTGAAATCAGAAATCTGCAATAAATTATTCAATTTCTTGGTCTCTAGACAACACAGCTTATGTGGTTCTTGGTCAGAACATTGGGGATCATTTGAGAGAGTCCCTAAATTTCAATTTATTTCAGGATTAGAAACTTAAGAAACAATTATCTCATAAAACACAGCTCAGACTCAGAAGTTTTTGCTTAAAAAATCTCCTGCAGAAAAAGAGAGTAGATTACACTGACAGTTTTCTTTCCCCAAATTTAGATAACTGGGATGTGCTCAATTGTTTTATTGTCTGATACAACCATAAGCTTGATGCTTATTCCTATACTACAAAATGCAAATGAAAAAATTAATATGATTAAAATTAAGGTTCAGATTTAGAATCTAGCAGTATGGAATGACTTTGCACATTGCTTACATGTGGGTGTTTATGTGGCTGCAGGCTTTCAAGATAAGATAAAAACATGACACCCATTCTCCATGTCAGGTAAAGCAGTTAGCACATTCTGTATATTTCCACTTTTATTTAACAATAAACTGCTTACATAATGTAGTGACATAGTGACATATTTCAACTGTCATTACTTATCAATGTCTATAGCCCATCATTTGTAGTAAAAAAGTGTATTATCATGCAAGTGCATCCTTTATTGCACTATACTAACTGTATGTTAAACAATTGCTCTCATCCGTCCTTCCAAATCTAAATTTAAAACTGTTATTCTTCACTGTTACAATAGTAGGCGTCAGTGTTGACAAGCTCTTCTGGAGATGGAAGGTTTAACGTCACAGCTAACATTTAAAGAAAATTTTAATTTTAGTAAAAAATAAAGGGCTAAATGGTTTGGGCTGCACTTAAGTTGGAGACTGATATGAAGAACATATGAAATGACTTACTGCAAGTAAGGAGTTATAAATAATATACTCTCGCTTTGCTCACCCATTAGAGAGGGGGATGTCTCTCTCTCACATACACGTACATATCAGAGTGTGAAAAGCAGTTGGAGGGAAACTGAGATTGCTCTGAGGTATCACCAGTTTGCTTATCAATATGCATACTCACTAAACTGTGGGGTAAGAAATAGCATGTTTCATTTGTAGATTTTCTGTGAAATTGCAGTACCCTTTAAATAACCCTGTTTGCTTTGTTCCTGCTCATCAGTCTCCACCAGAGAGCGTTAGGGACTCAGAGGGATGTGATACTTGTTCATTGGAACTGTTTTACAGTAATACTAAAGGGCTCATATTCTGACCCTGGGTATTTTAGATCTTTAATATCACTCTTGTGTTGTGGGAGGATTGAGAGGAAAACTGAAAATGCATTTGCAAACACACAGCGTGGAATATTTCGTTTGGTTTGAATAACCTGCACCTGTTTTTGCCCATTTTCAGGAGGTTGTTTAGTTGGAAGATTCTGTCTGAATTCACTTACATGTTGCTCGATGTGAGTATTACATATTATTTTTTCATAATGGCACAGGAACAGCTTGTGGACAAAACAATGTAATTACATTCCTGATGGGTGACACACAGTATTAATAATGCATGGACTGTCAGAGGCATTCTCATAAAAAAGGTGCGATTGTTTTTGGCATGGAGACAAGGATTTTGCCCCCTTCTTCAGTGATATAAGAGGTAGCACATTTTAAGGGTTTTAAACATTTTGTTCATAATGACACCATTCATTATTCAATGTTAGATATTGCATGGGACAATTGAGTGCTTCTACCAGACAAATTCAGAAAAATGCAGCACTTACTCTGATCAAACATAAATATAACAGTCTTAGGTCATTCAACTAAACAAGCACAAAGAATCCAACATTTTTATGTACATTTCAGGATGTGGGCACTGCTGTATACTTTCTTGTAAAACTATACCTTATTCAACATGTCAATGTAGCAAACAATAGAAAGCAACCAATAAGACATACATTTTAATTTTAAGTAGTCTTTGTTTAAACATCCTTGTTTATTATTTACAGTAGTTCCATATTTTGTGTATTGTCTTTTGACAATCCTGTATTATATTTCCTGTTAAAGGATTCAATCAAATCTCAAATATCTCTCCTCAGTCCATTTCCCTCCAATTTACCCTGAGGCTTCCACCCACTATCGAATTTCATTTCTTTGCTGTTGTATGTAATCAATGAATTTAGTTTGGTTTCCTCTGGATGGAAGTTAAATATTTTGCAACATATTGTAAACATTGTGACAGTGTATACAGGATATGTAAGGAGTGCTAAAAGTACAGGAAAGGAAAGGGGGAAAAAAAGCCCTGCACATTATTGAGGAATTTTGGTCGGTTGAACTCAAGATTGATTGCTGTGGATTATGTGCCCTACACACTTAACTGTAGTTTTACACAATTTAGTCTATGATCCCATTTTCACCTTTGCGGTATTCTAAGGCCTAGCATTCACATGGATGTAAGAGGTACTGTCAGTGTCTGCACCTCCATGATAGCAAATTGAGCAGCGCAGTCGTTCTGGCCAGAAGTGCCCTAGTCGCTCAGAGACACCGGAGACACGTGTCCTTAGAACGTGAATCTACAGGCTGGACAGGGACGGGAAGCCGCCGGATTATGATGTCACTAATGTTGTAAGGATTTCTGTTTTCAGCATTTTTTTTGGGATGGCCTGTTAATTTAATTGGATTGAAAATCCCTCCCCAGCAGAAGATCCAAAGCCTCTCCCCCAAAAAATGGCTGTTGGCTCTTGGCTAATGCATTCCTCCACTTGTCATGTCCTTCAGAAAGGCCACAGGGCCAAGGAGAGTATTTCCCAGCAATCCAAGGCTTCTCCAGACAACATTGTTATAGTGTGATTGCTTCAGAGCAGCTTGTGTTAAAAGCCTGGGCTGTGCTCAGCCTGAATTCATGGGCCAGCAGTGTAGGGGTGAAATAAATATATAATTGCTCTTGCAACTAAACACATGAGAGAAACTGTGTGACAGACTAAACATGGAAATATTCTCTATCATGTGATCTGCATATGTCATTTTGTCACTTCACATCACCTCGCTTGAAACCTGTGCCCTGTTAGTAGCAGGAAGCAACAGCGGTTGTCTTGACTTGAAGATTAAGGTTAACAACTTAGCTGATTCCTAAATCAGTGCTACCATGTATAGTTCTTAGTTATATGATGCTATCAAAGTCCACAGATGGTTACTTTTTTACAAAGAAGAATGTATTTTATCCATTGCTAATGCTTCTTTGACCTACCAAGGCTTATGGATAGAGCTCTGTCAAGTGCTCAAAAAGATCCAAAATATCACAACAGAATGTTGAATTATCCAGTTATTTATAATGACATTACACTTGTTTTAAACTTGTTGTGATCAGATGGGTCATTCTTTGGCGGCGGTGACACACCTGAGATTCATCATAGTTAAGAAGAGCCAATGGTGCACTAATCATAAGAATAAACAGATTTTTATCACAAATAGTAGGATGGGGAGGATGGGAGAGTGGAAAGAGGATGAGATGTGTAAAAATCAGTCAAACTTCTCATTTGTCGATCTCTACGCCACATGAAGAAACGTGGAGCAATCTGAAAATGTGCATTGCACTAATGCCTACAAGAATGCCAATGGCATGCAGTTTTCAAAGTGAACACTGCCTGGCAGGTAGCAGATGCTGCTTTAATGCAGACAGGCAGTGCTTTGTTTCATTAAGTGAAGGGCCCAATAAATCCTCTCGTAACCAGGAGGAGCAGATTCTGGTTTGCAGCTTGCCATAAGGGGGACTAAAATATGCTCATTTTCCACTCAGCTACCACAAATAACTTGCTGCAGTGCTGTGTGCGGGATTTTATGGACAGATGTATTAAAAATGGCATGGCCTCCTATATCATCGTCTGGCTTGCAGGCAGGTGCTGATGAGCTTATGGAATGCATAGAGCTTGCCCTTTCCCTGTCCTCCAGTCAAGTCACAGCTGGGGCAGGCAACAGTGATAATGGCTGCTGGGTTCAAAGTGTATTTATTTCAATGCAATATATCAGCCCATTTATTGTTTGTTAGATGTATGTTTGTACAACAGGTGTGGTTGGTGCCCCCTACGTCACTCAGTCATCCATTAACTTTGGGTCATGCTTCTTCTTCCTCTTATTCTTATTCTTATTGTTATTGTCCAAAAGGACAAATATGATGCCAAAAAACTATTTGTTGGTCTGCTGGTTAAGTCTGCAAGCAATATATTTAAATTTTTCAGATAGCACTTGCTTCTAAAAAACAATGGAAACCAGGGGATTCCTCGATTGTCATGTAACAAAGATGTTGTCTCCACTGTGATCTATATGCTTGCACTACAATATGGCTTGTCAGCTGAGGAATGGGAGAAAACACACCTGAAACTACCTAAATTAGTGTTGAAGAGAGTGGACAGTGAATGTACTGTATGTATGTTTTAAACAGTTTTCTTTGTATTATTTCTTTTTTCAGTCATATGATTGAAAGTTATCACCATTTGTCATCTAGTCCCTTTGGGCCATTCCATAAACTGACCTTGAAGTCTCCCTCAATTTAGCTGCGAGGGTGAATTGAAATGTACAATCATTTTTATGAGCATAATGTGTGCCCTAGCTTAATTTCATCACCATGGCAGGTTTGATAGATAAAGCAGAGGGGATAACGGTTTATGTCGTCCAGAGAGTTGTTATCTTAATTTGCACTGCTAAGAGGCGAATTGAAGTGTTCAGTGCTTTGTGGTGTGGGATCTTAGCTGACCACTTGATGAATGCAGTCAGTCTATTACTGTGGTCAGGCTTAAGATTAGTGAGTAACTAGGCATCAGATTTCAATTATTTTAAAAAATCCTCCCAAACAATTGTATATACAACTACAGAGACCTTGTAAGTCAAATGCATCAGCATTTTTACCCAAAATAATAAATATAGATATGTGTGTCAGATGTCAAGAACCTGAAGGTTAGTCATACTGTAGCAATGTTTAGTTATGTGGAATTATATTTTACAGGTATTGAAAAAATGTCCCCTAACCAGTCATGTATGTAACATTGAAGACCCTTACAACATTTCAAACATTTAAAAACATTTACATAAAATAACAATTGTATGACATAATGTGCTTCATCAGATCTAAGAAACAAAGAATAGGCAGTTTTATTCTGGAAATATTTAATAATTTGCTGGCAAATTTGGTAGGTATTAAAATATGACTCAACCAGTTAAATGTGTACATTCTGAGACCCTGTACCTCAAATAAGCCAAGACATTTATGTGTAGTAACAGCTGTATCCAGTAATATGTTCAGGTCTCAGCAACTTGAAGATGCATATACCTTGTGCATGATGCAGCTGTTATTTTGCAAACAGTTTTGGATTTTGACTGCAGTGCTATTTCATGCAATTGTGCACACACATTTAAAGCAGTGATAACCTAGCCATTGCTTTCTGAAGTGGTGATAGGCTTGACTGCAGTATGTGATGAGCCTGCTTGCATCTCTCTTATCCTACAGTGAACATTACCGGTATATTGGTACCATACACGCACAGGCTATTTATGTCTGAAATACTGGGCTGGGAAGGATGGCAGGTATGTCATCCACCAAGTTACAGGTTGTCAGGGCATACCCCATACCTGTATAGTATAGAGAGTCAAGTGCTTTTGGGAGGTTTCTTACAATGACCCAGGGTTCTGACTCATTAGTAAATTCTGTGCCATTTATCCTCGTTTAAACATAACGTATATAATGTAGATACAATCTCGTATGGCCACACAAACTTGGTCCATATTCACTTTCTTCCTTATCATCCTGGTCTTCATCATAATCCTCCTGCTGCATAAATCATTAAAAATATGTTTTACCCTTATTTATGTTAGATGCAGTTACAATCATCATCTTTGTACAAGGGGAGGGGAATGCATTCAAATGCAGTTAATGAACTGAAAATTTCCCATAGTTTTGTATGAATGTTTTTCAGTTAACTAACTGAGCTTCAGTTAATTTCCTTGATTTAACTAATTTAAATAGAATTGTGGAGATCGCACATACTGTTGGGATGCAGCATTGTCTTTGTTAATGTGCGCAAATGAATGTCTACTAAGATTTCAGTAATCTATATAAATCACACATTATTATTCATCAAATGGCTAAATCGCCATTACTTTTACAAATCCTTTTTATTCTGTTCTGTTTCGGCTTTCGTCCGCATTTCTGAATCTCTCCATGGTACAATAGGCTACTGATGGAACTGTCAAAACGTTGGGGGTGATGCGCCGCTGAAGTCCACAAGGGGGCCAGATTGGTACTCCTCCTCGCACCTCACTCTGTCTCCTCAACCCTGAACACAGCGCTCGCTCCTCTCGCGCTCACTGCCTGCGTGCAGAAAACGCTCCCTCAGCTGGTGCGCCCGCTGTCACAGAGGAACGGCTCCCTCGTCTTCTGCGGCGCTTTACTGAATGGAATATATTTTGTCTTCTACCTTTTCCGCTCCGTTTGACGTTTAAAGTTTAGATGATGCGCTACGCTGAATCTGGAGATGTGTAATACCGAGGCTGTGTGATTGAGTCGCTCATGTGATTCATTTTACAGTATAATCAATATTTTGAAACTGGACAGGAAAACATGGACTAATTTGTTCTGATTCATAATGGGATTATTAAGACTTTCTTTTTTGCTCTGTATATTTTGCATCTTTTCAGGTAAGACTTTTTAAAATAAAAATTAAAATCGTTTTCCGTGTACTAGTAGTTAAAGATACATCCATATATCTACGTTCAAGCGACCATTACCTGAACATAAATATGCCATTGTACGATTTTAAAAGGAAAGACGGAGCACACTTAAAAGTCAAGTCTGTCATTGTACATGATGTCTCAATGCTTTTGTGGTAGTATCTGTTGGAATGCTGTTTTAATGTGTCATTGCATCCATTATTAGTATGGCTAATTTGCCACCTTGCTTCGAGGCAGCCAATTCATTAACTCAGCCGAAATGATTACAGATTTTCCCTGGCATATTTGTTGTTCCCGTGGTTGTGCTCTTAAGTTGTAGGTTTTGGGGTCGATCCCGCTTTGCGCATCGACGTTTTCGATGAAATTAAGCTTGGCGAGTCCTTTGCTGGAGTTTCCCAAGTTCAAGGCTTCCACAACGAGAGCAGAGCCTTTTTGTTCCAAGGTAAGCCTGCGAGCGCTTGCATTTCATAATGCATGTATGTTAAAATTAGTGATGATCTTTTATTTTATCCGTAAGGGCAATAAAAAAATGGATGCTTACTTACTGAGAATCCGCTGACTCTGTCACGCAGTACAAGGAGCCGATAGTCAAGTACTGAAATATTAGGTTTTAAAGACGTACAGACGTATATAAAACCCCCCAGCTCCAAAGACAGGTTGCAAAGAAATCTTAGATGAGGACATTCACTTATTGTAACTGCAGTAGCACACAAATCTACAAATTCTTTCTTGTGTGCACATGCTTTCTGCATGTGCAAGAAATAAAATACAAAAAAAGTTAAAAGAAAAAAAAGGTGGGAACAGTGGTGGCATACCAGTATGGCTCTTAAAATTTCCTCTTAATGTTAATTCCTATACAAAGATGAAGCATTAATACAAGAAAACAGCAATCTGAACAATTGCTGCCTCCTGCCTGGTAGATGGACCTAAACACAACAGGTATTGCTTAGAGTCTGTACATACATAGGATACCTCTTGGGAAAACCATTGGGAAAACCGATGGGGGGCAGCCTTCCCTCTGGAGTAGAAAAACCAATGCCCCAGTACTGTGATGCGTCTTGACTCAATGGAGTTAATAACCTTATGGCGCCTATCAGAATGAGAAGGGGGGTTCGTTGGTGTCAGCAAAATTCTCAGTCTGGCAGTTTTATTATTCCCCAGTATAATTAGATAATTAAATTGCTCCTGCTTGACCCTAGGTAATGTGTGCTGAGCATTTTGTTTGGTGCAGAATCGCCACTGTGCATTGCCCACATTGCGAAACATTGGTAGTGATTGAGATGAGTGATGAGTCATCTTCTCCTCCTCTCTGTAAAGTGCTGTGACATACAGGAAAAGGTCTAAATAAATGCAGTGCATTCACAGAGCACAGTTCGGACAATGCAGTCACCATGGATAGTACGATCACAACCCGCTGTTCACACAAACCTTGTAGAACCAGCTTTAATTCAACTGCTTGCGAATTCATCATACCTGTGTCTGGTTTAGCAGCACTGTACTTTAATGTCAATGCCAACGTCAGATGCTAGTTTTAAGTGGACTTAACAAATGAGTTACTTTCACTCTGATACCATAATGTTTTTTCCCCATACAGATTCATATAATTCATGCAAAAACTTGCCAAGATGCTATTCACTTAGAGACTCTGGAATCCTGCTAGACCAAACTTGACATGTAGCTATTGATAGGTTCACTCTGATAATACGAAGATTTTGGGCTAAGATGGGCTAAGAGGCTTCTTCGTGTCATTATCCTTTCTTGTGTTTGTCCCTGTTATAGAATTTACTCTCAAGAACAATGATGACATCATTCAAACAATCAAGCAGACTCTTACCTCCATGCGAGGGTGTGGCTCCCCTATGCTATAACTTGTTGCATAGTGCCTTTCACTACTTGCCATCTTTTCTTTTCTTTTCTTCTACTCCACTGCTGATACATGGCAGCTGGGGGATTGTATAAAAACTTTTAATTGATTGATGGTTTCAAGGTGTAACTAGAGAAAGCAAATTGAATCAATGGAACAATACTTGCGTCTCATTGATTTTTAGCTCCATTGTGCAGCATGGAAATGTGAATAGATGCATTTCTTGACTTTAAATGATTTGCGTCATTGGTGCTGTGCATAGGAATCTCTTATTCAGTCTCAGGAAATCGTCAAAGCCTTAAGGCGTCCACTTCAAGCCAGAGACCAGTGTCTCCAGAAAGAGATGGGTACACTGCAGATTGATATGGCAGTGTATAACCAGCCCATACATTTTCACTCCATTAACCATAGACTGCTGTCAAAATTGTCTGTAGCTAGGGTATGTCTGATTGTGTTTGGCTTGTTACTTGCTCCCATCACTTGGTTGAATAGTTGAAATCAGTCATATGTGGTCATAATGGAACACCATGCATCATATTTGGTTCATGTTAAGAATGGTTATTCTAGAGAGATGGTATCAATACATGTTGCCTTAATGTTGAATGCATAGGGGTAGATAGCTGCAGAGTGGGAGATAGAAAGGGAGAGGGAAAATGAATGGTTTGCATGGTGGCTGTGAAACCAGTATTTTACATGAGCCTCACTTGTGAGTCGCTTTGGATAAAAGTGTCTGCCAAATGAATAAATGCAAATGTAAATGTAAAGGTGTTGAAAGAATTCCACAGTTTATTCCACAACACCAGTCTTACATGGTACAATCCCAATTATGACATTAGACTCACACACTGTAGTCCCAATGATCACACTACATCTACTAATTTGCCTCTTACATTAGAAAGGAGTGATTGTTGCCATTCCAAGAGTTGCTGCCTGCACGTTTAAAGCATGTCAGCCACTAAAATGCAAGTTACATTATTTGTGTTTGCAGGCAAGAAATAACACATATTAGTTTGCATCACTCATATAGAAGGTATGGAGTATTTTGTCTGGCTTCCCCCTTGTCTCCCCCGTGATACCGTGAAAGTCAGATAGTTATATACAGTTTTGTTCCTTTGTCAAAAACCTCTGTTTGGAATTGTTTCATTGCAGCTTGCATGAATGACTGTATAATGACCACTATACTACACTTACCTGGTTTCACCTGTGATGTGGTGCACTGGGAAGCGTGGGCCTTGTGTCTGTGTACGACTCAGTTTAGCGGTAATGTCTGTGGAGTTCCTTTGCATAGGGTGTAAGCACAGTCAATTACGAGGGAGAGTGTACCTGAGGTATTTATGACTGCACTGGTTGACATCATTCATTTTGAAAGTCTTAGCGAAGAGCTGCTCCCTTTGCCGGCAGTCTCTCCCGCTCTCTTAATGACAACTGTGAGAAGCTGCTGGGGTTTACGTAAGCTAGATGTATGGCCGCAATAACACAGGACCTAGGCGTTCCTGTAGTCATTAGATTGGGACCTGAATGGATTTCAGCTTGTTCCCACAGGGTAGATCTCTCCGGGCAATGTGAGGAAGCCAGACCAGGGGCGCGTGAGCCAGAATCCCTCAGCAAAAAGCCTGTGAGGACTGCGCTGAGTGGCATTAAAGAGGGGGCCGCAGGGACTGGCATGATAAAACTGGAATGCTCCTGGCTACATCAGTCTTACCTAATTAGGGCAGGTGGCTCAGCTGCAGCCTGAAAAAAGTGACTTCACCCCAGGTATCAGAAATGAACCTGATGTTCTGTACTGGCAGAGAATTATTTGGATTTCATTAGGATTATGTAAAGGCTGTTTTAATGAGAATTGCTTTGCTTATCTCCCCCTTTTTTTTTTCGCGCTCTTAAATAGCGATGCTCAAAGCCTCGCTGGTGTACAGATGTCCTTGAGTCTGAATGAGGCATCGCTAGTCGCTGGCCCCTTGAAGCAGAAGCAAGCTCTGCTGGAGCGAACAGCAGGGAGGGGGGGTGTAATCTGTTATAGACAAACATCAATTTCCTATTAAGTGGGGGTACATAAGTGAGTGTGACGTGACAGAAACAAGCTGCTCACAGGTGGGTGGGTTTGAGCTCTGCAACTGTGTTGCTATGCATTCACCAGGCACTCAAGATTCCGCAGAAATGCATGATAAAGCAGGGGGATATTAATTACATCTGCTGTGGGAGTGCTGGCGATTTTCTGAGTCTTTTGGTAATCATTATCCTGGCTCACCCCACTCTGAGTTTCTGGAGAAGACCCAAGATGACTTGGTGGAAGCCATTTTCTCTGTCCCAATCAGACAGAGGGCATTCAACCTGTAAAGCAGCATTTGGGTTGTATGTTTGGGCTATCACTGTATTCAGTCAGTCTTTGATCAGAGAGTTTGGGATATTGTAATTCTTCAGCAGCATCGGAAAGTGCCCTCGGTACGGGATATCATTTGTTCCAGTAGAACGGATACACAGGGAAGCGTTTCACCTAAGTGCAGATCTCTTCAGCACCAGGGGGTGTTCAGGAGCTACAGACAGGTCCAAAAGGGCAATTGGAGGTAATGAGGTCTGGTAAAGTGCATCACGTTGCTGAGTGGGAGGTGTGTTCACAGCAATACATCAATACATATCCCTCACACAGTAAAAGTGCACACACTGTATTAGTCTTGCCTTATTTTCCTACCTTTCTCTGTCAATATGTGGCTGCTGATGTGTTATATTTTTTAGCCTGCCAGGCTGCTCTTTCAGTATGTCTGTCTCCATTGAAAGGATACTGCGGTTCTCTTTTAAAAGACAAATATTTGTCAGCCAATTTATCGTCGTAAATAATAGGTTTAATAAAAAGCTACAGCTATCCTTGCTAGATGTCATATCAGCTGTGTCAATGCTCAATATTAATGTATTTTTCACAATAATGAACACTTAATAAAATAAATAATGGTATTAAAACTTCTGATTAGTTACAGTACCAAACTAATTATGTGCATTGTAGCTTGTTAAACCTCATCATAAAATGGTGAATTCATCAAAACAAATTTCAGTGTACAGTATCTTATATGAATATCATCAAAGCTGCTTTCAAGTAGTCAGTTTCCACATTTTAATATTATTTTTAACTTGTCATTGTTATCATTTCATGGCAGCTACTCCATGGGAAAATGTGTTGTAGGTTTACCCCACATATTTCTGGTTTTGTCTCTGAGTAGAGTACTAATACAGGTTCCATTATTTTATTATTATCTGTTTCCTGTGCATTCCCCTGGTTAGTATTCTTCCTCATGGATAACGTCTGTCTAACTGTAGGCATACAAATTCATAACTTAGCACAACCCTGCTCATGTTAATGCCCCTGATAAACTGGAGCTGGCATTACCAGGGCAGCGATAAGCTTTTTTTTTTCTTTCTTTTTTTTTTTTTGACGAGCAGCTAAATGTGACCTTTAAGCTTTGCCCTGTGTCGATGCAGCAGGTATTTTTAGTGTTTTAGTGCATTCAGGGGGAGACAACTGCCAGTGAAGCAGGTCCACTGAGTGTACGGGTCAATACTGCAGAGATGCTGCTGGCAAAGGTCTAGGACCGAGGGCCATTATATACCAAGGAAAAGCCTTAAAAGGAAATGAGGTTATTCCCATTGAGGCTGCTGCCGGTGTGCATGCAGCAGAGAGAGTCCTCATCGCAGCTCCACAGCCACGGCTGAGAAAACAGGCAGTCAACAGAGAAATAATGATGGGGCCGCCTGGTGGATTTCTTCAACAAAATCAGAATTATTTTACTTGTGGGTTATGTGTGGGATTTTTGGGAAAAAGGTCTTGAGATGTAACATCTTCTTTTCCTGACTTTCTGTGTGTGGAGGGGGTGGAGTGTAATGACCTAAACACACCTGTTATGAGGTTAAATTAGTGAGCTGGCAATAGATGTTGAATCAGTGGTCATTTTTGGTTTGTTGTTGAGTGGGAGTCAGTCTAAATAAGGTAACTTTACGAAATTGTCGCTTACAGTCACAGCTGTGAGATCCTGTCCCATAGATAAGATTAACACAATTTAAACCTGTTTTAATCAATTACAAGAACATTTAAGAAGACTCACCAAATCATGGCCAACATTTCTTACACCTGTAAAGAACTAACTGATGGCCTTGCACAAGATATTCCTGCAGTTATAGGGAATCTTGAGTTCTCAGCCACAATGGGAATTCAGTTTTTCTGTGCACTCCCGCATTTATTGACTGTTTACTGAGAATGCAGAGCATTGTGTTACTACCTGATGGCTGTAAGTGTAAGTGCTAAGACACAGTTTCCCATGCTCTCTGTGTTTTGATGTGGCTCCAGTGTGTCCACAAGGCAGGCTGCTTCAGTGTTGCAGACTCATATCACAGCAAACACAATACTGCCTGATGGCAAGTGCAGAGCAGACCAGTAACTTGGCCTGGTCGTCTCTGTCTGGCTCATTGGGAGGAAATGCAACTTGAAAGAAAGTAACTATTGAGCTTCCCTAGCTAATAAATCTACATGTTTGCTTTTTTACGGTAATAAAAGTAGAGTTGCAGTATGGACTTTTGGCATTATATCGTTGTAATAAAAAATATAAACAGCCTGCTGGTAGATTCAATAAATGGAGGGCAAAGTTAATATGATTTGATATGGCTTAAATCAGCAGTTCTCAAACTGTTATTTGAAAGCACACCATGTACCGGCTAAAGGCTGTTTTAGACATCGCACATCTGGAAGGCCCACTAGCATTGCCAGACTCAGCGTTTACATTGCATTTTCTGACTCTGTCAGGCATTAACACAGCGTGTGTGCTGTGTTAACATCAGAGGTGGACACCCCAGCTTCAGAGAGTAAAAGTCCTACCATGTATTTGTTCTAGCCATTCACTAAACAAGGTGATTTCACTAATTAGCTCCTCTACCTGGCTGAAGAGTTGTGCTAATTAAATTCAGCTGGTGTAGTGCATGGGTGGAACAAATATGCGGCAGGACTTTTACTTTCTGAAGCTGGGGTGTCCACCTCTGGTTAACATTAATAATAATACTGGATTCATTCTGAGAAAGCACCTGATCATGGACTGACTAACTGCAATGCTGTATACAGGAGCCCTGCACTGTTCATTACAGCATTGGCAGCACTGAGGATGTATGCTGGTGTCATTCAAGGTTTGCCTGTGTCTCACTGGAGGAGCTGAAGCCAGACACTATTCATGTTTTGACAGAGTTGATTGAAAACACACCTCCCCCAGGAGATGGATGCCTCAGACTGAACCTGAACGCAGTCCTAGCCTCCCCTGTTTTTGTCTATGAGTCATACGTGACTCTTCCTTCCTTTTATAAATGTATCGCTTGCATTATTGTTCTGCGCTGGCCTTGTGCGTGGCCTCGCTAACCGTGGAAAGGCAAGGTGGCTTCCGTGGAGTTAACTGGCCCTTCCCACCAGCTGGAACTAAAATGTTTATGCCAGGGACAGGAGTTTGCGAACTGCACGAACTCAGACCTGTGTCACGCCACCGTGCCTGCGTGCCACGGCTAAAAATGAACGCTTTGATGTGATCGCTTCAGAGGGGCTTCATCATTTATTGATCGTTCCATTAAAGTACCGCGGGTGTCTAAATGGAGAGGACTGGGCTGCAGGCTGGTGGAAGAACAAAAGACAACGCAGATCTGAACCCTCCCACCCTCATTTGCCTTCCACTGCAGCCTTTGTAGGTCTGTGAATTACTGATCCCAGCTGTGCCAGATTAATATGATTAGATTCCATTGATTAGGATATCTGCAGTGTATCAGTGGAAAGACCAATCTGTTTCTCAGGGTTATACATTATCACCTGCATGTGCAAACACATCCCGGCTTTAATGAATTTGAAATTATACAGCCACATACCCACTAGACACCCAATGTGCCACTCCTACAGCTGGTGTACAGTAAATGTCTTTACCTATTGCATGCGAGTCTTAATCTCAGCTCAGTGTCCCTGCATTGTTTTTAAGAGCAGAGTCATGGCTCCTCTGTCCTCAGGTACGGAGAGGAATTTGAAAGCTCCTGCTGATGCGGCTGAGCGGATGCTGGAGAAGCTGAAGAACAGGGGTGAATTCACTGTCCTGGTGACGCTGAAGCAGGAGCTGCTCAATTCTGGAGTCATCCTCTCCATCCATCACGCAAAACAGAGGTAGATCCACAGCGAGCCCTGGCCGTTGAGCTACAAATAAGGGATGAACTACTTACCTTTATTGGATAATTCTTCTGAATATGTTTTGATTGCTTTGAGTGATTAACATGAATTTAAACTTAAAGGTTTAAACTTAAATGGCTATTTTCTTGATTATATCCACTGTGGTAGGACTTCATGTAAAATCATTTTAGTCCAAGTCCATTTGCTGAAGCTGAAATGTGTTTCTTATCATAAAAGGACTGAATGTATTACAAGGTGTTTTGGGTGTAATTATTTAATGTGACATACACAAAGGTCCTGTAATTTCACAACAGAGTCCGAGACAAGTAAATAAAAAGGAATGAGCTTTTATCAGTTTAAAGGGAAGCTCTCTGCATCCTCTGTTTCTCGCTCATGGGCCACCACTGGCCTAAAGTCAGTGGAGGGAGACAGTAGACAAAAGACTCTTAAAACTCTGCACTGTGTCCTCTTGACAGCAACTTATATGATATATTCTCTTTTGTTACAGAGGTGGTGTTTTCCCCTTTGAAAAAAGTTAAGGAATATTCCAAAAAAGTTGACTGTTGTTTATGCAGTAATATGAATTCCATTGGCCTTTAAAACAATATTATATAGAAACTAATTTCTGATTACTGGTTAAATTTAGTTGCAGTCAATAATAATGAACTTGATATATCATTTTGGCACGAAAACAAAATGATTTTCTTTTTATTGCTGGGGAGCTTTAGTATTTAAAAAATGTTATTTGGGAGGAAGCAATCAGAGGTAATGAGTTTTTTTTCTAATACTCAGCAAGTAGATCATACATCTTACTTTATGAGAAAAGAAGCATTTTCATTCTTACAGATACACAGCCTTCGCAGTCATAACAAAAAGCCAAATCATTATTGTATACTGAGGTGCGCTGAGGTGCAACATTATGTTTCTTACTGGAAGCCTGAAGGTACAGCTTGTGCAAAAACAATCACAAGCCATCGCCATTGTGTATTAGGCCCTATTTTAACGAAAGAGAGAAAAAAAGAAAAGACAGCCCAGTGGCTCTGATGATGAAATGGCTGGAAGATTGGAAAAGAGGAAAAGCAGTGACATTTCACTAACATACTGTAATGATCACATTGCAGGCAAGGACAGAGCAGACATGTAATTTCCTTTACCCGCCGAGGTGACTGCTCTGCTCGCTAATAAACTCCCTGACAGTATGCAAGTTTATCACAAGTAGAGAGATGAAAGTAACTTTTTCTTGCTGCAAAGTTTTCTGTCAGTCTTTCAGTTGTTTTGTCCAGGATGGATTGGTTCAATAAACAGGATCTACCATTCATCCTGTTCTCGTGGCATATATCTGCAGCATACCAACTTTAGCGAAAACTGTACACTGACCGGCAGTGCTCTCTTTTAAGGAGTCGAATATCATCTTTGTGAGAGGTGCGTACGTGGTGGCATTAATTTCACTTTGCAGGGATGAATTGATGGAATCATTTAGAGCTCTGCCAAGAGTCATAAAGAGCAGTCTCACAGTAGATGCTCAGGGTCATAGATGCTTGAGTTTGTGTTCCTGGTTATGCCATTGTAAATCACTGCATCCTGAACCCAGGCACTCTCAGAACAGGGGATAACTCAGACAGAACAAAAGAAAAAAAACACTAAACAGCTGACCCCTGATTATGCAGCCAGATAGAGTAGCTTGTGCAGTTTACATGCATTTAATCAAGATCTGAGTCCATTGTTTTGAAAAGGCATTTATCTATCCTCTGCCTTCCCAGCATCCTCTACCACTTTGTCAGATTGATCCTGCTCCTTCCTTTGTTTTCCAGGAGGCACTATAATCCTCTAATGGTTCTTATAAATTAATGTGAATTTGAACACTTTCTGTGGTGTGAGACTTTCACCAGATACTAAAACTGAGTAGGAGAATTTGAACTTGAAACGCAATGACCCATGTATGGTCTAAACTTTGAACAACATAAAAATCAATAAATATTAAAGAAAAAATCAGAAATTGTTTGGAGAAGAACTGCAAGCATGCAGTTTCTTTCTGCTTTGAAATTTTACTTGCTGATGAGGAAAGAGTATAAAATGATTGTGAGGGATAAAAGTCAGCCTTAGTCAGCAGACTTGAGCCAAACAGCTGATATGTGCATTGAGCAGTTTCACTGCCTAGAGATCAGACCTGCCGTCAGAGGACTAAGCACACATTGATTGATGTGTCTGCGTTTTAGCCAGTTAAGTGTAAAGACCTTCAGCAATGTTAATTACTTTTCTTCAGCTGATTAGCTGACTCACAGACTTGCAGTGTTCACGCACCAGGCTCTGTGGTTCGCAATTGAGATTCATGAAGTGATTCTCCTTAAGCTGGCTTGGCTTTGCAAGAATATGCATCACTGAGTAGCATACCTCTTTAGATTCATTTCACAGATAAATCTAGAATTTCAAATCTGTAATTAAATCTTTTTTAAGCACTTTTAGCCATAATCTTAAAGCTAGTCTGTAAAGGCACAGCTGGTCTCTCATGTGCTGAAAGACCTTTAGATCACTGGGATCTCATACTGTGCGTCTGAAGGTAGTTCTGGAATGACAAAGCCTAACTCACAGGAGACGAGGGTCCTCAGAAGTAGCAACTAAAAAAACCACGTCACTGAAGTCTACGTCATTGAGACAGTATCATAGAGATCAAAGGCACTCCTTTTGAAATTATTAAATTAAAAAGCATTTATTGTGATGCCTTGTCTCATTAGGAAAATAAGAGACTAATGGTGAGTTCTGGGCAAAATAGCCTTCATAGGGGTCAGGTTATGTACTTCGTATATGTACTTATATAGTCATGCATTTCATCAGTCACCTCTCATGCCAAAAATTGCAGAAATGGACACCGTTGGCAAAACATGGGCAGACAAATGTGAGAATGTTGCATTTGTCAATGGTAATAATCAATTATTCAGTCAAAATATTAGAGTAAACTAATCCACAATGGCAAGAGTTTAGTACACCTGGCCATGAATCTTTCTGGAACAATCCAAGTAAATTCCTTTGTTCATATGCTGCTAAAGGGAGTGGCATCACGCAAGACATAAATGCACAATGATGGGTTCAGCGGGCACATTTATTAATGTCTGTAATGCATCTAAGGGTACAATGTGTGTTTGCATAATTGATAGATCCTGCATATGAAACATGTCTCCATGCATTTCAGTTATCTAACTGATAATTCCCAAGTGCTCCAAATTCTCTGGTTCATGCATGGGTGTTTGATTTTGTGTAAAAACCACCCCGACTGCTTTATATGGTAATCATATCCCTTTAGGAATGAGCGACGAATTCTAGACTCTGTGTGTAATACACTGGCCTCAGTGAAGTTCAAAGAAAAAAAAATGTGTCCCAGATTAATATTGAGATTTTAAAGGTGGAATTTGAGTTCAAAATAAAAATGTTCAGATCTGAAAGATGTTCAGAGGTAAAATGCTGCTTGGAAGCAAAATGGTAGAGCTGAGAAGGTAGAACCAATATATGAAATTAGATTATGATGCTATATATGAAATGTATGAGTTTAGACAGACTCACACAGCCCTGAATGTCACTATGGAGGGTCTTGTAAGTTGTCTAACATGCTTAAAATAAAGGACAGAGGTGGCACTGTGTTGTTTCTACGACACAGTCAATTGGAAATATGAACGATTATGATTCTTTATGAAGTAATAACCTATCTAATACATTATTTAGCCAAATTGTACCTATTATGTCTCTCAGATGCCTTATAATGTCATTTGGAGGCTGTGAAAGTGGGTCCTCTGGCAGTGAGCCATCTCTCCTTGTGTCCTCTGGTGACATAGGTTTCTCATATTTCTGTTATGTCCCCAAACTGCCCAGGCAGCTTCCTTTTAATGTGCCTATGGCCATAAAGCCAAGGATTGATAGCGTCTTTGTTTAAGCGGGAATACCATGAATGTGGCGAGCTGGTCTTCTTAATGAAGGACCTGAGCTATCGAAGAGACTTCTACTAATTTATCCTGGTAACTGGTGGCCATTATTTCAAAAAATACTTAAAGACTTGAAGACTCTTTTGCTTAAATGCTGCACTACGATGAGCAAGTCATATTTGTAGAGCAGCAGTTTTTGAGTGCACATTGATTACATTACCAGATAGTTAAGAATCAACACATTTCATTTTAAGGACCTTATCTCAATTCTGTGTCTCTTAAAGTATCACTGCAAATTCAGTGCTTGGGCATTCACATTACTGTCAATATGCAAAAATACAGATGCTATGCTTCTCCCCTGTAGTACTGTTACTGAGCCACAAGAAAATCTTCTAACACAAAATCTGAAAACCCTTTTTTGGTAGATTACATTTTATGAGTAAAATATGATCCTCACAGTTAAGGATGAAATGTGTGTGTACTCATGGTTGATAAATGAGTCCCCAGGAGTCCATTGTGCTGCCAGCACTACCACATTGCCGCTCCAGCTGCTGCTACTGTTACTGAAGTCTTTTTCAGCCGTTCCAGCTTCGTGTCCTGGCTCTCTCCCCAGATTTCTGGAGCTGGAGAGCAGCGGTCAGCGCAATGAGATCCGGCTGCACTACCGCACCCGGAGCCAGCAGCCGCACAGCGAGATCTTTCCCTACACCCTGGCGGACAACCAGTGGCACAAGGTGTCCGTCGCCTTGAGCGCCTCCCACATCCTGCTGCACGTGGACTGCAACAGGTGCTGTGGGAACGGAGCTGTGGGAACGGGGGTCACATTTGAGTGCTTGGATATTGCCCATCAACCAGTTTGTGTTATGTCCCTGTAGGATTTATGAAAGAGTGGTGGAGACGCCGAGCATGGATATACCCAGAGAGGCATCCTTTTGGCTCGGACAAAGAAACGGCGCGCATGGCTTCTTTAAGGTAGGAGTTAAGATGTGCTTTTATGGTTGGAGTTCAGCCATGTAACTATGCAGTATTTGAATATCCTGAACAAGAGTAAAATTTTGGTTTAGATCACCTGAGGTGGGATACGTAGAAATAACACTGATCTTAAGTGTCTGACATTTTTGCAGTATTAATGCGATCTCCTGTGAGATCTTGGTAATTAAGATCTGATTACACATTACCTTATCTGAGAGAATTACCATTTTCACTAAATAGTTACTTTCAAGACAAGTCATCAGCAATCATGGAATGAGTCTAGTCAAGAATGAGTCTAGTTTCTCCTTAACCAGCAGAATAAACAGTGCAAGGAAATCGCTTCATGCTCAGTTTTTGTGGGGTGCAGAGACGCCGTTGTCCTCCTGAGGCTTTGCTTTACGTTGACATCACCTTCATGTCTCCTACACTCTCTGCTGTGGGTGATGCAGCGGACTGTAAAGATGAGTAATGAGGAAATAGTACCATTTGAACAGATTTATACATCGTGTTTGCCAGACTATGAGTGACAGTTAGACTCCCTACCTGTCACCTCAGGTTGTAAAATTTCTTCTGCGTTAATTAGCTGATGTAAAGACCCGAGCTTTTCCACATTCTCCACTGCATTCTCAGCTCTCAGGCCCTGAGTAGCGTCAGCAAGGCCTCAGAATGGACCCCTCTTTGTAATGTTGTTCAGGAGAATGTTCATGTTGTACTGAAGCATGTTTGCTTATAAAATCAAACCGATTTGCATATTCACAGGAGGCCTGTAGCTTGGCTCTGTACAGGATGTACCTCAGTGGTACTGTCTGCCTCATATTTCACAGCATCAGGTATATATGTTCGGTCGTCATGGAGATGAACAGATGGAGCTCTGTTTGCATTGTGTTTGTTGTCCCTCAGCTCAGTATGATCTGGCAAGTTTTGACATGGCCACTAGGGGGAAATGAAGAGCATTACAAGTCCATGCCTCCATGTTGAGCACAACTGCTTCGGTATTAGCTACCGTTGTGAGACAACATGTTATGATCTTTATTTGGTTTTTAGCTACAACTGAATAAATATGTTCTACCAAGTTAAGTATAGCTAGATACAGAAATTACTCTATCAATGTTAAGTGCAATGATTTGTGATAATTCTTGTTTCTGTCACTTTGATGTTGATTTGAAAAAGGGTTTATTTGATAAAAAAACATAATAGAAATGGCAGGTATCCTTTCAAGATGCATCAGAAGGAAATATTACAATTGTTTAGAGGCCTGTCAATTCAAAGTGCAAAAGCACCATCTATTCCTATTTGTGCCTTTGCATTTAAATAGTTATGCATTTGTTACTACATATTGATGTTCTCCATACTTACAGTTTATTTATTTCAAATTCACAGTAATAACCTTTTGTAGGAAATTGTGAATCATCAAGAAGTTGATTTGCAGGAATGTGATTTATCAGTTTTGGTTTCATTTTGAACAATCAGACCCTCTGGTTTTGAGATGAGTCCTGATATTGGTTCAGTTGTAACACCTGTTCTAATTGATCCTGTTCAACATATATGGGTAGTTTGTTCAGTATTTGTCTGATTACAGTACAAGGGTTACATACAGGGATGTGCTCTCTGATGTTCTAAAGGTATCTGATGAAATTAATGAGGGGAGAAGTGTAAGATCTGCAAGGAAGGAAGGGGGGGTGTTTGTTATTCACCATGCTTTCAGAACCACCAAAGCACATTAATGACTGAGGGTTCATCGTCTCTCCCCAGCAGGTGTTACTGAGGAGCCATTTGGGCTTTTGGTGAGGAGCGGGAAAAGTTGCTTTTGCAAATTCATGTTGTAGCAGTCTTGTGAATCATCTCCCTAAGATTCAGACATGGAATTATATCTTCATTGTAACAGCCCACAATATTAGACTTTGTAGTTTGCTAGCTCACACAGGTAAAGCACACACATCAGCTGACCTGGTTATTATTAGTTTTCATTAAATATACACGTTTGAATGCCATGGTGGATGTTATAGCTCAACATGTATTGTTGTGTTGTAAGGGCAAGTAGGCATGCCGAGCATAAACCAATAAAAAGGTGGAAACAGACTGCTTTAAACAAGACACAATCCTTCTCAGCCTCTATAGCTTTAAATATCTACATTTTGTTAGCTCTGCAATGCCACTTGCAGAGAAAGTTCACCTCTTCTTAGATGGCCATAGTTCACATCTCTCCTGACAGTGTGTAGATTTCAGCAGAATTAAGGACCTTATTGTTTTTGTCCTTTGCCCCTGTACTGCTCTGACCCATTGTAGCTGCTGGACAGAGGTGTCTGGCTCTAGGAAGAGGGGAGAAAATTCATTGACAGATGGATGATGAATCCTGGAATACGTGGCTATTCTGGAATTGATAAGAAGTGTTACACTAAATGAAAAATATACCTGCACATTCAGGTGGATTTAGATACACAGGGATTGCTACCAACTGTGCTGAAGTACTAAAAAATTAAATAAAAATACATTCTTAAAGTTTAAAATCCAGCTTACTCTGTAGATAATATAGACAATCATGGAGCCATTTTGGAATTTTGAAAGACCATGAAATATTCACACATCACATCAACATGCTGCTGTGTGGTGAACTGTCATGTCAGAAGCATGTCAGAGTGCTAAAAAATTCACATTTTACCACCAGTGTAGTTTGCCATGAAATTCAGAAAAAGTTTTGGTTCTCATGCGTCTTCTCATTTTAGCAGTCCTGCTGAGTAGGAATGAACCATGAAATTTCTGGATGTTTAACTTATCAGATATTGTTTCATTGAGACTGAGATTGTGGAGTAGGTACTAGAAAATGTAGGAAATTGGTTGGATCATATTGTGTGGACCAGGGCTGGCAGTTGATCAAAAAAAATGACCTGATTTTTTCCTATTTGTGGAATTAAATTGATAGATTAACTGGATGGGTTTTCCTGGCATACATTCCTGCAAATTTGGACATTCTGAATAACCTGGTATTTGATTAAAAGGCAATAAAGCAGTAAAGACTTTGTTGATTATCTATTACAGCTCTGTGTTCATGCACTCTTGCATGTGTTAGTAGTGCAGAATTCTCTCTATTTTCAGTGCCTTTCATTGATGGTCATCAAGTTTACTCAAAGTACCCAGATTTTGAGAGCTATTATATCAGAGATGCTACAACATGAAACAAAGTTTCCACAGTTTCCTCGGAAATTGGATGGACCTGTCCAAGCATGTGTTCAGGTCTCCACAGGAATAAAGTCATTATGGAATTAATATTTTCACTTCTTATATTTGGGATGTTTACTTTTTACTGAACCAAACTTCTCTATGAGAATCCAGTTCACTGACTAACTGTTTTGTTAAGTTCCTCCAGTCCATTAATATTCAAATGTTTAATGTTTTTAGAATGAAAACACTTTGGCAATACATGTAAATCCAAAACCCATCTAGGCCTTGTGGTGTTTTTCTATCTTTATAGGCCTAACAGGATACTGTACAAGAAGTCCCAGAGAAGTACTTTCAGTACAGAATGAATTTATCTGTTCTCAGTTAGTAACATTACCTCTAACTAGCTACAGTAGGTGCACCTGCTCAATACCACTTTGTCTGTAAGACTATAAAATAAGTAATGATTTTCTGTTACATATGCTTGAGAAGGTAAGACACAATAATAGATGTAGTGTTTTAAGGCATGTGCTATTTTAAATTTGTTATACTGTACTATTTTACATTTGTTTGAATTAAGATATATGAAGAGAAATGTATTTTATTAATTAGGTATGGCACACCATGATCAATCGAAAATCTCGCGGTGTTTGAACCACACTGTTATAGTCCTTTCATTAGGTGACTGCCAAGATGCAGTTCCCATTGTTCCCATTATTCCTACTGTGTATCTCGAACAGAATTTACCGCAATGCACGACAGACTGGTTTCTTCACTTTTGATACGCTTTACTCAAAAATGGGAGCTAAGCATTAGCGGAATCTCATGACCTTGCTTCTTTGTCTGCGTTGCGTGCGTTGATTTGGCTTAGACCACTGCAGTTTCATTAATTTTCAAGTCTGCGCTGAACAATATTTTCAAATCAGGCTGCAGCGAGGTTATGTAGCTATACATGTAATACATGGTGAGAGCTATATACATTGCAGTTTTACTAGATAGATAGCAAGCTGGCTACTAAGTGGAATGGATTTAATTTGAACATTAAATGGTTGCGCTACAATGAACAACACAGATGAAACCCACGTTTTAACGGTGTGGCAAGCGATAATCAATTGTTAGCAAAATTAAATGTTGCTCAGAATCAAATCTGAGCAACATTTAGCCACAGATCCATAAAAATTGGCCCCAATTAACTAGCAAATAGGTAAACAAATTTTAAAATTATTGTAAAGTAGCCACCACGACACTAAAGCCATGTATGCGCCTTGCAAAAACATGTTAATTGATAATTTTTTTTGTTATTGCTGGCCAAAGCAATCTGTGTAAACCAGATAAAATATCAGACTTGGAAGAAATAAGATGCATTTTCATGGACAGTGCCATCTGTCCATTTGCTGTAACGCTAATGCTTCTGTTAACCTTGGAATTTCCAAGCCATTTCCCACACATCGGTGAATTGTTGTCCTTCAGAGTCTAAAAACCCCCTCTAATGCTTGGCGAGCCATTCACCTCATTGTGACAACAGTGAAATATATAGGTTAAGCACATTTTGTTGAAAGCATTTTTGAACATTTTTTATGAAAAGACAACATACAAAATTTAACATTTTTGATGAGGCATGGTCAGTAGCATTTAACTGGAGGTCTAAGCCTGGCTTGTCTTTGGCGCAGCAGAGGGCGGTGGAACGACAATCGTGGAGCGCATGATCTTTATGTCTTTCCTGGCGCCTGTGCAGGCTCTCACTCATACCTACGGAAAGTAACGTGTGCTACACGCATGCCTCCAAAGAAATCGAAGAGACAAGGGGTCCATACAAACCCTTCAAAACCGTATATTTGGAGTTTACCCATTTTTTCTCCTATGCAATATGGAAAAAAACAGCAGAAGATCTCACCGAATAAAGAAAAACATAAACTATGTGGAGTCCAGCGAAAGCGAGAGTGACCAAGAGAGTGAATACCAACCAACTGATTTAGAAAGCGACGATTCTTGCATTGAGGCGGCATATGAGGATGAGCTGGATCCACAACTGGACTTGTAAGTACCACAGATATGATTAATGTCAGAAGTCCAATAGCTGCGATTATAATAATCGCAATGATGTTGACATGTTGTCATGGTCATTGTTATTGTTGTTATTATTATTGTTAGTAATAGGAGAGGTAGTGGTAGTGGAAAATAATATAACTGCTTTTAGTACTTATAATTTTGTTATTTTAGGGAGCCAGACATCCTTTTGTTTTTAGGGTTAGGGTATTATCGTGTTGTTATGTTATTTTGAATCTGCTGTACCGTCTCAATAGAATCTAATGTATAGATTGGGAGGGGGAGGGGCACTTAAAGAAAAATCCCACCTAAATATCAAACAAAGGCATTTTCCTTCTTGCTTTTAGTACTGTTGATACATGTTTTTTGTCATGTGATAAATCCATTGTTTTAGTCCACAAATGAAGTGTATCATTGGAGCTACTTTATTTCTTGGCAAGACAATCTTTCTTCACATTACTGTGATGAATGACATTTTGTTTGAATGTGCTTTTTTGGACAGTAAATAAAAACAACAATAAAAATATGGGGAACAAGAGAAGTAGCTAACCTTTTGGTGTCAAATGTGTAAATTACACTGCTTTCTTGAATACACCACATGCAGACATACTTGTATGTGTGTGGCACCATTAATAGCTGGTTAATCTTACACAACTATGTCTCCCTGACTAACAGCTGGCTATTATAGCCAGTTAAAATAGAAAATTATCCAGAACACCAGTGAAGATGGTGTGCTTTGTGCTGTTGCATCGTACTCTTGTATAGGTACGCTAGCAAAATACCGGCTCTGAGCACGTGTGATGCTGCAACCTTTCAATGCTGGGAACGCCCACCTTACTCCACACTAAGATCTCCGCTGTTTCAGGAATTTGGGTGATTTGAGTAAAAAAAAAAATGGCCCAGAACAGAACATTTTCATTTAGAGCATAGTTGCGCCATGAGCTACCTCAGATGCTAAGAAAAATAAAGTTTGATGTCTGAAATTCTGTGGGTAGCAGTGTAGCATAGTGGTAAGGAGCAGGACGTGTAACTGAAAGGTTGCCGGTTTAGTTCGCTGCTGCTGCTGTACCCTTGGGCAAGGTACTTAACCCAGAATTGCCCCAGTAAATATACAGCTGTATAAATGCATAACTTTGTAAAAATTATAACTGCTCTGGGTAAGAGCGTCTGCTAAATGCCAATAATGTAATGTAATGTAAAGACATGGTCATGGGAAAAAATACATATTTTTTCCCTCTAAATGGATTCTGCTGTGCAAGTATGTGATCCTTCAGAGGCCTTCTGAGTTTTTTGCATTCCAAAAAAGCATAGTCTCTTTCATCAGAATAATGTGCCAGAGAGTATCAGCAAGTGTAAACAGCTCCACTGACTTGCCTCATCATGAAAGTGCTGAGTTTGTTACATGAATTAAAAAATATTCCAAGTGTTCTGAATGTAAGAAAGTACATCCACTAGAAATGTTGTGGATGAAATTCCCCTTTAAAGATCTGCTCATGAACTCTGCCCAGCTGGAACAGAATTGGAGTTTTATAGTTTCTGTAGTGTTTTTGCCACATTCTGTCAACATTTTGAATGGAAGGCTGCTGAATGGGGGAAATGGCTGGTACAAGTGAAAGACACACCAACTTTTGTGAATGAATTACTACTGTAAATGCAGTGAAGGTCAGCCAGTGAGATAATGCTGTTATGTACACCACTCCCCTCTGTTAACACATGGGTCAGCAATCTTGAGATCACTCCAGTATTTGAATGCCCATAAATTATTTTGCCTTTCGGCACAAAAATATGCATGTGTAATTTTTGCTTGGTATTCTAAATTGTGTGATTATCAGACATTACACACCATCCTGGATAATGGTGATTGTTTATTTCATTCCCTTCCTCAGTTTTGTGTATGTATCCATTTTTTCTAAATTATTGTGTAGTCATTGTAATTATTATTTACCAATTTTATAATAAACATTTTTCCTCAGCGAGAACACGGAAGTGCACTTCTCAGCTGGTAGTGCTGGAACGAGCCCAGCCGTCACTCCGGTGAAAACGAAGAGACCCTCCTCAGGGTCCCCCTCCACACCCTCACGAGGTATTGCATCACCCGTGCAGCACAGGAGGAGAACCGCACACACACCCAAAACACCTCGACCAGCGGAGGTCAGGTGGAATAATGTCACGGATCCCGATGGAGAACCTCACATATTCCGCTTCTGTCCGGCGAGAACACCCGGTGTGCAGCTGGACACCTCCAAGAAGTACTCCCCGCTGGAGCTGTTTCAGCTGTATTTCGATCAGTCTGTTGTGGTCACCCTGTGCACGAACACCAACAAAAATGCAGAGAAGCGAAGAGCTCAGGGAAAAAAGAACCCTTGGGTTCCATTGACAGTTATAGAGTTTTATCATTTCCTCGGGCTGGTCATCTTCATGGGCCTCTTGAAAGTGAACATTTTGAAAGATTATTGGGGTGCCCACAGACTTTACAGCATCCCGTTTTGTCGCACGGTGATGACGAGGAGACGCTTTGAGTCGATCTTGTGGAGCCTCCACATGAGTGACCCGGAGCAAGACGACGAAAACAAGAAGAAGAGGGGAACCCCTGAGTATGACCGTATCTTTTGTCTGAGGCCGCTCTTGGATTCTGTGGTCTTAGCCTGCAAAGCCTTCTATCACCCTCGCCAAAACGTATCAGTCGACGAGCGCATGGTACGGTCGAAGGCGAGAGTCATGATGAAGCAACACATGAAGGAAAAACCCATAAAATGGGGGTTCAAGCTTTTCGTTCTAGCCGATGCCAGCAATGGTTACACCTGTGACTTCACAATCTACCAAGGGAAAAACTATTCAAACACAGGGAAAGGGCTCAGCTATAATTCCGTTGTTAACCTGATGGACGTTTCGCAGCTCGGAACAGGGTACCATGTCTACGTAGATAATTTTTATACAAGCACTGCTCTCTTTCGGGATCTGTACAGTCAGAAGATTGGCGCATGTGGAACCATACGGGAGAATAGGCTGGGCTTCCCCCGCACTAAAGTCAACTGCCTCCCCAAAAATGCAAAACGGGGCGAAATGAGGTGGATTCGAGACAGAGAGCTGCTGTACATCAAGTGGAAGGATACGCGGGAGGTTTCTATGTGTACGTCCATTCACAAGGTGTACAATGGAGATGTCGTCCAGAGGCGGGTGCCGAACCCAGATGGTACTTGGACAGTACGCGCTGTTCCGGTCCCTGCATCAGTGAAGGCATATAATCGCTATATGGGGGGAGTGGACCTATCCGATGCCTTGATAAAATACTATAATGTGGCACAAAAGACCAGGAAATGGTACAAGACTCTTTTTTACCACTTTGTGGACATAGCTGTAGTGAATGCTTTCCTGCTCCATAAGGAGCTGGCAGCTCTTCAGTGCACCAAACCCTTCTCTCAGAAAATCTTCAGAGAGGAGCTTTGTCAGCAGCTGGTTGACATTGGGCACAAGGAGCCACCTCCACCTGTAGTGCCAGAGCCACCGCCACCGGTTAAAGTTAAGCCCGCAAAAGCTGAGAAGAAGAAGGCCTGCCTTCCTGTGTGCCTCACCGAAGGTTTAGTTGTTGACGCCTCCCTCAAGGCCACCTTTGGAAGGAGGTATTGTGTCTTGTGCACAGAGGAGAAGAAGAAAACCATTTGGAAATGTGATGCTTGTGAGGTTCCGCTATGTATGATCCCGGACAGAAACTGTTTCAGAGATTGGCACACAAAAAGGCACAGAAATAATAAAAAGTAGGAGGGTACTCTTCAGAGCAATTTTGGACAAATCACATATCACACATACCCACAGCAGTTGAATGTGCACAACCTTGTCCTCAGAATACAAATAATGGTGCTAAAGAGAAACCAAAATTCACAGGTATTCTGTTACCAGCTCTCTCTTGTAGAGGTGGATTTGCAAACGAATTACATAGCAAGTACAATGTGGAAAGGAAGTAGCCTTCTCTGTGTTCCTCACAGAACATGGGGACATTACATTTGCAACCTTTCAATAAAGCAATCAAGGGTGACAGCTGCTTGATGAGCACATTTCTGTGGTTTCAGTGCCACATGGTGCTTCCTCTGTTCATTTCACCAGTGCCAATGTATTCATGTTACACTTACAAAATCTACTACAATTTTTGTTGGGGAAAAGAGGCAGCAGCAGTAGCACTTTTAATGACTCAGTTCTGAAGTACATTTAACATTGCCTGTATAGGGTATAATATAACCCAGTTGCCCAGTGTTTGAAGCAAAGTAATGTACTGTATTTGCATTTTGTATAAGGGATTCAATATGAAAGTCACACCTCTAGGATGACAAAAAGATTAAGCAATGGCTGTTAACTTAAGTGAAACCAAGCAAATTTCAAGCTATGGTGCTCTCCAAACTGGACTACTGCGACTCTCAGCTGGCTGGTCTCCCAGGAAGTGCCATTAGACTTCTCAGGTTGATTCAAAATGCACCTGCTCAACTGATCTACAGCCAACCAAAGTACTGTGCTATCACACCTCTCCTCATCACTGTACATTGTTTACCTCTTATGGCTCAGATAAAATTCAAAACTATGGTTCTCGCCAGTTGAGCAGGAACAAAAACTGTAGCCCCATACACGTGCCAGATCACTCCACTCCACTACCTCTGGTCACTTACTGATCCCTTCCTGGAGTGTCACTCATCATGTCCTCGTCCCTTCTCTGTCAATGATCCCAAGTAATGGAATGTGCTCCCAACAAGGCTCGGAATAGCGGGATGGCTGTCCATTTTCTGACACCAACTCAGGACCCACCTATACAGGCTACCTCTGGGCTCTCCAAACTCTGAACCCAGCATGACCCTCAGAACACTGTAATAAACTTTAGAAGTCAGGGATCACACAATCACATGGATTGTGATTTAAGCATAGAAAAAAAGCCCAGTGGCACTTAAAGCTTTTACAGTGGCATAAGCTCAGTGGTAAATGCATTGTGGTGCTATAAACCTATGGTGATCCAGACCTGATGGCTGGAAATTGGCATTCATAGTTTAAGGTTATGTGGCAATGACAGCACTTACTCTTGTCCTAACAGTGTTTCCCACAGTGGCACTATATTTCAAGGATGCCACTTAAGCGATTCAGTATTTGTGAGGCTAATTGCCTAACCCTATTGAATGCACTTCTTCTAAGTTGCTCTGGAGAAGAACTGCTGCAAAATGAATAAATGTAAATGTAAATTTCGCACACTTTCGTGCAGTACATCAAGAGTATAAAAACCGAATGCCAACTGTCGTAGGGATTTTGGGAAATCTCTTGTATTGTAAATAGTTCAGAGCTGTTTTTATGTTTTTTCTTTGATTGATCGTTCTGTTTTTATGTGCAAAGTTGACTTGCTGTTGTCTGTGTTTGCTACTTGAGTTTTACAAATACTCCCTTTTCGTTCAGATGTTCATTAACATAAGATTTTCTTGAATAGTCAAGGCATAAAACAGTCAATGCACTGAGAAGCACAGATACATCTGGGAGTGAGCTCCCCCCGCCTCGGCACACACTTTCAGGTTGCAGCTGTGCTTACATTCCTGAATCAGTTGAGAGGAAGAAATCGGAAAGAGATTGTGGGGAAAAGTGCAAATTGAATATGACTCAAAGGAATTGAGAGAGCAGTTGCGTGATAACTGAGGAGTTTATTTTTATGAATAGAGGATGGATAGAATTTTGACTACTCTAGTCATTTAAAGTCGTAAATGAGAGTACATAGCTACAGGATTACTATTCTGCTTAAAGATGTATATATAAACACTTTTACAGAGAAAAGCGCAGAGGTCATTTTTATCCCCACATAGTAGCATTGGCCTATATGTTGTAGAACTAGTGTAAACTGAGCTTGTTTATTGTGGGTTTCATTAGTTGAAAAGACTCCTCTTTATGTGGTAGATGAGCTCATCCTAAGCGACAGAGCAACATTTAATTGTGTGCTAATGTCATCATTCTAGACATTAAGTGGAAAAAAATGGAAAATTCAGTTGTGACTATAGAAAAAAAAAACAAGAAAACAGTTGCTTTATGTTTCATAATTCTTGATTTTTCATGTACATGCTTTACATGGGATGAAACTGAAATAGACAATGATTGATTAGCACTGATCCCCAAGACTTTTACTTTTTTCACTGTGTCAAACATTCCTTTCCTTACTATTCATTGGAAGATTTGGTTCAGGCCAGTTTTCAGTGTGAACAAGGTTTTGGTTCTAGGCTGCAGATGATGCCTGATGATCTGCCTGATGATGGTGATGATGATGCCTTGATGCCTGTATCTGAGTGCATTATTCCTTACATTTCTGTGACATTTAATTTTTTGTATGCATGCGATATTGAACTGGCAGTATTTTTTGAAAACCATTTCTCATGAGCTGTCTTCATTCTTTTTCATTGGAATGATGTCCGCATGAAGTGAAAGGTCTCCATGGATACAGAATGAATGTATGTAGTACTGTAAAACAATGGACTGAATAAATGACACGTTTGGCAAAGTGGAACGGTAAAATAGAATTGTGAACTGATTCATGCCTCAATCATCTGTGGTTTATTTGATGTCATATTATTGTTTTGGAATATTTCGCAAGGAAAATTGTCACTTTACATGTGAGCCCTAAATGACCGCTACAAAATTCTGCATTTACTGTTGAAATGTATTTCACAGGCACATGTATAGCGTCCATCTCATACAAACCCCACAAGTAAGTAGAAGATACTCCATAATAGCTTAATACTAACTTGTGTAGCCCTGTGGTGATTTGAAAAAGATCAAAGGTCAGGGACTGAATCTGACAGATAGTGACTCACACATGCCTTGTAGGACTTAAAAATATTTTTTCACAGCCTTCTTATGGATAGCACTAATCTGTGAGCTTGAAATGAACAAAAGTGTTTGAAATAAAGTATTACTTATTCTTGAATATAGAGTAGAGGACAGGTAATTTGCATCATGATACTGACATCTCTAAATGCATTTTCCAACAGGTGCCAGCTTAATAGCTACTTCACATGAACAGTACCATGTACCAGTTATTGGATCAGTGTTACCATAGGCAGGGAAAAAGAAAGGATCATTCAAATTTGTCAACAATCAACAAAAAACATGGATAAGATTTAATTTGTTCAACATAAACAGACCTTTTTGGCTTTACATGAACACTAGCATATCAGTTTTTACAAATGGTTTACTAGATAGTTCACACAGGTAGAGTTATTTGTGCTCAGCCTTTTTGGAAGCTAAAATGCTTTGTTGTTAGCTAGCTATCATTTATGTGTATCTTTCTAGGTTCACAGTGTACATCTGCAGTAAATATCTGACCCATTCTAGTTTAGAGTGACAATAAAGACTTTGCTCCTACTCACAAGATTGTACAGTAATCCTGAACAAAACTTTGGGACATGCTGCTTGGACATGCTTCACGCGCTCAGATACTAGTATGGCCAAGCTGGGGATTTACCAGAATTGTAAAGCAGTACAGCTTTTGGGTTTTTTCTTTCCCAGAGGTTTAGGTCCATTCTTATAAATACCCTCAGAATCTTTGTGAATACAGATGGAGCCTTTTGTATCATTCCTCGCTTTAGACTTCTCTGCTATTGCAGGTAGTGTTCCATCATGAGTTATGATTATGGCTATCAACTGTCTCAGGGTTACATTTTAATGGATTGAGGGTAAGTTTATTTGAAAAGGCATTACATATGCACTTTACTGTCTGTGTCCACAGGGGATAATGCAGGATGTTCAGTTGCTTGTTATGCCTCAAGGATTTATAACCCAATGCCCAGACCTGAACCGCAGTAAGTTTACATCACTTGACCAGATTCAATTCTGTCATGTAGAGATGGCATGGAACTTTCAGTTACTCAAACTTATGACCTGAAAAACAATTGATCATTTGTACTTGTGTTCAAAAATTGTTTTTTAAAAAAAGTATTTTTTCCTCCTTTATTCTTTGCCATGATATTCATGAAGGAGAGCTTAAAAACCATTTTTAGAATAACAGACATGTAACTGATATCAATTAAACTGCTTCAATCTGTGTGTGTGAGCTAATATTTCCAGATATTATTATTAGTTCATCATGTGACACTTTATGACACATGTATGTATGATGCACTTTTTTCAGCTTGCCCTACTTGCAATGACTTTCATGGACTTGTCCAAAAGATAATGGAATTGCAAGACATCTTAGCCAAAACATCCAGCAAGGTATTATTTAATGTATTACTTGATCAGTGGACATTTTGTGCAACACCAAACCGTGTAGACAAGATCATAACCATACGTTATGAAAGAGATCAGTTGTGCTAGCCTAGGATAGTTTTCAATACGGAGCAGTAGCTTTAAGGGTAGCCTGCAAGGCGCTTCAGCTGTGGATGATTGCAGTGTTAATGCCGGTATTGATCACCTCCTCAGTCTTTGTTTTCTAATATTGGTTTGTAGCTGTCCAGGGCAGAGGAGAAAATGATTGGCCTGGACAGATGCTATTGTGAGAGGACCTGCAGCATTAAGGGGGAGGTGTACAGGGAGGGCGAGTCGTGGACAGATGGCTGCAGGAACTGCACTTGCACGGTAGGTCATCTGTATAGGGACAGGACATTTTGTTTTGCTCGCTGCCCTCTTTGTGTGTCAGCCCTCTCTTTCCCGTCATCCCTGATCCTCGATTATCCATCAGTCGGCTGGATCGTGAGGCTACAGAAAGGGAACACAGGAAGGGTGCAACAAACCACACCACTGACTGTCTCAGTCAGCACTTAAATCCACAGTGTTCCCACAGTTCCTATTAGTGCACATCTGTTATTTTTAATGTATCATGGATCTGTATTTCAGGGCCCATATACTATCAACTACTCTTATGATCTATGCATGGAATATTATTAAGAGTGCTTTTATAAGAGTATCTTAGAGTATCGATCTAAGAGTATTCTTAAGAGTGGGTCTGTAAGACTGAGGAAGTACTTATCTAAAAGTTGCACTTTATTCATAATGGCTGTAAGAGTAGCTTTCAGTAGAGTTTCAAGTCATAGAGCAAATCTTAAGCCCTCTTTATATCAATCTTTTGACCCTGTTCTTAGGAGGCTGATTACCCATTATGTGTAAGGGCATCTTATTTGCTCTGATCTTCACAATCCAGTACTTCAACAAGGCAGTTGGCTAAGTGTGTAGTTAAGGGCTGGGTCAGAGCAGATGAGGGTCTTTGAACTGTTTCCCTGCAATCTACAGAATATATCACAGTGACATTTCAGGGGGACTTTCTTATCATCAGAGACTGGTTTCCAATACTACATGTTGTTGAAGCCTTTATCTGAGATGTTTTCAGAAGGGTCTGGAAATGTTTTCTGCACCACTCCACGGAGTGCCATAAAAAGCCTCTCTGGGTGCTGTTTGTATCTGTGGGACGGATGTGTCTAACAGTGCTAGGGCCTGCCTGTAGCGTGATCTCTGTGTGTTTTCTCTCAGAACGGGACTGTGCAGTGTGAGACCGTTTCCTGTTCCCCTCTTCGCTGCCCCCCAGACTCCGCTCCCGCCTACATCGATGGAGCATGCTGCAAAACATGCCAGAGTGAGTACAGCTCCCCGCTTCCTGTCCCCACACCGGCACTGCCCTGACTCCCCCTCACACAGCTGCCCAGCCCTCACGTCCCTAGTCTCCCTAACGTGTTAACACACATGTTTTCATTTTAAGGAATCAATTCACTCAGGCCTTGTTTATTAAAGAAGTATGTGATAGCCAGGGGCCACGTGACTTATGGGGGTTTGGAGCTTTGTAAATTGTAAACTGCCGTTTACTTACATAAATCTTGTATACACACTTGTTCCACTTCAAAGTTTCTTTCTTTGGAAGTAACTGTGATTATGGCAAACATGATTAATTACAGTAGTCACGCTCTAGATTTGGAGTGGGGAGACCTAGTCCTCCTAAAGCAGTGCATGTATCACGTTATAGACTTTCCACACCAATGGGTGATTTTGGCTGTTACATTCTTAAATAGTCAATGGTGTCTTCTACACCACTGATTCTCAATCCTGCTCCTGGGGGCCCACTGTCCTGCATATCTTCTATCTATCCTTGCTCTACCTACCTGCCTGAACTCATCAGTGGCACTTTTGATTAGCTGAGAACACCTGATTTAATCAAGAGCATCATGTTAATCACACTAATCAGGTGTGTTTGGAGCAAGGATAGATAGAAGATATGCAGGACAGTGGGCCTCCAGGAGCAGGATTGAGAAACACTGTTCTACACAGTCCACACTGCCAACACATAAGGTTTTTCTCCTCTATGTGATCACCCATGTTAGTAGGATCTTCATCATGTTGGTTGATAAAATTTCCCCCACTGAGGTAGGAGTCTGTCAGTAGCCTCCATACCAACCTATGAACCTGCCCCAAAATCGATGCACTATGTGATTCTGGAGATGAAAGACAAAATATGACCATTTTGCCTTCAAGTTAAACCTTGGTTTGGGAGATGTGTCAATCATCCCCCTCAAGAAGCAAACATTCCCCTGCAGACATCTTTGATAAGTGCTATATTTTCTCAGTCATCTGTTTCATACAGAAATGAATCGTTGATGATAGTAGTTATTACTATTATATTCAGTTTTTCTTTGAAGTCAACTTTTTACTCTATACTCCACTTTTGCTTTTGGTTAGTTTTACATGACATTTAGGCCTCTATTCTTTGCACTTTGAATAACATTTAAGCAAATATTGGTGGTTAAATTACACACAAAACTTAAGTTCACTGAAACTAATTAAAAATATCCAAGACTTGGTGGAATTCATTACTTGCATAAATGTGTTAATAAGTTAAACAAAGAATGACTCAATACCTGTATGTGACATATCTGTAGTTTACAGACAAAGTAATTTAATTGTCAGTTTATATAAACGCCAAAGCAAAACTGTGACACACAGAATTACAGGCTGCCTCAGTGGACTAATTAAATGTTTATGTTACCAGGTGTATGCCTGTTCAGAGGGAGAGTGTACGTAGAGGGTGAAAAGAAAGCCGTACGAGACTCTACAGGAAAGTGTTTACTGCTGGAATGCAGGGTGAGTGAGCAGAAAGGAAATGATTTCATTCTTCCTTTCAGACCAATGCATTAAATACATAAATCCCAATGCATTAAATACATAAATCATTGCATTTATGTACAGTTCTTAAACCATATTGAATAATATATATTAGTTAATTAAATACTGATTCCAATCCTGCATTTAACAAGGCAGGTCTAAATTAGGTCTTCACCCCTACTTGAAGTGTATGACCTCTTTTACAAGTTATAATTTCTCATTTTTGTGTAAATGCTACTTAAACTATAGGGAGAATAACCAATTACTGGCTAAACCATTAAATGCAAGTTACCAATTCCATGATCTTAATTCAAATATCATGCTTTTTGGTCTCTCTTGTGGTAAAGGGGATTCTTTTTTCAGTTTTCAATGTAGCGCTCCTTACTGTCTGCTTAATGCCAGATTCATTGAATGCACTCAGTCACCCTCTGCCCATTGGCACAAATTCAGACCGCGCATAATTGCGCAATACTGACATTCATCTCATGATTACCAGCTCCACTGTCTGGCTCTGACACTCTCACTAAGCACTGCTCACCCATTTTTCACATCTATGCATTCTTCTTGCCGACAGGATCAATTCACAATGTCTTACCTAGTGCTAATTATAATGTTGACCGACTGCCAAATCTCTAATCTCTTTCTAGGGATATTCTAGCTCTTTCTTTAGACAGGAAGCATTCGTGCAAGTCATTGTTAGCTGAGCAGATGGTGTTTTGTGAGATGGTTTTCGGTGGTGTTTTGTGTGTGTGTGAAGGAGTATTTTAAGTGCCTCAGTCACAACACTATCAATCATAAGGACAAGTCAAGGCCACGATTCACATTGCATTCCATGCAGACCTCATTACTGTTAGAGTAATATAAGTGACCCAGAAAATTATCTGACATTACAGACCAAAAGATCCAGCTGTATGATGTTTGAAATATAATGTATGCAATAACAGGGTGATGATGTTGTGGGGATGTAGTCAATTTTTAGGTAGGCCCATTTCTCCTGGGGTCGTGGAGCTACAGTTGATTTTGGTTATAGGAAAGAAGTCATAAGGGACATAGACAAGATGTTTATGTTCTCAGATTCTAGATTTAGTTCATTCAGCATTTCTGTATAAAACTGATATTTGAAAGATTAAGATATCATCCTGATACGTATTTGACATTGTACATTTGGGACAATGGCTCAATATTTAACTGGCGCATGTAGAACTGCCTGCTCTGCCATGTATAGTAGAAGTGCTTCCGTTTTATCATCACATTCATTATATAAAACAGCATTTCCTCCCTGCGGTACATTTGCTGGTTCATAAACACTCTCCAGACCATTGAAAGAGACATCAGAATGCCTGGAAGATGAACTGAAACATTGCAAATCGATGCATTCAAGGTGCCTGTCGCATCTCTCAGCTCGCTGTGCAACCCGTTTGCAAGCCGTGCTGTTTTATTTATTTATATATTTTATTTTTATGAACAGGACAGGAAGATGCATCGGGTGGAGAGCACACCCTGTCCTGACCTGAGCTGCCCTGAATCTGAGCAGATAACCCTGACCGACAGGTGCTGCAAAGTCTGTAAAGGTATGCTTACTGCACATGTTTAAAACTAAATGCATTCACACTCATCAGATTTACTTTAGATTTTTTGCTTGCCTTGTTGACAGAGAGTGTTTGTACCTGTGAAAGTACATGACCTCAGTGGAAATGTGAGCAATGAAACCAAGAGTAGCAGTCAACAGAAACAAAGACACCTTTGATATTTGTGGCTCTTTTAACTAAATTTTAGCTGCTCAGTTCACATGTGGCCACTATCTCAAATAATTCAAATCTGTAATGTGAGTTACATGATGTTTGTCCTTCCATTGGGCACAACACATTTAGGATATATATGTGTGTATGAATGTGTGTATGTAATGATATATTGATAATTCTTTGAGAATGTATTAGCTCACCTTTATTGTAAAAAAAATGAAAATGACTGAATTCCAACTGAACATGTGTTGACCATATTTAATGGAGTCCAGATGAGACCAGCTTGATCATATTTCACAACTAGACCAGATTCTAGATATAAATACCAGACCAGAGACCGGATAGACCAAATGTAGATGCTAGACCACCAGATAGATCAGTTGTACAGCAGAAGAGAGAACAGAAAGGAAGGAGCAGGCCAGAGGGCATGTTACTCAGGTGGGAGAGCACGTGATGGAGTGGGGGCCATCCCCTCTCTTCCTGTTCCTCAGGCCATGATTTCTGTGCCGAGGGCCACGGCTGCCTGGAGAACTCTGACTGCATCAACCTGGAGGCAGGGGCCTGCTGCAGCTGCAAGGACGGCTACCGAGCGCTTCGAGACGACAGCGCTTATTGCGAAGGTACCGCAGAGAGTCTCAGTCGCGCTCAGTCAGTGTAGCTGAGGTTGTCCGCCCCTCGCTTTGCCTGGCAGCCAGTCATTTTCCACTTTGAGTATGAGGTGAGGTGGACATCAACCGGTAAAAAAGCTCTGCTAAACACTGAACACCGTTCAGGAAGAATATTGATCTTCACCATGCATTGATCTGTCTTATAGGGGAAATGCATGTCCAGGAATACACTCTTATATTGCCAAAACATGGCAATTACCTTTTAATTAAGTGCCAATGTCATTTCATGCATGATTTTTTCAAATTGGTTACTTTTACAGTGTTTCATTATGAAACTAGAAGGTGTGTTTTTCCCATTCAGGTATAGCACGATTCACTACTTACTATTTACCATGAATATTTACTGATCACTTACTCATCACAAAGCATTTAACCTAGATTGTGTCTACAGAAGATAGGCTGACTTGCTGGTAACATTGAATAACTTGTAAACTGAATTAAACAGTCTCATTGAGTGTTGTGAGGAGCTTAGATTTGATATTCATGGCTAATGATAATGCAAATACTGTTTATGTATTTGAAATAAAGAGAGCACCTTGTTTCAGATCCATCTAGATCCCTGCCATTTTACCCTGGATATGCTCCATTCTTCCTTTTCATAAGTCAGTGTTAAAATGGTCAGTCAACATTTCTGTTGCTGTCTTACAAAGACATTGCAGGCCTGAGCAGGTTCACCTAAGGCCAGTACCCTCCTGACAAAGTACAATTTTATAAGGGAATAAATCTGTAAAATTACACAAAGCCATTGTGGTTATCAAGGAACAGAATGATTACATATTCTCACTGTTTATTCTTTGCAAACTGGGGTACTAGTGAAAATGTACTAAGTTGGATCTTAACTGTTTTTTTTTGAGAGCTCTTAAAACACTTGGAATCATGTTTCCCTGCAGCACAAACTAGCAAAATGCAATTTTACTCAGTGTCTCCATGTTGCTTACACTGCTTTCCAAAAGCTGTGAAGCTGCCAATAGTTGTCCCCTGTGTCATATATTTCATTACCACAATCCTCTGGCACCCCTTTCAAATCCACAAACTGAGTAGTGAACAGTCCAGTGTGAGACAAGTGTGAAGGTGAGTCAACACATGGCTTGTCTCATTGCGCCTCCACTGAAATTTTTTTTTTTTTTTTTCATAAACTATGATTAACTTTTTTCTTCAGAAAATTGTCTGGGCAAAGGAGGATCGATGTAACAGGAAAGTCTGGTTGTTTTTCTAAAAGCTCCATGGCCTGATACATGGCTTCAGAGACAATGCAGTCTTTGTAATTTATTAAGAGGTCCAGCTTCACTGCAATTGTAAAACTAGCAGAACTGACAACCAGCATTTGTGTGTTCATCTGCAGAATTATTTATGCATGGTGTTAAACCACTGTGCAGTCCTTATTTCTAGATGCAGAATCACACCTGTCGGCAGAGATTAAAATATGTATTTGTTAAGGGAGGCCAGGGGAACGGCAAGACACAAGTTTGCCCAGGAACATTGCAGTGTTATGCCGGGGAGTTAGCTGCTTAGAAAGTCTTAAGTCATTGCTGTGCTCAAAATAGAATATGAAATCATTTGTCTTTGAATTTTTCATAAAAGTAATGGTGTAAAATACTCAAGGGGATAGTCTCTCTGCAGGAGCTCTATTCTGTCAGATAGAGAAGCACTGTGTCCCATTCTACATCCATTCCAATTTATTGAAGTAGAAGCTGCTTTCCAACACAGCAACCTGTCTTAAGCTATTTGTTAACTGCCTCCATTACAGTGGCATAGGGGCTATCGTGAAGTGGAGACAGTATGAGCCAAGGGGAAAGCATCAGGGTTAATTTGATACTTTTCATATGATAGGCATCCAAATTAAAATGATGTTATCTGAGCTTTGGGTGTGTGTGTGTGAGTGTGTGTGTGTGTGTGTGTGTGAGTGAGTGTGTGTGTGTGTGGTCATGAAAAAAACTCAAAATTTATTAGTAAGATCTTAATTAAAAGTGATTGATGTGTTAGTTATATATCCAGTTAGAAGTCAGATGACTGTGGCCACAGGTTTGCAACATTTTAGAAAGTTAGCCAGCTGACCAAGCTTAGGAACTGTTGTAAATGGAAACCACACAGTCCAGTGCAGAGACAATACTCTGCTACAGAGCAGTCTCATAAAGCATCCAATCAGCGAGGGCACTGGGTACCGGGAGCCTATGAGAATTGGTTGATATATTATACTTAATACTTACTGCTTCCACCTGTGTTTCTCAGATGCACTGTTGTCATTAGAGAACAAAACTAGAGTGAAACACTACAGCGTGGCTAAATCTTTGCAGATTACAGTGCGTTACTGTTGACGGAGTTGATGGGTATTATACAGAATTCATTCTAGTAATCATTATTATCCTGTTTTTGTTTAAGTTTTCTTTTATGTTTTGAGGCATATTCTGGGTGTTTTTTCCTCTTAATTTGGCTGTAATGTACCTAACATCCAAAATAGAGTCAAAATACCAATATGTGGCTGGTGAAGCTGTGAATATATAATTTTACTTTACAATTTTTTTCAGTTCTCATCCAGTTAGAACATTCTCTTTATCTCTCTCTTTACAGTATGACATCTCTCTGGTGAATAGTGTGATGGTCCATTTTCGTGTCCCAAATAAGGCTACCAAAAGCAAATCAGTAATAAACACAGCTTATCACTGCTGGGGTTACTGGTGCCGGCTGCACATTCTTGACAGCAAAGGTGGGAGTGTGGTTGTACTTTGAAGAATCCTCTTTTCCGAAGGAAAGCGGCAACAGATGAGATCTAAAGAGAGACTCAGATTTATTTTTAGGCCACCGCTGGCAGTGAAATATGGCCGGTGTGTAATACTGGTCCCTTCTAGAACAATGTTTTTTTTTCCCCCTCAGAGCTACTGCTTTTAATAAAGAAATGCAAATATCTTCCTTAGCGTATCCCAGAAGAAGGTGGCCATATCTATGCTAATAGTACTGGTGTTTACATGCAGATCTGAAGTGTTTTTCCCTTAATTTTTTATTACATCTTGTTGCATATCTAGAGGTGCTTTGTGTAAGCTGCATTCAGCACACCTCACCATAGGGCATTAGATAACACCATATGTGCATTAGACATATGTGTACATTATTTCTTTATCTGATTTGGATCCACTTAATTGGGCTGTAACACAAGGTTAGGGCAGGCTAATTGACATTGATTGGTTAGGTCTATGGATTTGCTTTTGCTGTTACTTTGAAAGCCCCATATGCCATAATGGACCAAATGACCTTTCTTGATGTCCCTCAAATAGACTGACACTGTGGTCTGGAGGCACAAGATCCTCGTGGTCTGTACGTCACGTACTGTAATCTGGGGAAGATATTTGACCTGGAATTCACCCTGTCAAAATACCAACACCATGTAAAAGACATCCTTGAATCCACTATCACTTAATTTCATAATGACCTGCTTCCATGAGAGAGCATTAAAAACAATAAAGTACTTGAAGCTTGGATTCAGTCTCTCCCCTCAATCTCTGCTTCCTTGACTCAAACGAGGAATAAAACTTGAAGAGAAATGTCTGCAAAAAATTAGATGCAATGAAAAAGTCAAACCCACTTCATTCCTACCTAGTGCATAACTTGTGCTGTTTTTATTAAGTAACTTAGAAGTTTTAGTGTGCCCAGTAAAATTCATTAAGATTAATCTTGCGTTGCCATAGCCCATTGTGAACCCAAGGGGGCTGCGTTCACTCCTTTCACTGTGGGGTGCTGGTTCACACATCCCTGCACGGTTTATTATCTCTGAATGCTACATAATGAGACAGTGACGCCTTTCAGACTGCCAGAATACTTCATAATTAATCTGGTGTGTCAAAGCCAGCTAAATTCCTAAGAGCCTGCTCAGTCTTTTCCACCCAGTGTTCCATCCTTCCATCGTAGTGTAATGCTTCACGCACCCCTGCGTGGTTTATTACCTCTTTGCTTTATAATGACACAGACTTTCAGACTATCAGATGAACAGAGGCTCATGTGGGAGTCAAACCTGCACCTTTGTCAGTACAGGCCCAGTTCTAATACTGTGGGCACACTGTAGCCGTGAATCTGTCTAATTTTGCTTATGTCACATTGGGTGTATCTTGTGCTTTAATATCACAGTTTCAGCAGTAAGTACAAAGTTATGTTTGCCAGCATTGACTACAACATACAGTTTGCAGCACAGATTTATTATAGCTATTCCATGTATAGCACTGGCCCCATTTTGTAAAGGTGATCTTCAGTATGATAAAGCCATTACCATTCCACTTGCAGGCCTTTGCCACAAGCCCCCGCACACTTTTAAAACAACCAGTAGGTCTTTTTTTCTCACAGTAAAACACATCAGCCTGAGATATCTAGGAACAGCAATAGCATTAAAGTTTCAAAATCATTGTTTTCGCTACACCAAAAGTACATTTAGACGTCTCCAAAGCCAGCACTGCAGCTCTTTAATAACTACACTGCGGCTCTTGGGATCAGCACAAAAGCAGCACATAACACAGAAAATGCATTTCATTTTCCTCAATTACCACTGCAGGCCGGCAGAGGATGGAATGAAATGTAACACATTTCTGCTGTGCCACTACTCTGAATTCCCCCTAGACTCTGCAGTTATACAGAATGAGAGCAACACATAATCAAAAGCCTCTAAAAGAGACACTGGAAGTGAAAAATGACATGAATGTTGGGTAATACAAAACATGTCAAGTTCTTTTTTTATGTCCTATGTTTAGAGTAGATTGGCTGAGCACAGGTTTAGAGAACCACTTATTTGCACTGGGAAAAGACATGAGAGGACAGTAGTTCACATTAATGAGGTCTGAGGGGCCTGAAAGGGATTTCTATAGATTGCTGCTCTTGCAGAGCAAGTGGATTTACATGGCGGTCATTTCCAACAGTCGGTTGCTGCTTGGACATCATGGGGTTAAAAGGAGAGAAGGAAGTGCTGTTTTTCTTTTGGGGCTCTTTATGGGGGGCTCCAGGGAACAGAAAGCTCTGAAAGGAGGTGTGTGTGTGCTGCACAGTGTACTGGACTGGAAAATAATGCTTCTGCCATGCAATAGCAAATGTATTTTCCCTTGACCATTAAAATCTCCATTCACTAAGTCCTTTTCTGTTCTCATAATGAAAAATAATATGTCTGCTTCAGTTGAATCAAGTCATCAAATTATTCGAATAAAAAAAGACATTAATTTTACCGGAAGAGATTTCCATTTTGGGAGAGTGGGGTTTGGAGGATTTAATGCTAGACTTTTTATGTCAGTGATTCATTTTAAGTGTGCAATTTCCCCTAATGACATAAATCAGGTGGTGAAAAAGAAAACCTGTCAGAAAACAGAAATTGGTTTAATTACCTTCACCACAGAGAACAGAAGGGTGGAAGTATTAAGTTTTAATCAGAAATGCCCATATAAAATACCTACCAGTGTGCTCCACCATCTCCTAGGTAGTATTCATTAGTGTGCTGTTGCCTTCTTACAGTGGGGATTGTTTTAGTGTCTGCGTCTGTGTAGCCTGCAGGGAAAACTTTTCAGCCAGACATCCGTCCTGCTGTTTTGGTACTGTGTAATGGATATAATTATTCATTCACATTCAGAAAAGGCAGAGTGAACAGTCTGCTACAAGGCCGGAAAGGAAGTGCAAGAGAGAGACGTGGACAGCCGCACACTCAAGCTTTCACACATTTGCCCATCTCCTGTCTCACAGTGGACCAGTTGCTGCTCAATTTGTGAATGCAAAAGTGGCATGTAATAAGGCCCCCCTTGAGGAAACGGAGTAGATGTAATCAATGTGCAAATCTGAAACCCCGTTTGCTCTGGACATAGCTCCGGCAAACACAGCAGTAATTCTACATTGCATTACCTGCACTGTGTGACAGACTGATGTTTCAGGTGTAGCTTGTAGTTCTGTGTTTATTTTTGTTCCCATCTGATTGTGTGCACTTTTGTACCTTTTCTGTGTAAGCTACCCTAGATAAAATGATCTTCTCAATGTTCAAAAGTAATGTAGAGTGCAATGCAGTGCAAATGAAACTGCAAAAACTGAACTATATGCACAGATAACGCCCTGAAGCAAGATCACACAGACCCCTCACTACTATAGATAATTGAAAAAAATACTCTTCTAGTGCTTTTCCTCCCATACTGGTGTGGAGCAAATTAAAAAAAATCTGTATTCTTCTCAACAACGCCATCAGGTTCCTCTTTGATACAGACAAGCTTTTATGAGTAAACACTTCTTTACTTGTGATCAATTAGTTCATTATTTTTAACAAATAGAAGGGGTTACACTCACAGGTACACCTATACACTGTACAGAATGGTACACATGCCAACAGAGCTTGACAATGCACATACATATAAAGAGAAATAAGAAAAAAAAGAACTGATGTCTAACCACATAGCACTACAATCCCACAGAAACATAAGGGGTGCTGGGTTATTTATGCAAGTGCCCAGTCCTTCAGATGTAAAGATAGGCATTAAGGCAATATGCAATGTGACTGGATTTCTTGCCAACATTTTAATTACAATAATGATAAATTTCCCATTTTATTTATGGAGAAATATATGCATTGGATCAGGACAACAAATCATTATTATTATCTTTATAGCAAATCTATCATTATGTTTCAAAGCTTAATTCAGCACTTTGCACACCAAAGATGAAATTGTTGAAGGGACTTTTTTTTAAAGATTCAACCCAAGTTAATTATTGCCATCAGTGTGGTGATGAAGATGAAACAGTGTGAAAATAGATCCAGATCAGTGTTTTAAGTTCACTTTCACCTGACAGGGTTCTCAAATAGCCCTCTGTGTTGGCAAGATTGCAGGGGGGGAGAATGGGAAGCAGTGGCCTGCGCAAAAACTGGAAAGGAAGGAAAAACGAACTGTTTGAGTATATGTTCCAAGCCGCAGAGAGGACGCTCGCAGAGACTCTGTCGGCGGCGAGATAATGAATGTGATCTCAGGATGGTGATTCGGGCAGGAAGGCAGCCGTATCTTCTCACTCCCAGGCAACGTTACGGCTGGGAAATGGGGGAGCGCTGCCCCTCCGAATACAGCGCAGCGGGGGGGGAAGCCGTATCCTTCTGTTCTGCCGCGGTGCGTGCTTCCCCATGCGGTCATATCTGCCTCCTCCCTCCCTCTTCACCCACACTAAAGTCTCACTCTGTGGGCTTCACAAACACTAATTAGCTCAGGAATGAAGCTTCCCAGTTTTAAAGTAGACAGGCTTCGGACTGTGACAAACTTGGTGCGTAAATTTACTTCATTGCGGCGTCTGCTTAACTGTGGTGAGGGAGGGTTTTTTTTCTGCTCTTTCCCCATTCTTTTTAAATACGATGGGGCTTACTGTGTCATTGAAACATCCAAACACTCTTACCAGCTTTTACACATCAGAGAATGGGTTTCTTTGCAGAGATTTGTAGCAATGATAATCCAGTTAAGGTGAGCTGATTGCCTGCTTTCTGCAGATACTAATGGCTGCTGTGGAATGGTAACTCACATTCTCTCCGGAAAAGGTGTGATAATTTGCTGCATTATTGTGTTATGCAGTCCAGTGTTAACCTTGAGGAGACGTGTGCGCACCACAGCTCAGTATCATAGCTACAGCTCTGATTTATTCTGCCGTAATGGAGCAAAAAATAAAAAAACGATGCTGGTTCCATTCATTATTTGCGGTGCAGTGCAGACCCGCCCTACATAATTTTATTCAGAGATAAAAGAGTCCATCGATTTCCTGGGCTCTTTTATGGTCACTCGTCACGTGTCGCCGTGTGGCAGAACAATCAAGGAAATGGAGTTGGCTAATGGAGATGGAAGTCACCTCTCTTTCCTTACAAGCCACGGGAGCTGAGAGATGTGTAATCGTAGGGGTGACACATTCTAACGTGTCGTTTCGGCTAGCCTGACAGAGTGGCATTTGGGTGAACGACAGCGGCCACAGTTAATGGCTACTAAATCAATCCGGCAACACCCTGCCGATTGTCATCTGTGTCCCATTCAAGGTTACCATTGCAGATGTTGTGGATTTTATTTTTACGTGACACTATGGGTTCTGTCATGATCTGTTTTTATTCAGCGAGCGCTGTAGTCAAATGCATCAGCCCTGAAAATATGGCAACAAAAGCAGAGAGGTGAAAGACAGAACAGAGCAGAAGGAGTGAGTGTGAAAAGGAGCGATGGAGATTATAAAAAAGCGTGCTCAGTGGAGGAGGGCGTGGGTGGAAGAGGCTGCCAAGGACATTGCTGTGAGATGCCGAATGGGAAGGAGCTGAATTAAAGCGATGAGGACATTGAGATTCGATACAGCATTCTGTGGAAAGCTGATGAACCAGGAGTGTGCAAACAGCATTAATTCGTACTGCCTCATCAGAACTAAGTTGTGTTTTAAGCATTTTAGAATCTCAGTACAGGCAAGATTATATTGCAAATGAGGTCAGACAGTTAGGCAGTCTTAGTGTAGAAGCTAAGCAGCAAAATCCCCAAGGGTAGAATCTACCAGAATTTATCTATCATAGGAAACACTTCTGAATCTGAATGACCATGACAGTGTTACAGCACCGGAACTGCTTGATCATAGATGTTTACAGGGAGACTAAGCTCAGGAATGACTTATTGTTGAAGAGATGTCCCACCCTGCCTGTGTCAGGACATGAAGTTGGCATGCATTAACTAGCTAAAAGAACAAGTGTGACCAAGATGCCGCAGGAAATCAGCCCAAAGCCTGAGAGCCTCTACTGAGGCAGGCAGACGAAGGCAGACGGGTGCTAATCTCGCGCTCGGGGAGCGGGACAGAGGGGAGCCTGACGCCTGCCGTGTCTCTGCCGCAGATGTGGACGAGTGCGCGGAGGGGAAGCACTACTGCAGGGAGAACACCGTGTGCGTGAACACCCCCGGCTCCTTCATGTGCATCTGCCGGAGCGGCTACATCAGGATCGACGACTACTCCTGCACAGGTGAGCCCCAGCCCCCGCCTGCCCCCGGCGCTGCAGTGCCTCGTGCTCTTGCGCATGCTTCAGCCGGGAAGCCGGTCTCACAGGCCCGAGTCTCATTGGCTCAGCTGTAATGGAGAACAGTAAGCAGCCGTAAAATCACAAATGTATCGCAGGGTGCTAGAGACGCAGCCAAAATGCTTTAACACTGACACTACCGTCAGACAAAAGACGCATGATATATCCAATCTGTATTGTTGTGATGTTGATGATAAAGTGTGGACTTAAAAATATATATGCATCGTATTCTGAAACAGAGTAACCAAACAGCTTTTTGTATAGCACATATTTAGCAGGTCTGTCATCAGTGATTACAAACTGTGTTTTGAAAGGGTTGCACTATGGAAATAAATTTGAGGAATTGCCAAATTAATTTCTTCAACTCACTTCCAGGTTGCTGTAATGAGGTTTTTTACTGAGCAATTTCGTATTTCTGTGCTTGTGCCACTCAAGAGCTGTTGGATGCAGGTTTAAATATGAGGCCAAGCAAATTGTAGAGAGGGGCTCTCTCTGGAGCCTGAACAACAGATTTATTCTCAGCGTGTAATTAAGAAAAAAAAAAGCAATATTCACTTATGCAAACGAACTCAGCAGATGTGGCATGCAAAACCTGTTAGCCATGCACCAGATCATTCCGTCATGGCATTCTTGCAGTTTGAAAGCACTTCTGTTTTCTTGATAAAGATAATTTATTGTGATATAACCTACAGTATTTATGCAATGAAAATCGCTGCTTACTTTTCTATGTATATGTATATGTATTTTTTTATTAGAGATATCCTACAACTATTTAGTTTGCTGACAGTCGTCTGACCTGCAATGCACATTGCACCTTCTGCTCCAGCTGTTAAATTCAGATTTCAACCCTTGCTTTTTTAATGTGCTGCTGCCATTTTGTTGGTTAACTTTGCAAACTTGGTGAACTTTGGTAGCAATGCGCCAGTCACTGGAAAAACAGACAGAGGGTAATAAAAGAACAATAGCATGCTGTATTGTAAAATAATACTTTATTGTTTTGTGTGCCAAATGTTTTGGCACACCACATGCCTTTATCAGGATTTGTGATATCCAACAGCAGTCTGGGGAAAGCCACACAACAAGACCAGTGGAGCCCTGAATTTCTTCACTGCAATCTCTGGCTTTGAAATGAAGAGTAAGGTCCGTGTGGCATACGTTATAATATTGTAAAAAGTGGGGTGATCTATTTTGGCTTGTTTGTATTATATTGAATGCCAGTTGGTTGACATAGAGAGCAGCCCACTGGCTACAGCATACAAAGGTAGGTGTGCCAACGGAGTTTGTTGAAAGCCTGTGGGTCATGTGTGTGTGTGTGTGTGTGTGTGTGTGTGTTTATGGTTACAGGAAAAAAGGCAACTTGAAATCAAAAAGGCAAAGCAGACGTGTAATATATAACCAAGAATTTTTATGCAGATATGAATATCACTTTGATGTTCATTTTCTTAGATCGTACATGACAGAAACATACATCCTTTTATTGTGCTTACAGTCTACCTTTTTATTTCTGTGATGTAGGGCTATGATAAATAGAAGCCCAGGCTGAATTGAATTTTACTGTAATGCATTTACATAGATCACCATGAAAATGCCTGTAATTCTCAGATGTGCATCGCTCAGAAACATATCTGAGTAGAAAAGTTAATTTGTATGATTAAACTCCTGCTTTTCCAGGAGCAAATCTAATGACTTTTCCTGCACTAGTCGATTATTCACCTTGGAGTCAGTACGCAAGCAGAGTTATTGTCACCACATGTGTTATGAGATTACATGCCCACTAGCCACCCTGGCTGCATATTTCCATTTTTCCTTAGTGTATAATAATAATGTTTGAGTTACACTTGTATACTTGTACTGTATTTGTGCTTCTCAGAATACATTACTTATGACATCCAAACTAATGAAAAATCTGTGAGTCGAGCATCACCTGCTGTTTTCAATGAATTGTCAAAGTATACATGGGCAGTACTGTTGGATGTCCCATATATAGTATGAGGAATTAGAAGCCTTTGGCAAAGGAATTTATGGAACAGCAGGTTTGATAACATGCTCTTTTTCCTGTGTTCTTACCGGAACAATAACCCTCTTATGTTTTGTTAGACTGATAAGTGTGCAGGCTCAGTAATGGCAGTCCTGGGTGTTCAGTAATAACTTCATTTCCTCATAGATGCCAAGCTTTAGAGAGTTTATACAGTGGGGCTTGGTGGTACATGATCAGGCCTCTTTATCTGGCAATAATGTGTGCTTTGGAACCAAGACTACTTTGAAATCTGTTGGAGGTAAGCAGTCAGCTCCACTGTAACCTTGGCAACATGAGTGTAACAGTTAATGAATTTTTTTTTTTTTTTTTTTTTGGAAGTTCATGTAGTTTTGTACTACCAATCTGTTCCTATTACATGTGAATTAATTTATCTTTCATGTTTTAATTCAGTCCTCTTCCACTTGTTAATCATGTACTAATTATCTCTCTAACTTCAATTATGATTCATCTATAGGCAGTGCTGGAGTGAATTTTTAACATTGATGTAATGCAAGTTAAAATGGCTTTGTTCATCTGTCAAAGGAGACCCTTTGGAGACTATGATAATGAGTGGAAGTAAAAAATCTCTACCATGTTTTAATTGTTTTGAACATTTAGGTATTATTTAGGCAAAGGTAGAATTATGGATCCTGTAATTATTTATATAACAGAGTTTGTAACTGACTTTCAGGGGTAATATTATTCATATTTATTATTGATTTATTTTTTGCTTAATTTGCTCTCCTCATCTGGATCACATTGCTACCTATGTGAGTCCAAGATAATAATTCATGTCATTTCATTTTTAAAGCTCACACAATTTCCAGCAAGTCTTTATAAATATGAAACTGAGATACGAATGTATGTAATCTAACTTGGGGTGTCTACATCTTTGTGACATATAAATGTATTGCTTTCAATCAGTGAAAGATTTGTTTTGAAAAAAAGTCATTTGAAAATGAAACTGCTTTTATAATTTTCTAATAATCAAAGGACATTTCCATATGAAATACTCTAATGTAGACCCATATAGCAACTCTGGATAATACATATCAAGACAATGATTTACATTTTTTATGGTAGATTTTTGGGAGCTTCGGGTGTACACCAGCTCCAGGTATAAATAAAGAAGGATAGTGGGGACTGGAATCTGTAATAAATGCAGTTTATTCTCCCCTAATGACTTAACAAGGCATTTAAAGGGTAGGACCTGTTTCCATGGTCAAATTTTATTTGAATTCATATTTAAGGATCCGACATGAGTTCAGCTGAAGACAGAATTATTTAATAAGCTGTATGTCTTTTTAAGGAAAAGTAGGATTCATTTGCATATGCTCCTCAAAATGGTACTGTTGAGCTGATGGAGCTGCCAAGATAACGCTAGGATGAGGGTGAATATGCTGTATGTATAACATAATGATCTCAGTTTTTACACAGTAAAGGCAGGTCTCTCAGACAAGGGTAGGGGTCAAGCAAGGGCAGGGGGTGTTTTTTACTTCTTAGCCTAACTGAGCCCTGAATATTTACAAATACATTCTAAACTGTGTGACGGTCACCTGTCTTCTTCCTGCAACTGGCAGTGAGCTATTTCGATGAAAAGTGCCATCTCAATTGTTAATATTTGAATGACTTTATGTCAGATTATCGAAAGCAATAGTGCCAACAGCGTTTCTGAACTTTGCTGATCTTATGCAATCAGAATGAGACCCATTGTATCGGGGGAATGACATTTGGACATCAGATGAAAGCCTCCAATTGACTGGATCACATTATTATTATCATTATTTTTGAATGAGCTTTAAATTCTGAAAGAGCCCTTAAAATATTTGCTAAAGCACAAATTGTGTGAATACATACCGAGAACTGTTAACACTGTTAACCTTCTGCTATTGCTTTTTTGGAACTCTGACTTCTAACATCAGTTGGTATTTCTCTCCCTTTATTGAGAATAGTATCTTTGGATATACAGAAAAGAAGTTAGAGAATCCTTAAATGACAACCAAAACTCTGACGACTTCTCTTTTCTCTATTAGGATTAAAATTGATGGTTTTCCTGCATTCCACAGTTTTAGCCTGATTTACCCATTACCATGTATATAACAGATACAGCAGCTATGGGTAATTAATAGAAGTGGACATCTGCTTGGGATTAAATACAGCCCTAAGAGAAAAAGGTATTTCCAGAAATGGTCCAGCAAGAGGCAGTACACTTCTAGTCAGTATTAAACTAGCTCTGTATTTTCCCCACAACTAACAAATTATTGCATTCCGATAAGGAGAGAGATCATTTGAATTATAATCAGAACACAGGCCATACCTACAGGCCAAACCTCTGTAGAATTGAAATGATGTTGTGTTTTTGTTTTTATGTGATCACTTATGTATAGCAATTTATGGGAATATATGTTGTGTTGGGGGTACTTTGACTGTGCTTAAGCTCTGTATCAGTGTCCTGAACTGAAGACGTTAAACCCACATTGATTTATATAGTATAGCTCCCCACAGCAGACATTTGTAAGCCTTATCTGTCCTGAGGGATGTGGGAAGGAAGTGGTCACTGGTTCAGGTCCCAGCAGGGAACCATGCACTTATTGAAGCTGTATTACAGCTAATACTGAAAATGTGGAGACTGCTTTCAGTGAACGATATCACTAATACAGATAACCCAGAATACCAGTCTGTTTTCTTGTCCAGTCTTGTGTGTAAATCTGTCAGCTTTGGTGAAGGCAACCTTCTTGATTACCCTGATCTGCTTGCACACAAGTGTCTTGGAACAGAGAGGAAATCATTTTTAATTCAAGTTAAGCTCTATTGCAATTTTGTTAATTTACAATCAAAATAAAAGTGAACTAAATAAGAAATAAGAAGTGAACTGTGGCAAGTCAAAGATCAAACACTGTGACAGAGAGCTCTACCACTGGCCATAGAGGCAAATGATAGCCACACACGTTATGACCCATAATGATGTGGAGATGGTGGAAATGTGGAGAGGTGCTATGATCATGATTAAGGCAGAGGATGTTCCATAACCAGTGTTTAATGAATAAATTGTCAAATAGACCCAGCAGTATCATTAAGTTTCCATGCAGTGTACTGTAAAAGACATTAAATTCTCTTCATCAAATGTTTTTTGATATGTGATCATTTCTAAGAACCTGCTATTTATGTCTTATAGAGGACCCAATAAGTGGTCACTTTAAACAAAAACTTAAAGACATCATCTATCCATTGGTTGATCTATGCTATCATTTATACCATACTGAAATGATTGATGATGGAAGAAAACCCCTATAATGCAATAGTCTCTATTCCAAACACAGATGTAACATTAAACGCCATCCAGGAAATCTGATTTGCCTTCTTCACTTCCAGTTTTTCCATTTTATCCTTGAGCATAAAGCCTTGATGGTGGAAGATTTAACTCCCTTTACACCACAGAGCCCGTACAGTGGCCGCTCTGTGCTGTCGCAAATTAGCCTTTAATCCATTAAAGCTACAATGCAGGCAGTGCGGTTTGTGTGAATGTTATTACGCTGCCGGTCTGGAGGTGTGGGCTGAGAGGCCGCTTTAATCCTGCGATCAGGGGGCCTCGTCTCACCTCGCATCTCTGGGGCGGCGAAGATTAGTCCGAGAATTTCCTGTTCACAGGAGCTTCGGGAAGAGAGGGGTAGCCGCGTGTCCGGTCTGTGCCGTTCACTTGCGCTGTCTTCGCGGTTTTCTCCTAGCCACAACCATGACAACAGCCCTTCCCCCATCCTCATTGTTTGTGCATCAGGGCTTAGAATGTGCTACACAGACTGGAAAACACTGCAGTCTCTCTCAGTGTTCTCTCTTTATCTTGCTCTTTTAACCTAAAGTGAGACAATCTCACATTCAGAGGTGACATGTTTCATTCGTTGAGAGAATTTCACATTGAAAGATGGCATGTTTCATTCTTTGAGAGAATTTCACATTAAAAGTCAGTGTGTTTCATTCTTTAACACTGATATCTGCATGTAATGCATTGGACCTCGCCCAGTGTTGCTGCAGTGTTGTTTTACTTAGCCAAGAGCTGCAACCTTACTTGTGAGTTTTACTGTATTCCCTGTATTGATGGGCGGTTGGTATTTTCAGCCTTATTTTCATAGGCAGAGGTACACAGGCATGGGGCGCTTCATAACTGTCACAGCCGCCTCACTGCAGCCTGAACAGTGTGGGGGTCTTTGGTGACAGAACTTGCATAATTGATTGTTTATCTGTTGAAGGCATGGGTGCCAGCAGCAGAGAAAAACAGCAGGAGATTGTGTATCAGGAGGGTACTGTCTGGGTCTGCGCAGAGAGTGGTCCACCTTTCTATCACTTTAAAATCATTCCTGAGCAGGACTGACAGACCTTACCTTGTCCTAATCTTATTATTTTACTTATTTATGTATTTGTTTGTTTGTTAGTGACACAGTGAAATGGCATGACTGAAGTAATTTTTAAACATAATTTTATTGCAGCTGCCAGAGATTATATGGAGCGTAATATGGCCTTTAAGTAATGTTTCTGAAGTGCTGTTCAGACTGCTGTTGCACAGTCTCAGAGGAGATAAGGAAAATGTCACATTTTCAAATTGAACAACTGAATGGACTTGAGTGTGACAAAGAGGGGACTTGTCCTCAGCTTTCACATTGTTTTATAGCTTCAGCAGGAAGATTTCATTATGATTGCCTTCCACTTCACTTGAGATTTAAAGTAAGGAATGCATCCACTTTATGCAGCTGTTTAACAACCCCAGAGAATTCTGCAGCTGAGAAAAAAATTAATCATTTATCATTTATACCATAAGCTGTTGGAGAGTCTCATCGGGCAAGTTCTGCTGTGGACTTTTATGCAACTGATTAGATCGTAAACTCTAACAGCGCTTAGACTTGGGGAGTTACAAAAGGTAGCTGCTATTATGTAGTCAGCGAATTCTTAGGATCACTAAAAACAATATTTCTACTAATGGCATCAAAGTAGTGGCATTAGTTTTAAACACATCTGTGTGTGTTTGTATGTGTGTGTTTGTGTGTTTGTATCAATGACAACGCAAGCGAATGCAAGATGTGGAACTTAGAGCACAGTGGTTACCAGAATTGTGCACAGCAGGCACAGACAAATTTGAAAACACAGCATGAGTGCAGCGAGTGAGACTGAATTGCAAATATCTGCAATTGCAGAAGGTAATTGGTGTCATTTATGCTGTCATGGCCCGGTGACCGTGCTGGTCTGTGGACAAGCATGCTGTTGCCCGTAGTTAACACTGAACGGCTTTGTCCCGGGCCCACCACATCCCTCCCATCGAACACAGACATTAACCATAACTGTCATATAGTGGTGGACAGGCAAGGAAAATGGAGGCCTTTTAAATGTATGAATTTATAAGGGAGGAGAAGATTCCAGAATACGTGAGGGGAGTGAGGGATGTGTTTAATCGGAGGGGCTGCTCACTGGGAAGCTCCATGCGCACAATGAAATTTGCGGTCATTGCGTGTGAAAGCAGTCGGACCAGAACAGTGGACTGGGTGCTCACGCTTCACACCTGAGGGTGCAATTTTTGTTCCCACCACTCCCCATCACCTTTCTCCTTATGCTCTTTTTTTACTGCCTTTAACTGAGTGTATTTATCCAAAATTAAATGGAGAAGAGACATGTAGTTTCCCCATTTGTCTAATTTTGGAATTAAAAATGTACACTGATGTCATCATTTACTTGTTTTGTAGTCTAACCATAACTTGCAGCATGAGGATGTGTGTTTTTATTGCAAAGCTAATGTCTTGCAAAGCTAATGTCTTAGTCTTGACTGAATGGGTCCTAAGAGAGCACCACCAGATAGTCTCATTGCCTTTAATGGTGTCGTATTTGTATTCGTTTCTCTTCAGGTTTAGAGGTGGTTGATGTCCCTCTATGCCTACGTTACTCAGGTGGGAGCGAGAATTTTGACTTCAGTGGGGCATCAATTTATACCCAAAAGCAAAAATGTGTGGCTGTACACTGTGTACATACTGTACATTATAGCCTTGTGGAAGGCTTAATTTGACAAACATAATAGGCTGAACCTTATGGAGAAGGGGTCTGCATTCACACTTGTATGCAGCATCAAGATCAACTTTCTACTATTGACAAGAAATTTTGTACTTATTATTTTGTTCTTATTCAGCATCTTACACTTGTGTGTAATGGATTTTCTTTTCTTTGGCTTGCCTGATATGTTTTATAACTGTATGCTCCTAGGACCCAGGATGAAATTTCCTAACAGCAATATTTCTGAAAAATGCCGCAGGGCACCAAACAGAATAGATTGAAGCCACAGTCCCTATGGGAAAGGATCTGCTTTTGCATTCATGGTCACTTGGAGGGCACTAAGAAATTGCCAGTTAAGCTTCCCGGCCATCAGAATCGCAGAGTGTGGGAGGGGAAACGGCATGTAGAAGCTATCCAATCGGCCTGAAATGTTCTGTCAGTGCTGATGTGGTTATTTTCTCTGCATCTGACTCTGCAGCATTGTTGAGCTTGTATGTGCTATTTAAAATAAAAGTTTAAAACCTCACCAATGAACCAAGTGCCCACTTCGACATTTGTTTGCTTGACAGAGACACTTATATCTTATACTTTACATATTATCTACGTGTACTAAATTTAGCTTAAATGTCCACAATGTAACAGGTAGCCTACCTGGGAATTGAATCTGCACCCTTTAGGTTACTAGCCCATCTCCTTAACTACTGAGAAACAATGGCACCCCAAATGTAAGGACAGCTGTCTTTTAAATTGTGTATGTAAAAGGAATTGTGGGTAGCTGATACCGTGGGTGTCCACGAGCAGCAGTCTCATGCATTGTTGCAGGTGAGAGTGCGTGGTCACCAGATTAGGATGCCGTTTGTCCTCTCTGTTTCAGAGCATGACGAATGTGCGACGGGGCAGCACAGCTGTGACGAGAATGCTCTGTGTTTCAACACCGTGGGGGGCCACAGCTGCTCCTGCAAGCCCGGCTTCTCGGGGAACGGGACACACTGCAAAGGTGAGGTTAACCCACCTGTCAGAAACAGTGTTCACTTGGCCTGTTTTTTTGCTCTGTGATCTAGGTCATCTTCACCTCTGCAGATAATACCCTGAAGGTATTTTTTGAAGTACTTGGTCCAAATTTCAATATTACACGTATGATTTTTTTTTAATTATGTGCTAATTCTATGAATATATTTTGAAGGTGGAATAAATTGAAAAAATTCGAGAATGACCTGAAATACACCACATTAGCACAGCAGAGTTCTTGCAATCATAAACTGTCATATTTGGGGTAGATTGTGACTTGGACTTTCCCTTGTCTTCAGCTTTGTGTGATGGCATGTGCCAAAATGGAGGCACCTGTGTTTCTCCCAACACCTGCGTCTGCCAACAAGGATTTACAGGGGAGAGATGTGAAACAGGTAAGCCATGACAGTGTTTCTCTGTTGCCACTGGTACCTAATGGTAATCTTCACCTCAACAATGAATGTGGCCTCAGCACATACTGGGGCTAGTCTAACCAGTGTTTCTGGAGTGGCTTTTGAAACCATAAACTTTGAAACTGTGCGGCATGACTCCCAACAAGAAGAGAAAAGATTACTGCAGTGTAAGAGAGACCCAGGCATCTCACATGGGGGAATAGTCAAGCTCTAATCTTGACTCCAGGGGAGTTTGTATCAGACTCACATACTGATCTCTACCACATTAATAAACTAGAGAACCTTGATGTGCTCTGAAAGAGACAGGTATTATGATAATGGGTGTCCTGATCAAAGCATGGAACTGCACAAGATAGAATGGCAAATGGTGGCGTTCTGCTGAATTTAGGTTTTCTCTAATTAAAGCAAGGCCTAAAGGACGGTTTCAGTTTGCATATTTCAGAGCTTGACATAAACTTATCGGTTGGTCATTTCTTTTGTCCAGCCCAGTTCAAGTAAAGAGTTTTAGGGAAAGTGACATATAAATTTCCATTTGGTTATATTAGCTTTTATTTTGATCTAAATAATGAATCTATTGGCAATTAATTCATTGATTCAGGCTCCATTCACAAGCTAATAGATGATGTAGTATTATTCTGACACATGATGATAAATCACACTGGAATGTTTTCCATTCATTAACCACCAGACTTTTCCAATTGAGCATCGACTTATTGCTTTAATCATTCACACTTTATCTTTCTACTGGCATTTTCTGTCTGATTGTATTTGCTTTGGGTGAAGGAGATTTCTATATTTCACAGTTTGGACTTGTTAAAAACATTGCTGTGGAATTTTTAAGAATTTAAGAAGTGTTTGCCATGATGTGGCTTGTATTTTTGGGGCCATTCTATTTAAGAACACTTTTCGATCAATGCTATTTGCTCCCTCAGCAAAACTGAATGTACTCTCACTGAAATTAAGCTATACAGAGCACAAACACATAGAGCATATTCAGCATTGTCAGGTGGTTTTTCAGAAGGTGGCTGTTTCTCGTGCTTTTCATTAAAACCACATTGTGAGTCATACCTAATTGTATTTACTACAGGTGGTGTTTTGTAATTTTGCATTTTTTTTGGAAACGGAGAGAGTGCTGAGGTCAAGAAAGCAAATGAACTCATCTGTCACTCTCCTACTCTGTCTTTCTCGCTCTCCCAGATGCACAGCTTGCCATCTGTACACTTACACGTCTGTGCACAGAGGATGTTGCGATGTGTAGCATTTCCCATATGTGTTCAACAAAGTTTTTATTTATCTTCCTCAAGTTATACTAGCTTTTTGACGTACATTGCCGTATTCAGTGAAGGTGATGAAAATGGACATTCCATCCACGCTAGTCATTACTTCAGCGAACCTCTGAAGATAAGCCGTGAGTTTATTTCATTCCTCCCTATGAGTGTGCCCCAGGGTTATGTTTCTTAAAATTCTGTGCTGCAGCAGTACTGGCCGTTACCTATTAAAGTAAAACATATCACAGAAAATGATGCTCAAACCCTGAAAAACACCAAAAAAAAAAACCATTTCATTGCGTGACTGCAAAACCTGAAGTCCTCTGCATCCCAACAATTTTAGCTCACAAAAGAAAGAGGCTTGACATGATACGTATCCCTTGGCAGAATCTATTTTGGTTTCCATTGCGGTGGTTCATCATAGGGGTTGATTAGAATTCAAACAACAGAGCGTCGAGGATATTCAGAGCTCTGCAGCGTCGCAGAGGAGATCAGGGTGAATCCGCTACAGGTGACAGCCTTTATCATAGCTGCAGTGCATCTCTCTAACATCTCAGAGCTCAGTCCTTCCCGTGGGACTGACTGTGAACCTATCCCGTCTTCAGACCCATCAGCCTCGGAGACAGCTGCTGTCCTTGCCTACCCTCACACAACTGATCGTGTGGCAATGAGGCAAATGATGAAGAGCTGCATGTTCCTCAAGTAAGGAATGGAACGTGACAGCCGTGATTGGGAGACAGATCAACCAGTCAGCTTCAGTTTCTCCTGCACCACGCGTGCCACGTTGTGTGTTCCCTGTGTTCCCTTGGGTGGAGAGAGATGTTTTTTTTTTTCCCCTCACCTGAGTAAAAATACCATCGTGCTGCAGCCGGGGGGTACAGACCAGAAATGGGTGTGGCCGGTGACCGAACATGAAAAAGCTTTATGTGACTCCTTGGATCCGTGCTTAGTGACACAGTAACATCTGGCAGAGAGTGTATAGGCCTTTTAGCAGAGTCCCTTTGGAATTGCTGCAGATCTGGTGACAGGGAGACAGATGGTGACAGTTACAGACACATAACAGAGCCTTAAAAGTATGGGTGGGGCAATGAAGCTCGAGCCACTGCAGACCAAAGAATAGAAGAGGTCATCCTCTTCCTCCTGAAGTGATTTATTAAGGCAGACGATTGCATCGTTAAAAAACAAGTTCCACATTGCAGTGACAGCCAGAAAAAGTTCATAAGTCTGAAAAGTTTATTACTCTGATTACATATGTAATAATAAACAGCTAATGCCGACCAACGAGGACCCCAGATTGTGGTTCAAGATACATACAGTAAAATGAAACAAAAGAAAAAGGTCTTGGTCTGTCCTTGAGCCTGTCTTGGTGTGTGTCAGGATCAGTGATGCTGGATGGAAGCAAGAATATTAATCAGAAAAATAAAATAAATGTATTGAAACAACCTCTCCTGGGTGTTAACAATATGGCAACAGCCATTCTTGCCTGCCAGTACACCTGAAAGAAGAAGGAGGAGGAGGAGGAGGAGGAAGAGGAGGAAGAAGAAGACCTCTCCCCGACCACTTACATTTGATAATGAAACTATTTCCCCTTATAAATCCACATTCACACTCTGCTGACAATGCTATTAATAGAGTGTTTTTTACTTTATCAATGTCTTCAATTTCTTTTTTTCAGAATAGCTGATATAGCTGTTTTCATTTACATTTCATTTCATTTTGTTACAAGTATCACTCGATAGGCCTCTCCAGTTTCCGTGTAATGTGTTCTCCCTGGTACTACGAGAAAGCGAGGAGCTGCCAGTGTTTTCCTTTGAGGGAAAGGGAGGCAGACCAACAAGGTCAGTCAGAGGCCCCCGAGGATGGGGAAGCGTGGCAGGGGAGATTCAGTTTCCTGCGGCCATAATTAGCTGCGAGACAGACTCGATGAATCTATCTCAAGGGCGGGCCCGTGAAAGATGCTGATGCTGGCGTCTTATTACACTGGGGTTGGCATTAGGGAAACCCAGGAGCTCTCATTACACAAGTCCGGGGGACCTCGCACACGCACAGTGAATCCCAGCTGGGCCCGACATTCTGAAACGCCGTCACAAGACAGTATGGCCAAGCGGTATCTTCCAACTGTGTAGCAGTCAGGAGTGTGAGAGCAACTTTACCTGCAGAGAAATGCGGCTTTAGTGGGTTCTGGTGCTGAAGAGTTTAGATTAGATAGTAGAGCCTGGGGGGTGCTCAGGATGAGGCCAGACTGCTGTTGCACTAGGACAGAGCTATGCCCGCGGTGGGATTTCATCGTTGTGTTTTTCAGCCGCTTGACTCAGCATTTTCAGTTGCGTTCCCGAAGAAGTGGCAGAGGCAGTGAAATATGCAAGGGAACGTCGGATTTTCTTGCTCTCCTCTGTATATCCGGCTGCGTTATTTCCTCTGTTTCGGTCTTTTGGGAAATAAGAATTGCGTGCGATCACAGATTTCTCAGAAGTATTGTATTTGTGCAGACGAGGGAAATAATAGGTTCGGCTGTGAATGTCATTACTCCATCGAAGCCTCTCATCCCCTGCGTGACAGGATTTCATTTTAAAGTGGGGGCTTTGTTAGTGAGGACAGTATTCCATCATTACACTGCTGCAAAGACAAGTTAGTAATGTAAGGAGTAGTATTTTATTCAAGAATACACAATCAGGCTGCAGATCATGTTTAATGAATAATATGTATCGATTTTAATGTATCTTGTAGATATGTTTATGTACGTCTACATATCTACCCATATATCTATATGTTCTATATATTATTTATACATTCTATATATAATATATAGATGTATTATATATATATATACATGTCTGTACATATATGTAAAAATATATATAAATATATATTATATGTAAATATATATATTATATATATACATGTCTGTACATATATGTAAAAAATGTATGAAAGTTTTAGATCTCAAATACCCCCATGAGTGACTTAAACATAGCAATTTCTTGATTTACAAAAATTGACACTTTATGAAACGGCCCGAGATTTAATGTGTCTGGCAGGGCTTCCTTTCCTGTTAAATGGCACTGTGTTCTCTGATATCTGCTGTGCCCTTCATTTCCTCTCATTAAAGGGCTTCAGTTAAATGTTCATAGACCTCGACATCCTGGAATTCGGGAGGCTTAGTTTAAAAAAGAAAAGGGGAAAAAAAGATTCAGCACAGGCATTCCTTTGTGAGTCAGTGGGGCCCTATATTTCCTGCCATGTCAAGTCACCAATGTGAACCATAAGACAGAAAGTCTGATAAGTACAAGCTAAGACAGTACTCTGATTAGCAGTTGTTTTCCCCTCGTCAGAGTTCATATGAAAAACACCATAGTGAGCTTTTCAGTATGATTAATAATGTAGTCTGGGGATTCATGCTATTTGAACTCAAACTGGTTATTTAAGCGCTGCAATTATGTTTTAATTATTTATTTTGTATCTTGTGAGGCATTTCATCTTGCCTAATTAGCGTCTCTTTTTCAGGGCTTAGTGGCTGCAGTTTGTTTCTTCTTTTTCTCCACCAGCTATTATGAGAATCTGTTGGCTACCAGTAAATGACGAATTCCAGAGATAGAGGAGAGCAGCTGTATGCTGTGAATCACTACCCATCCCCTATACTAGTGATTACCGAGTCACTGTTCAGTTTACATGTACTATAGAGTACTGCAAGTCACTGCTCATCCCCTGTACTACAGAATACTGTGAGTCACTACTCACCCCCTGTACTACTGAATACTGAGCCACTGTTCAGCTCACATGGACTATAGAGTACTGCAAGTCACTGCAGACCCACTGTACAACAGAATACTGAGCCACTGTTCAGCTCACATGTACTATAGAGTTCTGCAAGTAACTGCAGACCCACTGTACTACAGAATACTGGGACTCACTGTCATAGACTCGTTGTTCACCAAATGCAGAATTAAAGTGTGCCAGTGTAATAGACCATTGGATGTGACTTCCAAGCCAGCTGCTATACTGCAAAGCACAATTATATAGAGTAAAGGTGCAGTAGTCACTGCAGCTCTGTGTGTTAACAGAGATGTGTGAAGTGCCTCAGCAGTATAGGCAGGGAAATTGCATTTATTCAGCGACCTCGCTGGAGCTTTAATAAAGCCTTTGTCTCCAGCCTGTCATTCAAGATAATGAGTGGAATGAACGGGAACGTCCAATTCCATCAGCCCCTGCAACTTTTGCCTCCATGGTGGAGAGAAAGCAGAGCTCTGGGTTCATCAGTCTGGACTCATCGCCTGTAGATATATACAGGTTCACTGTGCTGAGACAGAACGCGTCTTGAAATATCTAGGGAAGGAATATATTACATGCTCCAAGACTCAAAACTAGCTTTCATGATCTTTAGATTGTTGTGGCACACAAATGTTGGTATTTGAAAATGCTATACTCAGCCTGCTGTGAATGCAATTTATCTCCAAGGTAACAGTGCTTACTGTTGACAGAAAATGGAAAAAATGCATTTTTTTGGGTGGAGGAAAAAACATACATGTGCAAATTCAAAAGGCAAAGCTCATTTTGAGTGAGGAATTTTAAAAAGGGAGGTGTTTTTGATACAATCGTGCTGTCTTGTTGATTTATTAAATTCATTTTGACAAGCCTTTCTCCTAAAAATGTATATTTGTAAATATCTGTAACTTTAAGGAATCTATGTACTGTAGAAAACATGAATATTTCAGTTGACAATTTAACCTTCTCTTGTGTGAATGCATGCATGTTTCAGGCTAAAATCAGAATCTGGGCCACAGACGTACAGAACAATGCAACAAGGACAATGTAAGGGACACCTCCAAGAGCTGAACTAAAAGCCTCACATGAAATCATTGTTAAACAGTGGGGCTTGTATTTCAAGGTTTTCAGCTTTTGTCCACAACCCTTTGAAAAGTATGAATGTGAAATGTGCTTTGACCAATCACTGGATAAATGTAATTTAGTGCGGAATTGCTGCAGAGAAAGATGTCTTGATCTTCCCCATTTTCTAAGAACTGGTGAGATAATAATGAGCACACCCTTCTCTTTGATGTGGCTCCCTGTCAGTGGTTTTGTACTTCTGCTGCATCACATCCCCTAACAATATTGTGAAGAAATACCCATGATCCGCTGAGGCAGAGCTAGCCTGATTCAGACTGAAGGAGACTCTGCTCTCTCTGTGTGTGAACTTTGAAGATCGGAGCATCATCGTGGCTTGAGCAGCAGGCTTATGACACAACAAAGAACATTCACAGCTTCAAAGAGGGCGTATAATCCATTTGGGGCCCGGGCGACAGGGAGGTTTACGCCCGTGAATTTGTCAATTAATGTGAAAGTGAAGGAGCCCGGTGGGGGAGGGAGATCTTTTTGGGTGGTGCTTTGCATTCTGAGGGACGTTCGACCGACACGTGTCCGATCCGTTCAGTTGAGCCCTGAGAGTGCTGATGCCTTGACAGCATGTGCAATAGAAACACTGCCATGCTCTGAGACGGGGTGATCTCACCAGGTCAAGTGGGAGTCAAGAGATCAGCTGTCATCGCCGTCTGAGGACATGGTGAGAGGTGGCATTAAGCGATGACAAGGCTGTTGAGACTGTCTGACACCTTCACATTTTGTTAATAAAGAACTCCTCTGGTTTGCCCAGAAGAACATAATAATTAGGCTTCTTATTTTCAGATAAGTTGACTCATTTCATTTAATACTGTTCTGTATTTTCTGAATATTGAAGTGTTTGGTTTGCGATGCACTGTCACGAGGATGACAATGACAGAAAGTAATATTAGTGTAGGCAATTGAGTACCCCATTCGCTGCTCGCTAGCCTTTATACCAGATCTGCTCCTCCTTAAATGGGATTTTTTTTAGGCATGGGAGCTTGCTTGAACTGTCATTTGAGAGTAGTTTTTGTTGTCTGAGGGGATGATTAGTGGTCTGTCAGTGTTAGTGCACTGACAGTGAGTGGAGAGTTCAGTGCTGCGGTCGGCTGCCTTCGTAATGGGCATCAGCTGGAACCTCTGGGGGAATTCAGAGCTGTCCTGTTGGGCCACAGGGCTGCATGCCCTCAGAAACTGCACCGGCCCAGACTTCTCATTCACAAGTGGCTACTGTATCTGAAAAGTGTCTATTCTTCATACGGCTTCAGGACACCACTGAGGAGGACTGTCGGTATTCTTGATTTGCCCCATGGCAAGAATCAAGTGTGAATGAAAGTACAGAAAAGAGCTCAGCTTTGCATACTTAGAGTTCCAAGGCAGACAGGATTTTATAAATAGTAATGGATTTCTTTTCAGTGCACCACTTCATTGAAGTCAAGTCGGAGAGATCATGGCTTCAATTGCTTCAGTGCGCTTTATTCTGGGCAAGACGGTATTCAGTGCAGGCAGCAAATCACTTTGGAGTTTCAAAGTCTGCATGCTGTCAGCTGAAATTCCCCGGCTACAAAGAGCCTGAGAATTTCACTTTATTAAGATGAGAGGAGATGCATTTGCTTAAAAGTCAAAGAATTAGAACAGTAGAGACACAGTTAATTCCAAAGTAGAAGAATGTCTTTTGTACAAACAAATGCAATTATGAAGCTATATGCCCCACCTCTTCTCTCTCCTGAGAGGTGAGAGGATGTGGTGTCAGTTCTCTTATTGGCTGACATTAAAGGACTTAGTGGAGACTGTGGAAATTGTATTCTGTACTGCCACAGGGATACAATATGTATTTTTCTGTTGACAGTGCAAGATTTTGACGTCAGTGCCAGGATAACACTGGGACAGAATGTCCTTAAGGCACCCATTGTAGTAAATATAAGCTCATCAAAAATTGCTACTTACTTAAATTATTTTCTCAAACTTGCTCTAGGTTGTAAATGAATCGACAAAACACCTTAGCTGTTCCACTGAATTCCCCTCTTACCTTGTCTAAGGACATTTGGACAAATGATATAGTGCTTTGAAAATCAGGGATTCAGAGGTCCAAATTTTAAAATATTCCAACTAATACAATTGCTTAGCTTTTGATTTTGAATCCTCTTTGTATGGAGGATCTTAGTTCCAGTTTAGCTTTTCAAAAGGCATGAAATTTATCATTTTGTGAGACCAAAGATCAAGTTGATAAATTGGTGGTGGCTATAAATGTACCTTTTTCTTGCAAGATGATATTGCAGGTAATTAATGTGCAGTCCCTAAATTTATTCTTTAATTATCCCAAACAAAAATAGCTAATGATTCTTTTTGTCCCATTGTAAATGCCAGCATGCTCTAGAATTTGAATTAATAGGGCACTGCTAAGCAATCTCTGTGACAAGTGATCAATTATTTATCTGGAAAAAAATTAATAAAAAACTGAAGCCTCACGAGAAGATAGATTTTAATCCTATTACTCCAGTCTGAAGTAATTTTTCCATTCAGTGGGATCCTATTCGGGGGTAATGGAGGGTTGGTCTATGAGCAAACCCATTTTCATAATGAGTGATTTGATAATGCATCATGCAGAATCATAAAGAAGCCATCACTGCCTTCACGGAAATGTTTAATCACTCGTAAAACCTCAGTGCTCACATTTAGCCCAACTTAATAATCATGAGCTCAGCCTTGCTCCTCTGGCCCGGTGCAAGAGCACATCTAATTAAATATTATTTGAAATATTATACCTTTTTTCTAACGTGTTCATAAATCCTGTTGTTTTATATGGTCGTTAATTTACCCTGGCCCTGATAAGCAAGGGCTGGCCATCATATTGCGCATTGGAGAAATAGTTTTAGCAGAAGCCGTGGGTGAGAAAACAGCCCTCGGCTGGAAGAGAAGGTGCTCTCTCTGCAGCGTGATTGACGTGGAGTGGCTGGTGTGAAGTGGAGTCGGTGTCAGGAGTCTGGCTTTTTCTCGCCGTGCGCATTCCCACGGCACGGATTCCACAGACTTCCATTCTCCCTTAACAACTCGCTCCTGTAAGCACTCCATCAAAGTTAACACACTTGTCTTCTTCCGCGAGGATAAGGGCTGAAAATGCTGAGAGGAACTTAACCTTGATTCTGAAAGGGATGATTATCGGAGTGGCTTTTCCTTATAGGGGTGCTTACAAAAGGATGTGTCTGTTCTGTTTCTACTGTATGGCTGTATCGCTGTCTATCTGCAGAAACACAACAAATCACTGAAATTCCATGGTAAATCCACATCAACTGCCAAGTTTATATTCTGTGCATCTTGCCTTTTAAGACATTGTGTAGTGACTGCTACACAAGCTGTGACCTTATATTCATTTGTGGTTACATGTACTGCAAATACAATTAGCATTTTTTATCTCTTCCTGCATGCAGTGTAAAATGTAAAGATTGGGACTTATGTTTGGTCAGGTGTTGGTGTAAAGAATATCTCTTCCTGTTTTATGGTCCACATCTTGGTATTACAGTGACATGACCTGCTTTATATTGAAGTAGTGTTGGCAAGACCTTCGTTTTTGACAGATTGTGAAAGGCGTGCCCTTTCAGAGCTGCATTCTTATCATAGCAAATCATAAAAGGTATGTGTCTCATCGCAGTCTGGTCATGCCTTATATCAAAATAAATCGCAAGACAATATCACACAAATTGTGTGCTGGCAACATTGCTCAGGCAAGAGCATACCATGACTGGGTGTTCCATACCTCTGACATCATTTAAACCAACATGCTTGCATCATGAAATATAGCCTATATATGTATATGTATGTCTGTGTAGATACTGTAGTGTAAGAGGTTTTTTTTGCCTGTGTGTGTGTGTGTGTGTGTGTGTGACACAGACATTGACGAATGCGCCGATGGCTTTGTGGAGTGTGACAGCAGAGCCATCTGCATGAACCTGCCAGGCTGGTACCACTGCGAGTGTCGGGACGGCTACCACGACAACGGGCTATTCTCACCCAACGGGGAGTCCTGCGAAGGTGGGTTTACTGTACACTCCTTTTGTCATTGAAATACCTCTGTCAGAGGTACATTCTTACAAGCTGTCACGAGGGTATCCCAACAGGCAACACCATTCACACTGGCATTGCCCCTAATTCACAAGGCATTGTAGCATAGTGGTTAAGGAACAGAAGTCATAACCAGAAAGTTGCTGGGATTCCCCGCTAAGTCACTGCTGCTGTACCCTTGGGCAAGGCACTTAACCCACAATTGCCTCAGTAAATATCCAGCTGTATAAATGGATAACAATGTGAAAAACTGTAACCAATGTAAGTCTCTCTGGATAAGAGTGTCTGCTAAATGCCAATAATGTAATGTAATGTAATATAATGCATTCTTAGTTCCAGGCTCCAATCTACCCACACAGTGGTGATTGAGGAGGTATCTGGTTCTCAATCCACCTTGGCTTTGATTTGCTTCATCAATTCTTTTGTAGGCAGAGTAATGTTGAATAGATGGTTCATCCCTCCTTTCTTGAAAAGTTGAATTCATCAGAGACCTGCTGAACCAAAACCCATGTAAACAGGGGGCAAAAAGCTATAGTGTGTGTGATTATAATGAGTTCCTTCGTGAGCATATTTGCGCTTCGTAACAAACACTATTTAGTGCTGAAGAGCATTCGCGCAGCACACTTTGTTGGAAATCTGGAGTGGGATTTAACAGGAGCAATGGTAAAAGCCTATCAGATGTGAGATCCTGTTCTCTGTCAGGAAATTGTGCACTGTGTGAGGAGTAGCACTGCTGCTCTCTCTCCTCTAATGAGTGAGCTGATTCATGTCCCGTCCCATCTGTCAGCGCTGATCTAGAAACCAAAAATACATTCATTCAAAAGTGTATTGAGATCCATGAAAGGCGCTATTGTAGACAGGGTGGGACCCTGCCAGGTAGCCTGCAACCTTGACAACCTGAGCGTCACTAAGGCTTGTCAAACTGTAATTTGATCACATCAGCGTAATGATTTAGTGACTGTGTGTGAAAACACGGCACCACAGGTCAGACTTCTTCTCAATTTCTAAGTACAGGCTTCAGCGAAAAAATTATTGAACACTGGCTATGGAACAGGTAAGTGAGGATGGCAGCTATCCAGTCTGAGCCTGTTTTACAGGTTAGGGTAGGGGTATTGCTCTGAGAAAAGAATGGTTGGTGGTAATTAATCTGTCAAATGTATCATGACTTTTTCTTTCCCCCTCCATTATTCCAACTCTTTCTCTCTCACACATGTATACCCTCTCTCTTTTACTCTCTCACGTTCAATCTCTTGCATTCTCTCCCCCCATGCATCCCTCCCTCCCTCCACAGACATCGACGAATGTGGCACTGGGAGAAACAGCTGTGCCAATGACACTGTTTGCTTCAACCTGGATGGTGGATATGACTGTAGGTGTCCTCATGGGAAGAACTGCACAGGGGACTGCATCCATGACAACAAAGTGAAGCACCAGGGCCAGATCTGGGTTCTGGAGAATGACAGGTGCTCTGTGTGCTCCTGTCAGGTAGGTGGGACCGTGTGTATGTGTGTGTGTGTGTGTGTGTGTGTGTGTGGGTGAGAGAGAGAAACAGCTGCAGGGTCCACTGCAGGAAGCTATTTCTGAGGATATGAGAGGGAGTTGGCAGCTGAGTATATGGGTATATGTAGGTAGGAAATATCTGAGTTTGTGGAATAATGGCTATACCCAGTGAAACCCAGCCCCAGACTATGAGGAACATCAAACTGTGGCTGTAAGAGGACCTTACGCACAATACTTTCAGCAAGCATAGACACACAGATAATATTCAGGTTTTTGGTTTTTATGTGCTAAATGTGACCTCTGACCTCTCTCTGTTCAGAGTGGGCTGGTCATGTGCCGCAGGATGGTGTGTGACTGCGAGAACCCCACGGTGGACCTCTTCTGCTGCCCGGAGTGTGACCCTCGTCTCAGCAGCCAGTGCCTGCATCAGAACGGGCTGCGGGCGTACGGCAGCGGGGACACCTGGGTGGAAAACTGCCAGCAGTGCCAGTGTGTGGTGAGAAACGTGGGCTTACTAGGGGCTTTTCTACCACCTGAAACCGGAGCCAGGGGTAACCAGAAACAATAACTGAGGACTAGAAGTTGGCCGGCTTCCCAAATGGTGGTGTTTCCATTGCATTTCCCTTCACAGAACAGTGCCTGTCCTCTGCCAGGACCAGCCAATCAGGTGACCTTGAGATTCACAGGAGTGGTGATATTTGAGTTGGCTCATACAATCATAAATAAAATGTACAGCACTCACTGCTTTAATTGCCACAAGAGCAGATATTTTTTTCCAAAACTGCTTTTTTATTACCAGCAGGCTGTCCAGCCTTGTGTTGTGCCAGATGTGCTGTTATTTAGTGAGAGGTAAAACCTCATAGTGGGGACAATACAATCGAGATTCTATAGATACTATTTACCTCATTCTTACTGCATAGCCAGCTATATTTTTATAAAGCACTCAGTGCCGATTTTATAGCTGACAGTAGCTAACTAGCTACAATGTGTTACATGTCATTTGGCATTTTAGATTAGCGGTGATGTCTTTTATTTCAGTATGTAGTCAGAGCGGAAGGGTAGAGGTCAACTTTAAATGGGCTCTTGAAAAGTTAAAACAGGCCCTCTTTTCAAGTCAGTCTTTTTCTTTCTTTTCTTTCTTTCTACACTTCTGCTCAGGTTTTAGAGGTTACATGTCACTCAGGCACATTGCTCTCAGAATTAATCTCCTTGTGCTGGAGAAGCATCTGTGATTGCAAAACTTTTTTGACTGGTTTTGTTGCACTGAAGTCAGTCCAATTTAACAGATAGAGTGTTAAGAAAATAATTATATGGTGACACAAATATTTAATGGAAGATGAGTTATGAATGAACAGCAATAGTAGCTTTTCATTCTTCATTGCCTTTGCAGCCACTGTCACCTAATAAATCTTATAGTTTACATATTACCCATTTATTCAACTGGATAGTTACTGAAGCAAGTCAAGCTCACTGCCTTAAGCTCCAGATGCAACTTCAACCTGCAGCTTTATTGTTGCAAGCCCCATTACCAACTGCCATTTTGAGGAAAGCATGCCCGTTTACATTATATTTACAGTGTAGCAAGGACCACAGCATGCGCAGGGGACTCTGAAATTTTTAGAAACTTTTGGCATCCACCTTATGCTGCCATCATCCTTTTTCTCGGTCCCAGCCTACCTGCTGTTCAAACAGCTCGACAGGCTTTTTATGAGGGTGTAAAGCCGGCAGAGCATTACATCACACCTCTCTGATGGGCCTTTCAGATGTGCTGTAGTCCAGCCCATATGCTTATTAAATGTAAATTCTGAGCTTGGCATTCTGATGGTGCACAAAAAATCTGTCTTTTGTTACTTTTATGTGGTTCTCCTTTCTGTCCCACTTAAATCATCTGTATAACATATTTCTACCAGGCTGGCCCCAGGGGACTTAGCAGTGTTTTCCTCCGCTCGACAAAGCAAACAGTCCACAGCAGTATTGTGCAAACAGGAATCGCACTTTAGGTACCCACAGTAACACGGTAATGCAGGAACTAACAGCCATGATGATTCACTTCAGAAGCGGTGTTTGTACCATGATATGTTGTTTAAGTGAACAATGAGGCAAGAGATGAGGCAAATTAGTGAAAGCCCACTGAGCAGGAGAGAGCAAAGACCAGCAGGTCCCTTGGTATCATCTTTCCCTGTATTTGTTTTGGGACCATGTATCAGAACGCCTCCTGTGAATTTACATGAATAGAGGACTTGAAAGAGCAGCATAGAGTGGTTTGAAGAGCTATGCATTGCCTCCGGTGTCGTAAATATGTCTAATGAACTTGCTATAAACCACAGCTCCCTGTTGTAACTCGAAACTCCTGAGGTTTCTGTCAGAAGCTGATTTCTAAACCACTGATGAGGCAAAAAAAAGATGCAATACCATGCAATTACTAATGGATTTTTGGCCAGCTGGAATCTGGAATTTAACTTGTTTAAAGAAAGCACTTAAAATGTTGTTCTTCTGTGGTCTGAAGAGTTGTTTGATTGTGCAGGTGCAGAATCCATTTCTCTGAAATAGAGGGCACTGCCATAGCTAACTGTGAGCAGTTTAGAAAAGGTGGTCGGAGCCCAGAATGATCGGGCATGATTCTCACAGGCTTAGGAATTGTTGTATCAACCAAATGTCACCAATTAAAAGCAATAAGCCTTGAGCATTCTCTAGTGCTGGAACAAGGGAAAAAAAGGCTCATGAAAGGTTTGTTATATAAAGCATGCTTCATAAGGAGTAATGAGATTTGAGTGAATTATGTCCTCATCTTGTAATCCATATGGGGAAGAACTAAAAGCATTAGCAGCTCTCTGTGTTCCTTTGCTGAAGGCTCTAGTACATCAAGATGGTTTCTCCCTGTGCCAGGGTCATTGGGAAGTGACCGATCAATGTATTTGGGTTATTGCAGGTGATGACCAAACACTTCTTGACAGATTCTACAGAATAATCTTGACTGTTTGTTTGGTACCCCTGAGACAAACCCATTATTTATGTACTGGGGTAATGGGGGTACCATTTGACCTTCTGCGAGGACATAAATATCAGCTGAACACAGGCATTTTTTCACTAAGTAGTTAGACTCTGCATTTGTTCTATGAAAAAAGACAAACATTTGGATCGATAATGAGGGATAGGAATTAATGGACCTGTTTGAGGAAAACATTGTGTTGTGCAACATCACCACCCAAAAAAAGTTATTAGAACTGACTCACAAAATCCAATGCTTGGCAAGAGATAATTAGCGATAATTACATTTGGTTTTGTTTACTTCTCAAAATTGAAAGGAGGGAACTGTGGATTAATTTTAAAAATCGATCCTTCTGCTGCAGAGGACTCAGCCTGCTTCTCTGATGAAGTCTCAGTGGGAGGACCCGTCAGGAATATGCAGTCAGATAAAATGTGTCAGACCTGAATGATACGCAAATATTTGAGGAGGTTAATTGCAAATTATGTGAAACCAAAGAGCCCACAATTAGTTAGTTTGCCCCTTGGAGTGAGGAAAGTGATGTTGCCATTTTGGCAGTGGTTTGCAAAGGATTACATGCTGAATTAAATTGGGAAGAAGAATTTTGTACATCCCTGTCTTTATATTTTTTACCCATGACAACATGCTAACAGTTGTCTTCTTAGAGCCCATTGCATTGTGGTATTGGATACATGAAATTAACATGCTTACTTCCAAATATCAACTTAATAAAGGGGATGACATGCACAAGCTCTTGTCTTTGATGTGCGCATTGTAATGACATCTGCAGGTGTTATACAACAGTTTGCGATGAAGATAAGAGAATAATGAAACGCAGATAATGACAATATGTGCTGAAGCAGGCCACAATCAACTAAGGCACGGTTTAACAAAGATCTATAAAGGTGCCCAAAGTATACAACCCTTATCGCCAGGCCGTTGAAACAGTCAGAGAAATCAATATGGCTTTTATTGTGAAACCTTTACAGTGATGAATGGAAAACAAGGAAAAGCTTGTGTAATCAAAAAGAGTCCACTGGAGAGTGGAAATGTTGACCTTAGTGTTCACCTGGCTGTATTCCATTCTGTTCATTCCTTATGGACAGAATGCTGCTATCCACAGGTCAATGTACAGAACTCACTACTGAAAAGTGATCCATAACGCTATGCAAATCTTGTACAGATCAGGATTCAGGAATTCTTGATTTGGCTCCCTATTGGCTCAGATGGTAAAAGTGTTTGTTTTAAGTGCAGCCTGAGCCCTACAGCCTGAGTTTTTATACTGGCTGTGTTATGTGCTTACGAAGGCTGGGAGTCCACAATGGTGGAATCACTTGGCTTCAATCCACCAGGGGAAGGGCTGGGTAGGTCAGGTGGGGTCCCCTTGTCGCTCCTCTTTTGACACCCTTGGACTCGTGTGGGTGCCTGTGAGTTAGTCAGATAGCATCAGGAGGATGTGCCTATTCTCTGTTGGTGTTTGCCTCTTGGTGCACTGTGGGACTTGTAATGTGAAAAATAATTGCAGTAGGCACGCGTGTGTGTTGGAAGATTGTACATGCCTTGCCTTGCACTCCTACATGGGCATGACAGGGTATTAAAGTTACAATTCTGAATTTAAATAAACAGCACTAAAGTTGAGGAAAAAGGAGGGAAAATGCATAAACAACAACAAAAAAGAATTCTTCATCGCTCAGTAATCCAGAATTCTTTTGTTCCATATTCTAATCAGTATTCTAATCAGTATAAAATCAGTTCAGTATTCTAATCAGTATAAAATCAGTATTCTACTATTCTCCACTGATCATTATACTACATTGTGTTTGAATAGCAGATGTTGTTATCCAGGGTGATTTACATAGCTTATCATTTTTTTTAAAGTTATCCATATGAACAGCTGGATATTTGTGGAGGCAGTCTTGGTTAAATGCCTTGCCTGAGGGTATGACAGTAGTGTCGCACCTGGGACTAGAACCAGCAGCCCTGTTCCTTACCACTATGCCACACTGCTGCTCATCACTATCCCACTGATTAATACTAAGTTGCCATCTACTGCAAAATTGCCCAGTGATCAGTATTCTAGTGCTCTCCACTTAACGGGACTTCAGTATGCTCCGTGG
>CM032897.1:11711489-11753989 GCA_019176425.1 Megalops atlanticus
CCGCACATTGTGTAGAAAACAAGGGGGTGAGTGTGAGGTCACCGTCACAAGCACGTACGTGAAAGGGAGTGAGAATTCTGTCATGCGTCTGACATTTACCATCGCAGTCTATTAGGTGTGCATTCATCCGACTGTTTTTGATCCTGCTGATCCATTATTAATTCTTTAGATGTATTTACAGCACATAGGACAGGCCTCCGACCTCTCACACACACCTCCAGTGTCATACCCACATGATGTGGGCCTCTTTTCAACCAAACTCACTCAGCAACACACCGTTTACCCTATGAGTGTTGACTGGATTTCTCAGACAGACATCACACTGGTTAAAGGCTGTCTGATCCCCCCACTGAACTTGTCCACTCCCCCTTGTCAGTAAATATTGGATGGTATTTTGTCAGAATTCCCTCCACAGTCAGTCCCATTCTCAGTGTATGCTCAGATTTAAGGCTGTTCGTGCAGGCTTAGGGCATCTGGAATGTGTGGCTGCAGTTTCTCACTGGCACTCTACCCCTCATTGTGCCTCTGCAGTCAGGCTTTTTTGTGTGCCCTGAAAACGTGCTTTGAAAAGGCCAGTGTGTTCGGGAGCTGGCCTGTGACTTATCAAGCCTGGCCCTCTCTTATTGGATCCGTTTCACTCGGCCATTGCCATTCCGATAAAACCACAGCTATCAAATAAATAAATGAACAAAAGGATCACAGTTGAAATCGATAAACATGCAATTCAATTTGCAATAAGCAAATAAAATATTAGTTATAATTAACTGTAATTGTGAATCTGTAGGTGACCCTGGGTGATGACACCGCTGCCCAATGACAGGAGATTGCATTCCACCAAATTCCATTCCATTACATTACATTACATGCATTTAGCAGACGTTCTTCTCCAGAGCAACTTCCAGCACAACAGAACCACTCAATTGAAATGAGCAATAGTGTCAGACCAGGCTAACAACACTCCCAGACCAGTGAGTATGAGCATAACACCATTCAGCTTTAAAAATACAAATACATGCACAGAATCTGGAAGTATTTGGACACAGCACGTGACATGCTTTCGTACACGCATAAAAAAGGTGTGCAAGATCATATTGACCTGCTGTGTCCTGCACAAAATATTCATGAAACATGGGTCAAGGTATGACTTGCATGCAAGTCTGCACTGTTGCACCCTGGGTTATATCTGTAAGGTCTATGTTTCCACTTCAAATCTACAAATTATTTGTTAGACAACATAAGGACAAGCTTTTTGTTCCATTTTATCATTTTAGACATTGCAGTCCTTTCGAAGTTGTTCTATTTCGACCGGTTATTCACTGGTGTCCTGGACACTCCACTGCTCACACAGCAAATATAATTTCTTTTCTTTTATCAAACTCTACCAGAATTGTTTACATTTCTTTATCAGATAAAATATTTTTCCTGTCGGCAGCATTTTGGCAATACTGGAAACTCAGAAGACAGAATGTCCTTTCATGGGATTAGTGGGACATTTAACTGTGCTAGTTACAGATAATATGCGCAAGCATCTAATTTAGGAACAACAGGGATTCATTAACAAAGGTCAGAACAAAATTGGGTGTTTCTGCAGGTTCCATGAGTCCAAAACTTTCTCCACAGGTATGTTGGATTTTTTCCAGTTCTATCATTGTTTTCATTCAGATACAGTCCAAGCCAATAAATCAGAAAATGTAAATTACCCTTCATAGATAAAGTTGGCTCTATGACATGTATAGTTTGATTAGTTGTAGAGTTTCAGACTTCAAATGTCTCTGAAATGATAATCACCATTTGCAAAGGCATATCATCTCCATTCTCAATTAAAAGTGAAAATTGCAGTTGTAAAAGGTTAGCGTAATTGTTTTATCAGTTGACGGAGACTGAAAGTGATTTTATAAATCTTCGTAAAATTAAAAATAAATGAGTTTGGCATTTTTTGCCTTTACTTCTTGTTTACATTCGTTTCAGAAACTATTCCTGGTTAATGACTGTGTGTGTGTATGTGTGTGTGTGTGTGTGTGTGTGTGTGTGTGTGTGTGTGTGTGTGTGTGTTTTGTGTGTGTGTTGTATGTGTAAGCGTGTGCGTGTGCATGTATTAATAATGCAAGTTTGAAATGCATTTGCCCTAAATACTGCTTGAATCCCACCGGTGTGAATCCAGACGCTGATCTTGCCTGCTGGGGCTTAGAGACTCCCGCCTGGAGTCATTGGTGTAGATTTGCCAAGGTTACCAGTTGGAATTTCATGGAAGAATGACTCTCGACTGTAGATGGCAAGTTGCCAGAATCCCAAAAACAGTGACATAGGGGGCAGAACTGTCCACCAGCTGGCCCCTAAATGCCAGTCTTTCCATTGATGACCAAAGCCTACCACAACAGATGTCGCGAACTACAGGGAATACATATAACTTGGCTTTCTTACATAAATAATTAAGAATTGTTTATAAACTCATATTTTATAGGATAATAGGTAGAGGACAGACATGGTAACCATTGTTCTTATTGTTCCAATTTGAAACAAATGGTGCTTTAAAGGTCATGACCAATTTACAATGTGTTTGTATGTGACTGACAATAAAGAGAGCAGCACAGTAGTGTGGTCCACTCCTAGTCCTAAGGATTTGTAGTCAGGGGCTTTAGAAATGCCTAGTGATTCAAGTTCCAATTCACTCAGTGGCTCTACTCAAGTTAGATCTGAGTTGAAACAAAGGCTACAGACTGTAGCACATCCTGCCCTTGTAATAGAAAAGCATCAAAAAACAGCTTGAAAGCCTCTTACCGAGAAATGGGAGGCGGGTTGAGTTTGTCAGATAACAAAAAGCTTATAGTAAACGGAAGATTAAGCTTTCCATAACAAGGTATTTCTGGTGCACGGAAGAAAATAACTGGCCCAGTGGAAGTAGAGGAAGATTCGCTCTGACCCTCACCTATCCTCCTGCAAAGACACATTGAATCTCTGATTGTGTTGTGCTCAGGTACAGGCAATTAGGATTTTGTCCTGGTTAATCTGTTTGGAAACATACCACCTCCTATCTGTGCCCCAGGACAATAAGCACCTTGACCAGATGAGAAGGATACAAATGATAAAGCGGAGACAAGATGGGGTGGCGGGGGGGGGGACACCAGAGTTCTTGAATCGGTATGATTCCAAATATTTGAATGAGGAGTTTGTTTGAGTAAAGATAAAATCATATGGACAGACCTGTGTGCGAATTGTCCTCTATCTCCTGCTGCCATCTTGATTGCCCCTTATCTCTGTCATACAATATCCACTATTCTACCAGGCTGGTTTTCCCCCTTGTGGTTTAATACAGGCCTGTTTGGGGCCTGCTGGTACTGTCCGTTTCGGCTGATTGTCTTTTGGTTTGTGGGGATGGAGTGGCACTTGGAATGAAAAATGCATGCTGTCTCCCATCTTTAAATAATATTCTTCTCTAATGAAGGTGATGGATTTATGCTTAGAATTTAGCATAGTGATAACAATCTCTCATGTTACTGAATTACATAGTGGTTCCATCTGAAAAAAGGGTAGTTTATAATATAGACCTGATAAGTGTGGAATGTGGGTAACCAGTTGGGACAGGATTTAAGGAAAGGAAAGGGCAGACAGACACAGAGGAAGCAATGAAATAACAAAGCTACTTTTTGCCATAGTCAGTTCTTACAGGACCTATTCTTTGTCCATGGGTTTTTTTTTTACTTCACTGAATTGGTTTGGGACAAGTTCATTTTTATACGTGGACTGTTTTTTCATTATTTTAGTTTATTTATTGTGCATGCATGATTAAAATAAACCTTTGAGTTTATTAACTCTGTTTTTTTGGCTTCATGTCATATTACTCCTTACATTTGTACAAATCACACTCAAGCATTTTTATCCCTGACTGGTCTCTTGTGCTGAGCGCTCTGTCTATGGGCATATATTGTGCAGCATCACTACCAGGTCTCTATTGAGCAGTTTTCATGGGCACCCATGGCAATGCATTGCACTTGACAGCCAGAGCTGAAGACTCCTCTGAAGTGGTGAGCATACTGTCACATTACTAATCACACACTAATCTGAACCTGTTGCAACCACAAACCGATGAGGTGTTCTGTCAGAATAATTAGGTTCAGTGCAGCACACAATAGATGGCTCAAAAATTTTGATATTGGTATCCTCATGTTGTCACTGTGGTGATCAACAGTCTGGAGTTATCATTAAGCTAAATATCCTTCCCTCCACTTGCGTCTTCAGAAAAAATACCCACACATGATAGCATTCATGCTTTCACATTTGAGCTTGAGAAAACAATATATTACATGATAGAGGGCAAATGAAAGATGTGACAGACTCCATGTTGTGCATCCAAAAGATTTTTAAAAATGATTAATTGGCTAACTAACCAGTCTGTGTGTTTTTGTGTAGCCAGTTTACACCATCATTAACTAATTTTGTACCTTATGTACAGGCAGAGTAAAATAAAAAATGGAAAAGAACAAGCTTTCAGGAAGTATTGTGCTTTGTGGTATCTGCTACTAGGTGTGTTTTTTCAGGTCAACAACTACGCTTATTGCTATGAGTAAATGATATGGAGCATTTGCATGTCAAAATGCCCAAAACTGGACTCCATCTTAAGACACTGCAGTAGAAACCTTTAAATGCCACAGAGGCAACCTGCAATGAGTCACTTACTTCTCTAATAGTTGCTCTATGAGGTCATTGCAAAACCACTTGACTTTCTTTTAGAATGGTAATGACAAAGATGGATAGCCTCATCTCTTACAAGCAAACTATTTAACAAGAGTAAAGAAAATGATTCACACCTCCACAGATTTCTGTTCAGTGTACCCTAGCACATACTCTCATTCACTCAATCAAAATTTGTTATTAACCTTGACTTACAAATAAATGCAATTTTATCAGTAAATTTCTTTTCATAATTTTGGTGATTGCTGACTTCCCAAGTAACTATGCTATTTACTTAAAGAATCCAGGGGTTAGCACCCCCCCACCATTCTGTTGTGTGTTTCATAGGCAAAGCAGGAGTCCTGCATGAACTATATACCGCCAAGAAGATATCACAGATGTATCCAGTGCAAAACTGGCATCTTTATAGTTCATAAACTGGCATAGCAAAGGCGAACAGACACAGAACAGAGAACGCTGTGATCACGTTGGCAAGAAAAAGAATCACATGTATTTGATCTTTTATATCAGGCTGACATGGTACTCCCAAAACATTTCAATCATCGCCTTCATTTTCGAGGCTAAATTCAGACAGGATCATGTAGTGTCTGCATTTGACTTATGCAAACCAGTTGCATCTGCTAATGCACAGCTCAGCCCAGGCCTGTGCCTCTCCCCTTCTGGAGGACTGCAGTGTCAGCTGATCTCCATTTGGGCTCTCATTTGTTTATTTAATGGAGGTCATTTTCATAATTGAGGTTCTCCAGAGCATGACTGTTGTCTACCGCATTCTGCAAACACATTATAAAACTGCTGGATCATATATCATAATAAAATACAAATACGATAAAAAAGTTTTGTTTTTTTTTAATGTAATATTTATGTTATTGCACTTGTGTGTTGTGCTGGCGCCTGATTGCCTGCCCACTTCAGGAAGCTCTCTCGTTTCCTCCTCCTCCAATTAGGCGCTGAACAGATGCAGGTGTGTATCTGTGTGCTGTAAAAAGCAGTGCGTAAGAAGAAGCTTGAGACTCTGTGTTTCCTTTGCCACTTTCCTCCATGGCAACGGTGCCTACACTTTAAACAGTTGTGTTGTCTTTTGTTAGCTTGCCTGGCTGGTGGTAGGTTTTTCGGGTTTTGTATTTGGTGAGGCAGGGCGGAGGAACTCTGGGTCCGCCTTCCCATTGCGGGGAGGCCTGGATTCCCCCCGTTTTTTCCTTTTGTGTTGCCATCCAGCCTGGCTCTTTGTCTACTTCACTACATACTACGTGCCCTACTGTGCTCTTTTTAATGATTTGTAGATTCATATTTATAGTATTTGCCCAGTGTTCTTTTCCTTGCTATGTTTTTTTTTACTTTATAACAATAGATTTATAACAAAAGATTTTTATTTTACCTAAAATTCATTCTACAAATGTCCTCAACTTGTACATTGGATTGTTACAAACAGTCATTTAAGTAACAAATTGGAGCTAGCTAATACCATTTTGCCATAAAATCTTTTTTTTTTTTTTTTGCTTTGGTAGTGTTTGTTCACTGATTGCATAGGAGGAAATAAATCAATACCTAATTTCTCTGCCCACTGGTACATGTTTGGGGAAGGCCTCCACACTCTGGCAGTAAAATGTTTTCCCATCCAAACACCCTGTACAGCAGCACACTGATGGATTCAGGACAGGAGTTTGGGCTGTCGGATCAGTGTTTAAAGTCCCTGGGCCTGAGGGAGTCTTGCCAAACCCACCTTTAAACAACAGGGCTGGCTGAGTGAATGGCTAAACCAAAGAGGATGTCAGCTCTGGCCTGAACCTTAGAGCAGTGTTTCTCAACCCTACTCCTGGCAGCACCCTGTCCTGCATATCTTCTATCTATCCTTGCTGCTTGATTAAATCAGGTGTGCTCAGCTAATAAAACATGCCACTGATGAGTTCAGTCAGGTAGGCAGAGCAAGGATAGATATAAGATATGCAGGACAGGGTGCTGCCAGGAGTAGGGTTGAGAAACACTGCCTTAGAGAATGGGTGTGGAGCAATTTTAGCAGCTGGGGTATATCCTGAATGGAAATATTGGAGCATGATTCAATATCTCAGTAACAGATATACCTGCAACTTAAGTAGCAGAGTGCTTTAATGGGAGACCCATGCTGTATCATCAATGTGAGAGCAGGGCATTACATTACAATACAAACTAATAAGAAATCCTCTTCCGCACCCTCCACTTCCTTCCGTGTTTTTTTTTCCATTCACAATGTGTTGCCTTACAGAGACATGAGAATCATTAGGTTGTTGCAGAATTGACCCATGTTAGTGTTGAATCAAGGTTCTTGTTGGGTCATCCAGCAGACAGTTAGTTAAACAATTATGCTTCTGTAGGTAGGAACATGACTCATCATGATGGTGTGGTCAGGAAATTAGAGGATTGCAGAGGGGGTGAAGCCCTTTACCTTAGTAGCTTCAGTAAGGATGTTCAGCTGTGTAAGTGGATAATGGAGGTTGCTTTGTATAAGGGCATCTGCTGTAAAAATACATCTCGGCAACGATGTTCCTCTACAGCTTGCATCTCTCGGCCATGAATGTGTATTTCAAATGTTCCCAGCTCTGTTTGTCCCTGGATTATACTTTAGGATGTTTTCAATAATGTTCCCATTGAAATTTCTGGGCTTTTGACCCTAAATTATTATCCCTGACATTGAAAGAATGATGAGGCTTTTAAGGACTGGCTTTGGCCATTACGGGGTAACTTTGCATAAATTCTGAATTTCAGTATGTTGTTACCATACAGTTAGGAAGCTTTGTATATTAAAAATCAAGCAGCAGATGTGCAAGCAGCAAAACATGTCATGTTCCTCTTCTAATGCATGACTGATGAATAGATGCTTGATTTTTAACATCCTTTAAAAATCCTTTTTTTCCTCCCCTCTCCATATGAGCTTTCAAGGGATATGGACATGGCCATCACAGTTTAAGCTGTGTGTTTGGCTGAAATGGTCATTGTTAAATTTATAGCTGAAACTGAGTTTACTTCATTGCATGAGCCTGCAGTCTGCACAAATCCCCCAAATGCACTGTGAAATTAGTCTTGTGCTTTCTGCCTGTTGTTAAAGGCTAGCAAACTGCTAAACATGTATACAGATTCCACAGTTAAACATACATAAGCATGGTGTATAATATGTAGACTGTGTCTACAGCTTTGCCAATTAATTGGAGCCTGTACTTATGGTTACATGATCAAAAATGTAATGTAAATTACATTTAGTCATTCAGCAGACACTTATCCACAGCCAGTTAAAGTGCATACACCAAAGTTAGGCTAAGAGCAGAGATGATGCTAAATCATAAGCGTCACACACCAACAATAGGAGTCATTACATAATGTGCTAGATCAGTGTTTCTCAAACCTGCTCCTGGAGGCCCACTGTCCTACATACCTTCTATCTAGCCTTGCTCCGAACACACCTGATTAGTGTGATTAACATGCTCTTGATTAAATCAGGTGTGCTCAGCTAATCAGAAGTGCTACTGATGATTTCAGTCAGGTAGGTAGAGCAGGAAAAGATGGAAAACGTGCAGAGCAGGGGGCCCCCAGGAGCAGCATTGAGAATCAGTGTGCTAGATTGTGTTATAGTAGGTGCAAGAGGAAGTTTGAGGGTATAGGAAATGTGTTTGAGGATATTGCATGACTGTTTAGGGTTCTGTGTCTGCTGAACCAAGATGCAGTTTGAAAAGATGAGTTTTCAGTCTTTGGTGGAACATGGTCGGTGAGTTGGCAGGTCTAAGCATACCTGGGAGATCATTCCACTACTTGGGGGGGCCAGAGTAGAGAGCATATGTGACTGAGAAGATGGATTCTTTTTGAAAGGGATGACAAGGTGATCAGAGGTTACGGAGTGGGGATGGCAGGAGTATGCTTTGATAATGAACTGAAGGTAAGAGGGTGCAGTTCCTCCTGCTTCCCCACAGGAGCAGAGATTTGTATTTTATTACGGCTAGAACTGGTAACCAGTAAAGGGACGTGAGGAGAGGTGTGACATTGTATTTTGGCTTGTTATAGACAAGGATGTTAAAGTGATTTATCTGAGAATTTCACCTTGGGTCTTACAGTCTTAAAGTGCCCCACCCCCAAACACTGCACTATAATACTGAATGCTATGGGATGACCCCTCTGAATTGAATATCTTTAAGCTACATGTACTGAACAATATTTCTGTTATACTCTGTCACTAGTGTAGGTTTAAGCCAACACACAACACTAGTTAATGTAGTGTCTTTATGCAGAAAACACCATTCAGAGTTCACCATGGGCCACAACACAGATTATGATAAATAATGGAATCCAACATGAAACCCATTTTTGATCAAAGGTGGAGGTATAAAGAAAATGGGGGAGGCACACAGATGAAAACGGATTATAGCATTAGAGACTGGTACACTCACCTTGGTATCAGACTCGGTGTATTGTGCCTGCACAGCAAGATATAATAATTACTTTCACAAAACATTTCCCACATCCACCATATATACAATCAGTACCTGTAAGATGTGGCGTTTACATGGTATTTTATTGATGAAAAAACACACAAAGCATATGTAACTGACATTGATGATGATCTACAATTATTTATGAAGCCTGCCCAGTGTCATTCCTTCACTATTGCTCCAGAGTGCAATCAAAAGCTAAGTACACAGACACCAGTGTGAAACTGAACTTCCCTTCATAGCAGCACAAACAAGTTCAGACTTTCTCATCTTTCGGCAAACTGTATGACATAAGATGACAGGACGCACAGGCACATGTGCATGCATGCAACAGGAAGTGACTTGTGGAGAAATGGGAGTGGCATCTCCTGGTGCTGTACCATGCTCTGATAGGCTGGCAGATCTGCAAACCCAATGGTTACCAAGCATCCTGTAGCTGCTGCACATGAGTATAATTTTATTTGAAATGGAAGCTGATTAATGAGGGAAATACAGAACTCCAAAACCGTAATGGCCCAGCAGAAAATGCCCCTGCAAAATGTCCATTCTCAGAGTGTACAGTCTTTACAGATGACCTCAAAGCCAAAAGAGACTGATTGACGGTAATGATTTTGAGTAATGATTTTTTCACTAATGCACTTGGAAGAAGCTGTTAGAGAACAAAGGTTTTCATAATGATCTGAGCAAGACTGATGAAAACTTTCAAGGGTAAACTCTAGACGAGCAAGCTCTGTGTTCTCCCCTGCATTGATTGAATCAGTTCCAACGTACACAAAGCAGAAAGCAAACACAAATGAACAATGTTATTCATTCAGTAGCTGTTTATCACTGCTTGTACCATGTACACTCTTCTCACACTAATATTAAATGTATAGATATTTTGAGCTACCCGCTCAACCAACATCTTAAGCAACACTATAAATGATATTGAAAGTAAGTGTCCAAGCTCTGAGAAGTAAGAACATAAATGTTCCTATTGCAAACATATATGTATTGAACCTTAAAGTATGGTCTGAATCATCACCAAGGATATTAATATGAACATTATTCATCCATTCAGCCATCTACCTTCCTGTGTGTCATGTTGTCCTGTTTTCACTGATGAGACACTTCACAAAAATAACAAGTCAAGGCACACATTATATGAAATCAAGTTTCAAGACGATACACACGACACAAGTAACAATTGCACAGATGTTCCAACCATATAAATTCCATTCCACATAGGCACCAAATTAATGTTATAATAGAAAAAAATGTCTTGATTTAGAAAAAGGACAAAGCACCAACAAGACATACGCCTTTGGATACGGAGGGTTAATGTTCTGTCTTTTAATGGTGTCATATGATGGAGTTTTACAAAATTTTATTATAAAAGTGTAAAAAAAAAAAAGAAAAGAGAACACCAGGGGTACTTGGGGACCAAGTGCTGGGTCTTTTTCAGTTCCATCCTTCAGCTGGATTCACAGTTCCATCAAAAGATTTCATAATTGTAGAGAAATTCCAGCAGGGATTGTAGGTAGAAGGATTAGCAAAACTAGCGAGCACGGTATAAAAATGAATTCCCCTCGCCTCTGACAAGTTGTTTTCCAGTGTGACTGCAGCCTGTTCAGTCTGGGGGTGAAGGTTTATCGACGTCCGAAGAGACGGCGGGCTCCTCGGGCGCCGCGCTGTCGATGACTATACTGGGGTGAGTCTCGAGCGTCTCCGTGGAGCAGGGCGAGATGGAGGTGTGGGAGGAGCCGAAGTGCGGTGCGTCCACCGACAGCAGCATGGGGTTGGCCCGCTTCAGGGTCTCGCTCATGGAGATGTGGACCTCCTCGGGCGTGGCGCCCATGTCCTTGCTGTACTCGGAGGGCGACTTCCTCTTGATCCTCTCGTACGCGCCGTCCTGGTTCTCGGGGCCCTGCTCGCTCTCCTGGAAGCGGCCCAGCAGCCAGATGAAGAAGCCGAAGAGGACGAAGGCGGCCAGGCTGGGGATGAAGGCCAGGCACTTCACGTCCAGGCTGGCCCCCACGTAGCGGCTGTGCAGGAACATGTCCCGGTGGACGTAGGTGCGGTTGGTCTGGGGGTCGATGTTGGTGGAGCGCCACTCCCAGGTCAGGGTGCTCCTGTTGAAGTCAATGAGGGTGTCGGGCTCCTCAACTGTGTAGATTTTCTCACCGGGACCCACGTACTGCCCGTACTCATAGGGCTTGTAGAAGATCTGATTCTTCCACATGTTCAGATCCAGAATCAGAACCAGGAAGATGATCCCATAGTTGAACCATTTACCTGTCAGAAAACATGTATCTTCATTTCTATCAATTTACGCAAAAAATGTCCTCACACCATGTGATATTTAAAAGACAATGAATCACGGTTTTACAAAAATCTTGACAGTCATTGTGACACATCACCAATTCAGTCCCTGTGAAACTTTCAGTGGTTGCAAGCATATCTCTCCGTAAGCATATTTCACTGTTTGCTGAGGAGCTTATAATTCAGTAAAGTGAAAGCTGAACAATTAATGATATCTCTTCCTCAAACTTACAATTATAAAATCAGATGAGTGCCTGAGCTAATCTCAAATGTTAAAACTAATTTCTGGGAAGGGTGCTTTTAGTGAGCGTCACAGAAATGACATGGAGCCATTTTCATTAAGCTGAATAATTATGCAGTTCATTAGGGCAAACAACCTGATGTGAACTGTTGAATATTTAGGCATTTAAACATTAGACCAATGTTTTTTCAGTTAATATGAAGCTGTGCTTTGTAAGATGTTAATAATCATTGTGCTTCAGATTTGATATTACAATTTGATATTACTGTATGTGGCACTCACGTAAATGCAGTAGCAGGGTGCTACAAATACATTGTGCTGGAATAGAAGACTTTCAGCAGTTATAAGACAGGGGTGTTTCATATAGTATTTATAGTGCTAATTTGATCATCTTACTCTTGTCTCTTCAAGAGGAAGACTTAAGAATTATAAAAATTGAAACAGATTCTGAGAATATGATGGGACAAAATGTTCAAGTTCCTCTGCTGAAAGATGGAATTAAGACCTCTTTAATCTAAATGCAGTCTACTTAGACTAATAAATTTAAGCAAGTGTTATGATTTCTTAGAAAAACATTTTGTGAATTTTGGTGACCGTTTTTAATTGAAATACAATCTTGCTTGAAATTGCTCTTTGCAGAAGCAGAAACTGAAACACACATTGGTTAAATTGAACAGAGCCCTTATATACCATCTTTAGCCAACATCCAAAACAGCTGAATTTTTAATGACAAATCCAAGCCATCGAAGCAGAATCATTAAGCACTGATATCGTCTATGAGTAAAAGACAAATCTCATGCTGGTCAATAGTTATGGCACAACGGTATTCAACAGTTTGTCAGGTAATGCATCGGTAGGTACACTTGTGAGTGTGTGCCTGTGTGTGTCCCATACCTGTAATGTGAATATGATACTCCTCCTTGAAGATACTCTTGCAGACAGGCAGCTTGACCTTTACCTGGGTGGTGGACATGCCTGGAAGATTCATGTCTAGGTCTCCCATGAAGTGCGGAAACTCCCAGTCCTGAAAGTGACCCATACAAATATAGCGTATGTAAGGATACAGTGCATAACATGCAGCCTCTCATTTGACTTACGACCTCTCTGATGCAGAGATTATCAGCTGATGATCATTCTTATTGGTGACGCTTGTCGTCTTTAATGGTAGTGTTTCCTGGTTCTGGACGTGGTTTTATGTGATATCTGATGACATGTTTTCTTGCCACTTTCAGACCCGCCTCCAGCCAACTCCCTGTTCAGCCACGCCCATGCTCTGAGTCACCTGAGTTTAACCCACACCTGCAGCAAATTCAGTTAATCACCACTGGGGGATTTAAGGACTGCAGTTCAGGCACCTCTTTGTGAGGTATTGCTATTGCATACTGAACTGGTTTCTTGGTGTTTGTACTTTGCTCAGTACCTGTTTGCCTGTCTTTTGACCCTGCTTACTTGTCTGGTGATTTGGATTGTTTGTTTGGGACTACTGTTTGCTCTCCATGTTCTCTGACCCTGGCTTGTGTTTGGACTGTTCTTGAAGATTCTGTTTTGGATTTGTTGGACTCTGCATTTAAAGTACTGGAGCTCTGCACTTGGGTCTTCTGACTCTTTCGTTACAGCCACAAGACTGTAAGAGTGATTTTATGTCACTTTCACATTTAAAATAATACCCACTGGGTTTTAAAACTTAAGTATGTAAAAACTAAACTAAATTAAAACTATATGTACCATGTGCTCAAAAAAATCTTTAATGTTAACATAGTTTGCACATACATTTGGGGTGTATGACTATATCAAAAGAGTCACACCAAGTTAGCCAAGGACACAGACACACCCACACATACATTCTTATAGAAGCCAAAACCATTTGAGATGGTAGTTTCCTCTGAGATCACATCAATATAGATGACTCAATGTCATTTTTAGTTTTTATGGTCTGCTGACAGGGAAGAGTTTTGCACATAACCCTCGGGGTGAGACACTGCTTGCTCTGCAAAGATATATGATAGACATCCCAACCTTAAACACTCACATTCTCCCAAACACACTGTTTCAGCTAGGCATGAATGCAAAGAGAAAGAGAAGGTTTTTTTTCTGACTAAAATGTTGAATCTCTAATCAATGTCTTTAATTGCCAGAAAGAATATGACTATGTTGAGACATGAAAGCATGACGTTTAAGCTTTCATCTTTTACTCGTCAACAGCATTAATGGGGGTTCTCAGTTGAAGACATCAATGCAGAGTGAACATACGAGTAGTTTACCATCTGACTTCAGCTTAAGAGCAACTGCACATTCTAGCTAATTATGAATGTATGGAATTACACACTTAAAGTTGAACAAACACTGCACTACAGCACACACTACAAAATACAAGATATATTCTGATATGGCAGGTTTAGTCGCTGGTGTTGATTAGTTTAGATTAAATTCTCTTAAAGACACAGCAGCAGAATATCAGATGTGCAGGGCATGCACTCATGAGAGTGAATGACACCATTCTTAGTGCGGGGGTGGGAGTGTTATTGACCACACTCAAGGTGACAGATGACTGCGGAGGCCTTCCAGTAATAACAGCACGGACTAATTGAAATCATAAATAACACTAATAAACCCCCACAGTGCACACAACGCAGGGCATAGAGAGAGCAATCATGAACAAATACACCAGTCTGAATTGCACCAAGGCTGCCGGTGACACACTAATGCTGCCTCGGTATGTGAACGAAATGAGCAGGTCGTTATATCAAGTCTGCACATCGGTTACATGAGATTTGCGCGAGCTGGTGATGCAGAAATGGACAGGAAGCTGAGTAGGCTGGCAACAAACATTCACCCTATGTTTGTGAAGAACCTCTAAGGTGTAGGGAGTGACAAGCCTGGCAGTCGTGAGGAAATCCGAACTCGTGTCTTTCCACAGACAGTAATTGATCAAGCTGAAGGCTTTTAAAATTGAGACTCCTGTATAATTTCTGAACATCTACGTTACACACAGCCTGCTTACAAGGGTGTGGTTCTGTTTTGAAAATTCTATCAACATTTTTTCACCAAGTTCCATTTACATTTATTTGGAGCTGTTGTCCATTGAAATATGCAACAAACACACACGTCACAAGTCTGTCACTTACATTCCACACCTTCCTATAAGGAAAGGGTAAAGAAATACTGTTCAGGTAAGACGGAAATGGCTAATCATATTTCCTTCACAGGATAACTTCAAACTGACTACCGCATTCTAAAATGCATGGTATATGCCACTTTAACTGGATGCATTGGGTTAATGTTCATTTTTCTCCTTCAAAGATCCCTTTGCTGTACTCTCTCCAGACAGGTATTTGCACATTCATGAATCACTAAGACAAATACTGATGCACGTTTTCCCCAGGCATAAACAATGTTGATAAAATCCTGCATGCCATTACCACAAAATACCAAATAAATGTTCACATACTATAGATATATAAACCATATAAAGCCACACAACCAATGAATAATCACAACCTACATGAGCTGAGTGCTCCTGTATCAAGACTGTATGTGACTGTAAATGACAATAGAAAATGGCAAAAGCGTGTTTTAATTGGCCAGCAGAAAGCCCTACCTGCATAACAATGAGAAGGTCAAAGACCAAGATGAAAGAGGCCAGGAAAGCCCTGGAGACCTCATCGCTTGGCAGAAATCCCCGATTCAGGTTGTCCCAGCTGATCCAGTCAGTGCTGATGACAAGTACCACTACAGATGTCAGAGAGATGAGCACAGTCCTATGGAAAAAAAAAAAACAAACACAGGTGCTATCATGCATCTGTCTTCCACAGACACTACACTAAGGCGCACACTCATGGTACTTTGGTTGTAATACACATGGATCTCTTCTGCTCAAAAATGAATGGAAAAGCTACTTTTTCTCACGGACAACGTTGACTTTGCTAAAATGAACAAAATGTGTTAGCTTGAAACAAAAAGACAAAACCTTTGTTTAAATGTTTCACTCAAAGCTGCATTTAGTTCTTAGCATACGACCACAATAAAGACTGACTGCTTTCAAACCACTACTTCATAAATCCGCCATGTTACAGGGTGAGAAGTTATTGTTCATTTACATGCATAATGAGGAAATGAACTGGGTTGAAGGCACAGTAAATTAAAACTGGATTTAACAACTCAATTTATTATAATCATTATAGTTACTGTTTTCCAGTTATAGTAATTACAAAGCTTCAGTTAAAAGTGTGATGAGGAGCTGTGAAAGTAGTTAAGAAATGTATTCTATTATAAAATGGAGTTGGTGTGTGGTTCTTTAAGGAGTGGCTATGAATTATTCATGGACATGGATAGTCATACAATTACAACACTCAACATGTTCCATTTTAGTGTTCTTTCCTCTCAAGAGCAGTTAAATGTCTGTGACGAGACCACTGACGGCATACTGCCATATGTCACATACAATCAAATTAGCATTTGTGCCTGACTTAACTAAATAGCATAAATAAAATGTGCAAGATGTAAACAAATGTGCAAGATATTCCCACCAAAAAAATAAAACTACAGTTCCCGTGAGTCTCTCTAGCAGAGTGCAAGGTTCTAAAGTGGAACACTCAAGAAGGTGCAGATGGTTAACTCAGTCCTGTTTTGAGCAGGACTTCACAACCAGTAAGGGTCTGGCAACAACTAATGACAAACCATTCAATAAGAGGGAATGTGCCAAAAAGCCATTTTCTGCAAGCTGTTCTGCAATAGCCCAGACCTAATGTGTGTCACGGTACCTCGCAGTATACCAGCTAGCGAATTTCAATAATCTTTGCGCACTAGGCTTTAGAGTCTTGCATATCACAGTATGTGTATGAATAGTCACACTGCCAATGGATTCCTTAAAGTGGCTGTGACTGTCAGAGGTGTGTCAATTACAAGAAGACAAAGTACCATAGAAACACAAGGATGTCTGTCAAGTCTCAGCATCTGAGCAATAAATGGAATGAGATGAATGGAAGCAAAGCTATGGGAGTCTGAACCCAGTGTGCTTGGATTTCACTGCAAACATTTATCATACATATTTAATTGCTCCACTGAGACTGCATAGTGTTTTTGGAAAACTTCCAGGAATTACTTCCATTCCATTAGCATGCTTACAGTATGGATTTTACCTGACTTAAAAAGACACAATCTAAAATGTCTCAACTCACTGACCTGAACCATAATCTTGCTGATGTCTTCATTAAGTCTGCTCATATCCTGTCTTTCATCTCCCCCCTCAAATCAAACAAAATGGAAAAGTTTATGCCTCAGTGTATCTACTTTTTATGGCACAATTTTAAATCATTAGCCTCAAAGGATAACAATAGGATGAAAACCTACAGTTATGAAGTACCTAAAAAATTGTGTTTGAAATATTCATGATTTCATGTGGAGTAGATTTGCCCATTCCTATTCCTTGCTATTTTGTCTGAGGAGTTGCATACCTACATTTTTCTGACCCGAAGGCTGAGATTTTTCCTTGCAAAAAGGATCGGAAAAGTAAACCAGACTTGAAAGGCAGAGATAATCCTTTTTTCAGCACAATAAATTGCTCATTTGCAGCCTGCTGTTCACATTACGGAAAAAATAACAGGCAATACAAACAGTAAATTTTATATATACACATGTCCGTCATGCTTCCAATAAAGTAATGTTCTGAACAGATCAACTCTTATCCAAGTCTGATGATTAGGCAGAAATGGTGCTAATGTATTAACATAATAGATGGCATCTGTATGTACAATATGCCACAGTCAACCGGTGTCAAACACATAAAGAGACAAATGCATGCATTAAAAGTGTAAAATTGCACTCAGAACTCTGACCTACTTGTCTGTTGTCTAAGTTCTGACCTAGTTTGTATTTCTGACAAAAGAAAGTTTACATAGGACTCTAAGCACTTTATTACACGTACAACGTGATTTGAACACCACAGCACAGTTAATGGAATCACTGAATACTTTCCCCCTGTCAGTCCACCCTGATGAAATGGAATACGAATTTGGGAAAAAAAATACAGGGTCATTGTATAGGATGTCCACCAGGACATTTTTGAAAGGTGTGAGAGGCCTCGTAGCATTCAGCACTCAGCTAAAATCAGATTACAGTCAGTGCTCAGAATTTAAACCTCGAGGACCACCCAGAGGCAGCCCTGTTGAAGATGTTGGGTCACTCATCTGGACAGGGTCACGCCGCGCTGCTGTGCCAGCACTTTGTGAGATTACCACTGTCCCTGACACGCTGGCGGGGATGAGGGGGTTCAGGGATGCGAGCTCAGGCCTCGGGCCTACTCTTTCAGAAAGGTGCAGCGAGTTTGACCCTCAGAGACCTTGCAGCACTGATTGATCTCTCTCTCCGCTTCACTAATGAAGGCGGTGACACCGGGAGCAGGATGATTAACGGTGTTATTGAGTTTGCGTGACCTCACGGAGGTGCACGTCTCTACCCGCTCGCTGTCATAAACCCTCACCTGGACCACTGCCACTCTGTCAAATGCAGTTTTTACCTTTTACTCACACACAGAAAAAGCCAATGCTTCTGTTTTTACTGACTGTCTTCCATTCATAAACAGCTGTTTCAGCCCTGAGCTGTCGTATAGGTGACGGACTGACTCTGTAATGTGATGTAGAGCTCTTTATTGCAAACAAACCCCACAGAACATATTTCATTCAGATGGTGTACCAGAACAGGACAATTCTGTTGTTCCCCTGTTTCCAGAACCGTCTCGCTGCTTTCCCCCAGTCTGGATAGTGTTGATCCTGAAGCATCATATCAGTCACCTGATAAAAGAGAGAGTATTACAATGGCAGCATTGGTAAATCCAAGTATTGTATAAGTACAGGGTAAAGGCTGGAAATAAACATTTACATGTCAAGTAAAAAAAATGCTTCTGAAGTCAGTAGTTTATATATATTTGCATTTTGTGTGTTGAACACCTACAAGGTGTATCTTCCGACCTGTCAAAGAGAATCAAATAATTGTTTTGCATTTCTAACCATTCCTTTTCCATCAGTGTCAGTTATTAAACTAACGGAGCATGTCCTCTGGGAAAACAATCTCATTATTTTAAACTGGGACAACATCTGGGTTTATGATTCATAAAAATATGGAGAGTTGAAAGGTGATTGGAGCAAAGAAATCACTCCACCACCACACAAAACTGCAAACCATTAAATTTGATCAAATCGCCCTCCCTCCCTCTCTTTCTCTCTCTCTCGCTCACTGTGATAACTTCATATTGAAGTATTGAGCATGCCCAGATATGCTTTCTTGCTCTCTGTTCTGGCTTGTCAAACTGTAAGCAATTTGCTCTGCCTCGTGTTTAAATGTGGCACCAGAGATCATGCTCCTTCACAAACTATAAGTACAGTCTTTAGAGAAAAATGTCTTGGCCACTGTCTGTCAAACCGGAAAATGAGCTATCCAGTCTGGATATTTACAGGGCAGAGCAGGGGTATCATTTGGAGAATAGAGTGTTTGGTAATTAATCTGTCATCATGCCTCTTTTTCTTTCTCCCTCATTCCTTCCCTCCTTCCTTGGAGAAAGTGGTGTACAGTAATTATGGGCCAGGAGGCTAAGCCAGGGTCATAATAAAAATCCAATTACAGAGTATGTAATCATAGGCAGGCCTGCCAAGATATAGCATGGTTAACCTTATCACCTCAAGGTTACAATGTGTTTTTCTATTAAATTCCTGCATACAGATTGATTAAAATGTTCTAGTGTAAGACGTTCACAATAAACAGAATGATGGGAAAATAATTCAGAGCTGTTTGTAATTTCTTGACATTCAACCAACAAAACTATTTTTGAAAGGGACCCTTTCCCAGTCTATGATGCAGGTTGTTTTTGATATGGGATTGTTTTAACCCACAACTGAGTGATTACTGCCTTTCTAAAAGAGGACACATCACAACACAAGGTCAATGTGTCAACAGATCACTTCTCCTGGGAGAAATCCTTCAAAAACAGCAGCTTTATCGCACAATTCATTCTAGCCTTTTTTGCATCGGGTGTCTTGAAATGGGCATTTCCCGTCTGCCCATCAAACGGTGACACATGCTATATCTGCTCCCCCAGGAGTCGCGGAGTTCATCTTTTGAAATAATTGAATAAAGCTCCAGACTGTAATGTCTGGATTTTGCCGTTTTAGTCTGGCAGCCTGCACCCTCTCCACTGCACACAGAATGCTAATGCCCACGTTGTGGAGGCTTGTCAAGTTTACCACTAGGAGGTGTCAAACTGTTTTCAAGTTACAGGCAGTGAAATCCCAACAGAGTCCGTATCGTCTTTATTTTGACAAATTAAGAGGAAAAGGAAGGGGATTTGATGGGAGACTCTGTCAGGTTTTTAAGCCACAGCAGGAAGCCCCTTCCCACGCGTGTCTGTTTCCCCTGACCTTTCAGCTGCATTCCTGTGTGTCACCATTTCACTGCCTTCTGTCAGACTGCAGGACTGCCTGCTGCCAGTGAAATTGCACTTGATATTGGTGAGGTGGGAAAAGCTCTACTCGGAGGCAGGGGATGGTCATTTGAGGCGCTTTGTCCTGTATGAAAAATGCCCCTCCCCAACCCAAAAAAGTGTCCTACCATCAACAATGTGTTCACATTACTTGTCAGGAAAAAAAAGACAAATTCCCACCCTGAGTTCACAGACCGGAATATGGTGTCCATTAAGATTGTTTGAGAAAAAATGGACCTTGAAACGGTCTGCCTCCTCAAAGATTTATGGTACTAAAATGATGGTCATGTTAGATGTGGACTCAACGGATGCATTATTAAACCCTGACATATTGGCGTGTTTGATCATGAGCAAGATGGCATGCAATCCATTGCGCTGATGCAAAGTGCTTGCACAGAGTGAAGCGATCTGTCCTGAGTGGCTACAGGGAGGGCCATGTCAGTGGCAGCCATCTGTTTTGCTGGGTTTAGCACGAGGAGGGACACACACTCACAGACCCATGGGGAAGGGCAGAGGAGGAGGATGGCTTTGGAGAGGCTCACCATCCACGCTGTCACAAAATCCCCCATCCACGTTCCCACTGCTGCAATTTTCATGAAGCTCTCGTTCCTGATGCCCATGTACTCGGTCACTATGTGCGGACTGCGGAGGGGCAGAGCGAGAGAGTTGGAGAGGGGAAGAGGGAGAAAGAGGGAGAGCCAGATGAATAAAAAAGCAGGGAGAGGAAGGTGGATAGCAACTGATACCTGTCATGATGCTGGCTGTCACTCTCACTCAGATTCAATCCATTCCAGCAAATACAGCCAATACCTTCACCTCTCCAGTCTTTACTGCAGAGAAAGAGCAACTACGCCATACATATTTTCGTCTACAAACATTTCAAATTGAGAAAACAGTACACAGAATTTCCTAGTTACTGAACGATGCTTCAAACACATACTTTAATGTTCTAAAAGACCAAAGGTCATATGACTGAACATCACCATCTAGTATCACCTACATGAGAGCCTAGACACACATGTACATGTAATAAGTACTTATCACTTAATCATTATACCACAATTAATACATTGATTACAGAGTTGAGAAGAAAATCCACTCTACTTAAAGTGTTTACCCTTCTGCCAATGAAGCACATCTGTGTTTATGGGTCACATCATAGCAAAAAAACCCTGAACACACAAAACTAACATTTGCTTACTGCATACTGATTTATGACTCATTCATTAAAAAAAATTCTAATTTCTTATACAGCAGATTTTAAATCCTTGAATTTATTTTGAGCAACTTTTAAGCATGCAGTTTTTCAGTGGAATCACACCATAGTTCAGTTAGAGACCAATGTGTTATTTCAAGCAAATGATGTGCAACTGATATGGAACTGTACAGTATTACAAAACTTTGAAGTAACAAAAAAGAGTTGAATTGAAGGCAAGTTTTGGGTTAAGATGCTGAGTTAGAAACAAGCTTCAAGTTTTCGGTTGGTTTAGAGGGCAGTGTTGGGTTATCCATATACACTCTACATAAAACACAAAACTGAGTTCCATATTAATTATTTCATGGATCTGAAGATGTTACAAATTGGTTGCATATTAGTCACTTGGTTAAATATTACAGTAGACAGTGATATGACAGTAATCAAACTTCTAACATAACATAAAATATTACCAAATTGATCAATGCAGACTCTGCATTGGTTTTTTCCCGTGAATTCTTTCCCTTGAATTCTTTCATTTTTATCAAATGAACCTGAATTATGAATCAAACTCTAAAATTGTTTCACATGAGCAATACTACGAAGCAATAATCTCTGCATACAAATTACTACATACGGAGTCTCATGTGTATTTGTATGCCCCGTGCCAGATTTAATTTATCTTAATCCCTGGAAATAATAGGGCTCTTGAGTATGTATGTATGAGTAAGAGTGATCTGATTTCTGTCTACTCAGCAGAAACAGCGCATTCATAAAAGGTCGCGCATTAGCATTTGTAGAGGATCTCCACATGAAATTCTCATCTGTTGATTAAAAAAAAGAAAGTAGGTCACGCATGTGACACCAGGCAAGATGTTACAAATGAGAAGAATAAGGGAGCAAGGCTTCAGGAGGAGTGTTTGATCTAGCTGTTCCGCCTCAGGGGCACAGTGTCGAGCTCATGGTCCTTCTCTCTGTGCTGGGCTCATGAGCATTATGGGCTAGTGGAACCAGCTGAAACTAGCTTCCCAGCAGATGAATCCTGAAATTGTGAGTCTCATTAAGTGCAAAGTGTTTTCACTTTAATACACGCTGGTGTGTTATTGATTTTACATTCCTTTCAGTAGTTCACAGGTTTTTCCAAGGGATATATTCTCTGCGTTCGACTCCTTGCTTACTGTTTCACCAGAGATGGCATGCTTTTGCAAGTAGAATACTGTGCATGCAGATTTACTCCCCACACTCAAATATGTATATTTTATAAATATGAATATATGTATGTAAGGATAACATTTGAAATAAATATTTACTCTACAGAGCTGTGTAGTACATTACTAAAACATGCGATAGCGGTGAATACAGTGTTGCAGAGCTCCTCCAGTTTCGGCTGAAAAAATGAAAGGCGCGCCTGTTGTGAGAGCGCATGAAAGATTTAAAAAGCCAAATGCTCGCTGGTTTCCCCTCACGAAGCGTCGCGCGTCTGCGAGCCGGCGAGGAGCGGGCGAGGCGTCGGCACCTGCCCACACAGTCTCCGCACGCTGCGGGAGAGCGCGTCCAAATGCTGCCTCATTAAAAATTCAGTGTCATCTTTCACGCTAAATGGAATATGAATTGAGGGGGAGGCAAAAATGATTCCACACTCTGATTAGTTACTGGTTGGGGAGCTTGGCATTTAACATGAAATATGCAGTTTTGAATCGGAGGCAGGGCATTGATGTTGCAAGGAATTAATTGAATTACTTCCGTCATATATTCAACACCAGAAATAGAGTAAACTGCATCAAATAAGGATGTCTCGTGAGTAAATGGTAGTAATAATGATCGTAATAACGAGAGTATTTAACGAGAACGTAATTAACGAAAGACTGAGTTCAGTTTTTGATGTTTCCAGCGAGCCTGCTCACCTGGTAAGAAGCTGCAGCAGAGTGCCTGTGCTTTTCAGCTGCTTCATGGGTGATTTACTTTGTCACTTTCCCTGTCAATCTGATGTCCATCACCTGTGAATATTCCACACAAACACAGTGTCTCTTTTTTTTCCCCCCTTGGAGAGCCCCCTGAAGAATGGCATTTTCCTGGCAGCTGTAGATCTCACTAACAAGGGCTTGGACCAGGAGCGCTCCATAGCAAACTGCCAAATTTCGGCATGTAAGATTAAGCTATTCGCTTAAAACAACAATGCAACACACACAGCCTCCATGGATACTCCGTTTAGTGCCTAACAGCTACCTTACAGTGAGTGTTAGCGCTAGGGTGCTGGAACATTACTACTGCTTTGCTACTCTACTCCACCATCTGGCGTGAAACTGGGCTAGCTCTATGGTGGCGAGAAAATGACACACAGTATTGTGTGCAGTATGTGAACACAAGGGGGCAGCACCACTTTTGCATGGCCAACTACAGACATTTTCAGAATTTTTTTTTCACACTTCTGCTGTTTTTTTTCCTCTACACACCTTTTTGGTTAACAGCTCCTTTTTGCAGGAAAGCTCCCCTTTTTTATGCAACATTTTGAGTATGCATATGAAGGTAAAAGTATTCATGTAACCAGCTACCTACAGATGGCAGGGACAAGCCCAGCAGGAATTTCTCTGTTTTTACTGCTTTTCCCATTAGCTATGAACAAAGGTGTGCATATCCATACGGGCAGAACTGAAAGTAAAAGCATTTCATAATGCCATCAACACTCATGGCGCCAAAGCTAATGGCACCGGCTTTTATCTTGAACATGCTTTTCTTTCCTTGCAGTCATGAACTCATTTGACTGTTGAATATTAAAACATAAAACTTGTTGAAGTACAAGATGCAATTAGGCAGTGTGAATCCAATTACTATTCATGAAAGCCACTGACCCCAAATGGCACCTGTGTGTTTCCACACAGCCATGCTTCTCAATTTAAAATGTTATTAAACCACTGCAACAAGGGAGGATTATAAATCAAATGGTATCAATATCATATTCATTAGATTACACTGACAGGCCTTCATTGATGGAAATGTGAGGAGCATGGTGACTGATCACCTCACCCCACCCGCAACTATCCTTCTTGATTAGAATAGTGATTTATATCTGCATTAAGTCTAATAGAGGCCCAATACAACATGGAGAGCACAAGGGGTTTAATGATGGAAATAGGCCATTCGGCCCAGTTAAGCAGTCCTGTAGTGCTATAGTTCCCCGTAGCTTGGACTGGGCCCAGATTCCAGGGAAATCCCACAGGAGGTTGTTTACTCTATGGGAAATTGTGATCGATACATCTTGACTCCATCAAACGGTGGTAAATCTGCACCATAATTCATATTAGAGAGAGCACACCTCCTCCAAATGCATTGCACGTTTAATTGTACAAATGTTGGGTTTTGCACATCGCAGAGCTGTTTGGGGGGTGGAGGGGTGGGGGCATTTCACTGGCCATGATTAAAGGCAGCAGTTCCTGACTTATTCATGATCGGTAAAAATTTAATGACCTACAAGTCGGATGACCTAATGATGGAGTTCACTGTGGCGGAACATCAGTGCTGCAGCTTCATGCATAATCAAGACCAAATCTCTCACGAGGTCCGTGTGGAGAAATGGGCTGCACTCGCACTGCCCACTGCTGTTTGCAAGAAAATGCAAAAAAGAAAAGGCTCACAGAAAGTAAGTTGTTTAAGATATGCTCAAAAACATCACAGATTCAAAAAAGAAAATATAGATTGTGTTTTATGCTTTTTAGTAGTACTTGCTCAAATACCAGGGATTTTTATACCTTTAGCTTGCTCAATTGAAATTTGAATATTCCAATACAGTAAATGTTTGCTTTAAATTATCCTATATATAAAGTACACATTATCTTTTATTTGTCATTTTCAGTAATTTCCTGTGTGTGTGTGTGTGTGTGTGTGTGTGTGTGTATGAGTTTAGCTTCCATGTATTACTGTTTAATATCCCTGCAACTTATCATAAGATGATTTACACACCTGACACATTGCATCAGGTTGTGATAACAGAATAAATCAGCGAGTGCTGTGTTCTAAGCAAGCCGTAGTCCACACTCCCAACACCTGTCTTCCCATAAAAGCCAACAGAGCCTGGCTCCATATCTATTCCGTCAATAAAAGTGTGATTTAAGATAAGATTTCCATGCTTTATATCTACATCGCTGACACCGGCATGGGATCGTCTGCATAAACGGTGGAGGGGATCCAGCTGCGTCTCGCTGCTGTCAGGTTCTAAGGAAGCGTGCGCTGGGCCTTCAGCAGGTTTGGAATATTAAATATGGTCTCCTGCTGGGGGGCGTTCTGTCTTTCGAGATCCTCGTCTCCGCCAGACCTCGGAGAAGACGTCACACGGCGCCCCCTCCTGCTGAGAGCAGCTTGTGCGCCGCAGACACCTGGATGGCTTCCCCCTGCCGCTCTGATGCCTTATCTACAGAGCCATATGATTACAGGCTTCAAGCGCGGATGCGGTGGGCCACTCAGTGCAATACATATGAAACAAAAATAAATGCTATCTGACACTGATGAAACGCTTACCTGAGGTGACCCGGCAGCATCAGAACCTGAACCAAAAAACATGTATTCCTTCCTTCAGAAGGCTGGGAAATGGGATGAGCGGTGTGAAAAGCTACTGTGCTACTTTGCCGTGTGACATGCGAACCCCGATGTGGAGCACACGGGCGCCGAGGACGGCATCCCCGGCGTGAGATCGCACCTCCGCTCCCTGATTAATGAGCTCAGGTGACGCTTATTAACTTTGTGCCTCCACACTACATCAATTAACGCGTGAAAATGAAAAATTAGCATATGAAAGCAATTCATTTTTCATGAGGAACAATCGGAAGCCATACTGAAAATTTTCAAAATTCAGCTTGATGACACTTTGACGCATAGACAAAAAAACAAGTTCACGTGATTCTGGCGTATGTCAATGAATGGGGCATTCAACACCCAGAGCAGAGGCGTTAATCAGATCTCCAGCTGATAAAATCAGCCTGTGCCTCCTCATCATGGCCTTCCTCTGGGAAAATTGCCTCTGGTTTGGAGCACAACTTGCACACAGCTAAAATGAACTAAATATGCTGTATTTCTTTCTGAGAGGACATTTAATTAGCCAAGTGAATAATGGAAACTATGGTCACTTGGAAGACTAAGGCCAATAAATGATGTGATTAAATGGAAAAACAACTAGATTACAGAAAATGTAGAGGATATTATGGGACTCAAGGGCTCAGGTTAGCTGATTCCCAACATTATGGGTGTTACCAGAGATACCAGTACAAACAGACAGTTTAAGCCTGATTTGGTTAACTTTGTAAACAACATCCTTGGTAAACAACATCCTTAACCCTAAAACAGTATCAGTATGGATACATTTGCAGGTCAGGTGCAACCTTCACTTAGCACCCTGTGAGTCCATTAATAGTATGCAAGAATGCATTGCTCATGAGGGTGAGCTCTTATTCTAACACATAAAACTGTCATGAGGCCCACTCTCCCATTTATTACTTACCTCCTAAGGCTAGTAAAATATCTCAGTAAGTCCACAAGCCACTTTGTAGTCATTGCAGGATCAAACCACATATTTCGCATTAATGCAGCTGCATGCGGTCTTATCATTCTGCCTAGTTCTCTTGCTCTCTCTGATAAATGACCACGTTTTAGCACATAATTTCAACAGTGTTCACCCAATGTGGAACTCGAAATAGAAGTTCAAAACAAGCTATGCATTCCAATGACTTCCAGTGGATTTCTGCTATTCAGATAGTTGGATCTATCATCTGTTTAAAAAGACCCATAACTGTCTAAAAACTTTGCATTATTGCATATCACAAAAGATGTATTCACAGTCAAAACAATGGTCTTTTCAGTTTCTGAAATGTTTCAAACTAAATGGACATTCAGAAGTGTTTGCTGCCTCTTTCAAATGGGCCCTACATCAAGTTTGACTTTAAAAAAATGCCAGGCAGAGCTTCAGAAATTACATTTTATGTGAGGCTGACAGCTTCAGAGTTGTAACAACATAATTTACAGCACCTAGCTTGTCAAACTGGGCTCTATCATAGAATGAAACTGAGCTGCTTTCAAACAAGTTAATGGTCAAGGCAAGGTGTATCAAAACAGTGGGAGGAAAAAAAATCACCCACCCACCCACACACTCACGCACACACTAAATCCTTTTATAGATTTATATTCATCTTCAAGTGCAAATGAGTTACCATAACAGCCTAGTTGCCACTCAAGAAGGGAGAAGTGAGCAGAGAAACAGCAGTGTGGCTTTGAGGGGCAAAGAGAGAGAGATGGGCCTTCCGAGATGTTTCTCTTCTCAGTTATGTTTCTGTTAAGATTCTGTTTGGAGGCTTACGAACCACTCGGCCACAAACAAAAAAGCTCACCAGGGATTCTGACTGCCAGACGTAACTGAGCTGAAACGTAAAGTACCTCTAAAACCAAGAAATGCGTTTTGCATTGCATTTACGGCGGTAGGTAAGGAGCTTAAAACATTTCCAGGTTTTTAGGGCCGGTGATATCTGCTCTCACAGCAAATGTCAGTGTTGAAATGCATTTAAAAGGAGGATAAAAATGCCACAGTGTCTGCTTTTTTGTTCCTTTCTTAAATCCAAGGCTTTTCAGTTGATAGCAAAATGACATTATTCCATCTTAGAGGCAGAGAGGAAACTATTGCAGGACTTACACGAGTGGCAGACAATAAAGGGATCACGTTAAATGGAGACAATGCTCTTTAAGCGTGGCTTAATCCAGCTCAGGAGGTAATTCTAAATGGATACAGTGATCTGTGGGTTGAGCTCGGCCACCCCCTCCCCCCTGCTGCCTGAACCAGTGATGACAGGAACACAGGCCCCAAATACAGCTGAAGCGCTCAGCTGGAGCAGAGTCCCAACAGAGTCCTCCAATCTCTCCCACCAGAAGGCCCCTCCTAATTGGCCATGATTAATGAGAGGTCTGTAAAAAAAGGCCCCGGTCTTAATTAAATAACAGTGACTAATTAGGGTGTGATTTATGCTGATAATGGCAATTTAAGATGTCAGAACGGAGCTCCACGGTGTGAGTCAAGCGCTGGCATGAGTGCCAGCATCCCAGAGCGGTCACAGTCCCCTGGTTTAACACAACAGGCCCGATCTGACGGGTAAATTAAAATGCAAATGTCCCAGATGTGAGCCCGGGACTAACAAGTGCAGGTTATTATGATGTGTGATCAACAGTGGAGGGCTTTCGCGGCGTTGGCGGCCGCGGGGGTGTGGGGGTGCTTTGTTCTCGCAGGGCCCCTTGTGTTTGGAAACCTCAGAGCTCCGTTTAAATGGCTTGTAAACATCACGGCCTTGCATTTGAAGCTGCGCCCTTGCTTCTGTTGGTGCTCGTCTGCCGCTAAATGGCCACGCATGCATTTGTATATGAAGATTCAAACGGGTTGTGACTGTTGCATAGTCACGTTTGTACCTTCATACATGCACATACACACATGTGCACACACACCTAACATCATAAATATGGATGCTTTGTTTGCTGGGTTTCTCACTGTATGTGAGGACTTTGAACATAATGCTTAGAGGTGAAAACAATTTAACCGGTGCGTTAAAACGGCCCCTAAAATCTTTTGTCTCCGATCAGTGTTTAAGTGGTTGGGTCTGTTAGACACCTTTGGTAACATGTCCTGGTTTTTGGAGAACGATGTCATATCTATACATAGTTTTTCTCTTTCTGGCTGCATTTTGTGCACTTGCTGTTCTGCTTTCCTGTTCCAAAGTGCAATGGTACTGAGATGGTTTTCAATGCATGCCATAAATGGGTGTGAGTTTGTGAGTGTGGACAGAGAGGTGTACAAGAAATGTCTTAGATCAGCATCTATGACATGTTTATTATTCAAAATCCTTTGTTGCATTACGCCTCTTGACAACCTCTGCATTCAAAATATTTATAAAGTCCTTTTCCATCAGGCTACATGAGTAAAGCGCTAAGCCCGTTTGAATAAGCATTTTAAGTGCTTCTGGCTGCTTGGAAAGGTCAAAGGAAAGAAAAGGAACAGTAATTAACAGATCGACAGGGTAAAGGGCTCTGCAGAGTGACAGCAGGACAGAGGCTGCACACGCACTCAGACCCCATCACCACCACAGAGAGCTGTGAGACAGGCACAGTGTGGGACACCTGCAAGGGGCCCTGACACACCGGGAATTCAATCAACATTTGTCCTTAACTTGGACTCACAAATAATTGCAAGCGGAAGTTTTTTTTTTCTTTTTTCAACTGGCATCAGATCTCAGCCATATGCACAAATAGCACAGATGCACAACCTTCAAAAGGTTACGAAAAAGAATGCCGTGTGCTCCTTTCAGATTTAAAACTCTCAGTGACACATTCAACGGCAAGGATAGAAGAGGCTGCATATTGTATTCACTTCCTGCACTTCAGCAGAATTACAGTGATCTCATAGCTTTAAGGGAAATCCAATACATTTTGGATGCGATTCAAAAATTTTTTACTGCATTGTCAGTGCTGGAATGCCTCCATCTTCCCTACGCTTTTTGCTGTATTTTGTCCTGTTAGGTGCCTTACAGCATATTCTGGAATGGGTCCCAGAGGAATGTGACTGGAGTTTACAGGGTTGCCAACATCAGTGATGTGACACTAATCACCTGTGGCAGACGGAGACACGCAGAGACGAGGGGGACAGGTGTTATCAGTCACTGAGGTGGTTGAATAAAACGTTCTAAACCACAGTGGTGAAATAGTCCGGCACAGAGCTATGGCAGTAGAAAAGTACACTGCACCCTGGGCTCCCACTCACTTTGCCACAGCGCCACCCACCTGTTCAGGGTAAGCACGTGCAAATTTAAATCGTGGGGTAATGTGGGTAGGAAACGTGACCAGAAGTTTACAGGTTCAAATCCCCCAGTGGAACACCTCTATTGCAGCCATTCAACAAGGAACTTAATCTGATTTGGACAATCGGTGAATGTCCAACTGCATAAACGTGCAATGTGTAAGAGTGTTTACTTACTAAATATTAATACAATGAAAGGATCACTGTGGGGTTGAAACCAGCTTGATGATGATTAAGTGGACTGACAGTTTCCCCTGGCTCTAGCTTTACTTTGTTAGAGAATTATCCATTAATCTGTTGGGCCAGATGTGCGTCTTTTTAAGAGTGCAGTTTTACTGTGTGCAAAATGGCTTCTCTTCCCTTTGCCATCGTTGTAAGTCAATATGAAACCTACAAAAACCCCCATTTCATGCCCACTGACACTAGGATGCTCGACACATCAACATGGAAAGGCTGCATAGAAGCTATAATTATTACATAGCAACTGGTTATGGCATGAAAAAATGGCTGTCAATGCAAGCTTATTGTCTGGTCTGTGATTGCTGTTTAATCGCTTGAGTGGTAAATATTTTGGATACTTGAATTATCATTAGTGAAGAAACTTCTGAGAGAAAAACAAAAAACCTCTTGGTCAAAATTAGTTCACCTATTGCTCAGCGGCACTTCTGGCCTTTACTGGAGAATGATGACCTTCTCCATCCCCATGGACCTGGTCCACTGGGCCCCTCTGTCCCCATATGAGGGATGGATTCTGGTGGCCATGCTCAGCTGAGCGTTTCCATTCCACAGCGGCCCGGAGGAGCGCCCATGATGGATGTCACTGTCACTGCGGTGACCGGAGTGAGTGATTGGGTGATTACACAGCCGTATCCCCTGCCCTGTGTAAGAGCCATCATCTTTTCTTTTTCTGGAATTGCTTTTGTGTAAGCAGCATTATGTATGCTGGAGTGTTTGCTTGCCACTATCACGTATGGGTTTGGTAACACACGCCTTATTGCCCACATGCTAAGCTACTGTCATCCTTCGGCCTATTCTTTTTGGAGTCAACGCTTCCCTCAGGTAGTTTAGCTGTTATGTAGCAAAACAGAAAGCCAGAGAGAAAGGATTCATATATACAGCTGGAGGACAGGGTTGGGTATTTATAATAACCAGCTAACCTTAAAGCGATAGAGTCATTAGGACACATATTAAAAACTAGTAGGTGGCAGAAGACATGAAATAATGTACATACTGAAATGATTAAGGCAGTCATAGTTTGGTGGGGGGAGGCAGGAGGTGTAGCCATCTTGGCTCATGACAAGGTCACCAATGAGCCAAGATGGCAGGTCCTGTATTAATGTTTTCTGTCTCTGGGGGCTATATGGAGCCTGATGGTAATTGTTGAGGACTGCCCGTGTTGACGATGGGGCGTCTGGGTGATTGATCGGAGCCAGAACCCGGCCGCATTCAAGCGGGACAGGCTGATCAATCAAGCAGTGAACTCTGAGGCAGAAAAGGGGAACCGTGAGACGCTTACCCCATGTTTCCTGCCATCAGGAGGAACAGATTGTAAATGTGCGAGAAGATGAAGAGGAAGAGGATGGTGCTGAAAAACATGGTCATCCAGGAGCCATGGTCCTCTCGGAACATCTTCAGGCGCAGGTATCGACCTAAGGGCACAAGGAAAAAAGTCATTAACTGGGGGAAATGCACATTGAAATTGCATTCGCGAAGCATTCTCTCAATTCCTCTCTAAACCCCGCAGGTGCGAAGAACCAAAGATGAAAGGCTATAAAGAGTGCAAATAAACCGCATCTTTTTTCAGAAATGCACTTGTGAAATTGACATAACTACAGGAAATTTCAAAGAGTGGCTTCCCCTCCACTATAAATATTTTCCGACTCAGTGTGGCGAATCAAACCTGATTAAAAGTAAACAACAGTTTATCTGAACCTGGCATAGAAGCTTTACCTCCACTGACTTCATTACCTGCTACAGGCCAGTTATGTGAGGTCAGTGTGTTGAGATGGACAAGAGCACTGCTGTTGGTACCCAGTAGCTTCAAGGCTAATCTTGTTTTTTTTTTTAACCTTGTGACTGAGTATTACAATATCTCACATTAATCAAGGGTATGACTACCCTCATCACTACTCCTGTTATAATGAGGTGACAGTGGGTCATGTCAGTGATGACTGCTGTAAAATATGTAAATCCCTATAAAACATATGCATAGCTATGTTTCAGTTACATTCATTTCTAATGCCAAAATCTGCTATGATTTCCCCTGATAGGTCGTTTTCCACCTAGGGCCAACTGATCAGTTCTGCACTGCACGATGTCAGTCCAATATTAGATTACTGAGCTGTAGAGAGTGACAGCTGCCACAACATGCGGCAGATCTCGTCCTGTGTACATAACAGCACAGTATCAAAAACCTATTTGCAAACAGCGAGCGCTTTCTTTGTGAAGCGGGTCAACACAAAAGCATTTAAATGAGCGGGCTGGTTGTGCTCTATTTGGAAACTACTGCGTATCTGCACAATTATTCTGACATTTGCATTTAATGTTGTTTTGTCCAGAATTCAAATTACAGGGTAATATCTGTCTGATAACATGCAATGAGCGATGACTCAAAGTGCCTGCTAAAACAAATAAGTGTTCTTACTCAGCCTTACATGACTATTTCCAACAGGTTTTACACAAAGATTTTACACTGTCTGTCCCTTATGTACACTGAGGTAAAACCATTCCACGAATCAGACACCAATGAAGATGTCGTTAACACCTAATCAAATTTTTAAAAATATATTGCAAATCAAAGTTGGTTAGCAAAGCTAACAGACTTTTTAATATTCATTAAGTTATAATTACAGCACGGGTCTAATTCAATGCACCATGGCTAATTAGCAAATGCGTGATTTAATATGCAGACTATAACAGCCCACACTAGCTTCAAAGGTCAAACAATGTTAGCACTGAGAGCTGGAGCTGCCCATCTGTCAATCGGGGGATAAACTGAAAATCCATCCTCACGGCTGTCCCTAAAATCATTCCAATAACAGGGTAAGACAGAAGGGCATTATAAATTCACAGCTTTGCAGCAGTGATAAAGCCAGGCTCCACACATCTAGTTATAAGTGTTGCTTGTATTTGTTTTTAGTTCCAGGGTATTAAATGTGATAGAAGCATTCAGTTACTGTTTTTAAAAGTCCATCAATGTCAAAAATTGGTGTCAAGCACAGCTTTACACAGAAGGTATGCTGAACATTTTTAATATATCGGCTCATAGAATGGTTTTTGCAAAGTGGATATTATATTGTAATATATCTGAGTTCCTGCAAGATTCAGGAGTGGTTTAGAATGAATTTTTATGAGGTGTCGTGTTTTGCCATTTATATTCAGTCACTGTGCTAAAAGCACCCTGGCAGTCAGTTGTCTCACTCCCTTTGGCATCCACTACTCTCCCTCCCTCAGTTCACACAAAGCTTTCCGATTCGTGTTTTTCCTGAGTCCAGAGCCCCCCTCTGGACGCGGTGCGCACTGCGCATGTTTGTTTTGGTTACCTCACCCGGACCCACCTGCGGCAGGCGCAGCTTGAGTTATGGCCCCTATGAATTTTGTGACAAGGCTGCCTCGCTGTTGACACACGTCCTGTGGCACGACGTGATTGGTCCATTTATTTTCCCATTAGGGGAAGCCAACTGCTCTGAAATTGCCTGACGCGCTGCTCGCTCCCAGCTTCCAGTTCTTTCCATATGAAAGGTAACTGCTGGGATTTACAGCACGCGCTGCAGTCCTGGAGTGCCATTTCACCACCGTATTAAGTATTCCATTTTTCATTCCGTTTCAACCTGGAGTATATACGCGCGGAGATACCCATTAAAGGACAGATTTTCCTGTATGCTTTAACAACTGTAAAACTGTCTATACAGCGTGAGCTGTCCTAATTTGACCATCTCCACAAACTGTGGACTTTAAAGAGAACAACAACTACAGGAGAGCATGAGATCCCTGCGAACTGTGTCAGGCTGACCGGTGATTGGCAAACGCGCCAGAACGCCGAGCCTCGTGCCCAACGGTCCCGCAGCGTGCAGGCTGCAGCTCGCAAGCTGTGCTGGGCCTTCCCATTCCTCCCCGCACGAAACGGTTGCTCGCCGGTGGGAGAGTGACAGATTACTGTGTCATTTCCACTGTGTTGCCGGGCCTCTGTGGGTTCGGCTCCCTGCACTCAATCAGCACCCTGCGCAGCCCCGCTGGAGAGACGCCGCTGGAGCCCAGCCACCGGGCGTTGTCATTTGATAATTGCTTTGTCTCCGATTTCTTTGACACCTGCAGGTGTAATATGCAAATAATGCACTTTGAGGACACTGTTTACCATGGTCAGATTTAACACAAGTTATGCCAGTTTATTCCAGGGGTCAGAGCTGGGAATGTGCTTCAGGCACAACGCCTTACCAGTTTTGAATCATCAGACTGTTATGAGGAGCAATAATGCTCTGGCCTTTACAAAGCCAAACCTTTCAGATTAGGCTGTACACAGCCCAAATGTACACAGCCAGAATGTAAGTTACATTTTTTTTTTTCTATTGCAATCCCTGAAAGAAAATTGAATTGACTTGCACGGGTGAGTTTAATTGCTTTCAGCGCCGACGACAAACCCCAGCGTGTATCCGAGCATCGCAGTTTAAACGCCCAGCCTGCCCAGCGCAGGAAGCTCTCTGAGGTAATCTGCGTGGGATTCGCCATGGTGACTCAAGATCATTCAGCCTTCTGCTGTGAATCATCTCACCTTCCCGGCTCGGAGGGCCCCGATGAGGCGTGATTCATGGCCGCCGCTGCCTCTGCAGTGGTTCGGCCCGCCACCGTCTGCGCGCCGGGGACACGCACGGGTCCCTGCCCGGCCACTCGCAAAAGCTGGGGCCACGGAGAGGTCTTCATGTCTCATGGCCTCCGGTTTTACAAAACCGGCCTCATTTGACATATAAATGCAGCAATCATTTTTCGAACTGTGCTTTCTGCTCCACGTACATTTAGTTCTTCAGTACAAAAACCCACTGAATTAATTATTCCATTTAGATCTGTGTATATAGCTACACTTCAGTTATGAATCCTCTTTACCCTGCACATATATCTAGAATAATCAGATAGTAAACATAGGAGCTGGTGCTCAGATCAACCATTAAATACTTGTAGATGTCTCCATCTAGTGGTTGTAGAGAGGAACATGTACAAAGTCCTGATACAAGTTTCATTGGCTTATTTACACATATTGTATCCACTGTTGAATTAACTTGTATTTAACATTATTCCTTTATCTTAAGTCCTTTTAAATTAAATTTGTTTCTGTAAAATCTAGGACCTTGTATTTATTTGGTCAAGAAAACCATTCAACTATAGTGCTGTACAAAAGGCCTGTGTCCACTTTAAAACAAGTAGTTTTGCAGGGACCCAAGATTATTTACAGTAATCACTGAGGAAACTACCAAAACCCTTCATATCTACAAGTATTAAAATCAAGACTTAATTCCTTAAATAATTATCCCCAATACACAGACTATGTATCACTCCATGGAAACCACTGTGATGATTACTGATGGGACATTGTTATAGAATAGAGGCTAAAATGCCATAAATTGCACAAGTTTCATGTCAGCTCATTGGTCGTTACACTGAGAAGCACTAAATTTTCAACACAAATAATTTAATCTCGCAGTTGCAATTACAGGCAAGACAGTTGATAAAAAAAGTAAGAAATTGCATTTCCTGTTCAGGACTGTTCAAAGTCACAGCAGGCAATGTTTTCTGTTTGGACACACCCAACCACTTTAAATGCTTTCCCTCAGAGGTTCTGAGGTCAATTAAAACAATTTTAAACTGTTACATATTTGGATGACACTTACTAAAATTCAAATTCAAACATCGTAATCATTATCTAATCAACACCCTTATTTAGAATGTTAATGAGTTTGAGCACTTGGAGCCCGTTGTACAGCACTTTTAAGCACTCGGAGTCCATTGAATGTATAATATCCTTTCCATGCCTGGGACAAATGGAACTATTTTAGAAAACCTGAATCAACATGCTGTCAGTGCTGGTATAGGAGCTAGACAGCGGTGCTGCTGTTTCTGAGCACAACTTAGACTCTGCCTGCAGTTCTTGGAAATCATGCTTTGCTCTCGAAGGTTACATGCCTCAAGACAACATGGATGCCCGGCAATGTATTTCTGCTGAACGCAGCCTCATGTGACTGTGTCACTGTTCGGATGCTGACTCTGCTTCTCGCCATCTGTTTCAGCCAACAGAAGTCCTACCTGAAGGACACTCAGACCTTCTGCTTTGGGAAAATATCGGTTATCATAAAAAATGAGCTTCTTCCTGGACCCTGATCAGCTCGGTGCTAGTGCAGTGCATTGTGTCCCTTCCTTTCCTTAAAACAATTGGAGAAGAGTTGCCTGGCTCTTCTCTGGCTGGAGTAGTATTACTGCATTCCTGTTCCTTGCATCCGTTCCAGATTTATTTGCCAAACCTACATCAAACAAACCTGGCAATGTGATACCTTGCATGGAATATGTGCCATCCGTTCCAAAACCACATCCATTATATGGACACTCATTACAATGTGTTGCCTTTTTGCCCATTGCTAGCAACATATAACTTTTTGTAATATGTGTCGTGTCTAAACTATCTAAAGGTAAGAGGGTGGGCTGCCATATTGATGACACTGGTCAATGAGCAGGTGACCCCAGGTGCAGGTGTACTCTGTGTGTCACTGAGCAGGTCTCTGGACTCTGTCCACTACCCTATAGCCTAAGAATGTCTCCAGAAGGCAAAGCTCCTCACTACAGTATGTTGCTGTGGACTGGAGCAGTGACAGATGTAACTTTGTCACCTATTCCATTAGGAGGAACAGTTGGAAATTAGGGTGAAAATTAATGATTTTTTTTTTTTTTTCCACAGTTGTTGATGCATGGAATAGCTGTAAGACCGAGTCTGACACAGCGCTAGATACACTCTAAAAAGAGAAAAGAATGAGCCTGGGCTGAATAGCCGGTTCTTGTCCTGTCTTGTCTTGTTTTCTGATTGTCCTGTTTTTTTCTTGCTATTAAAACCGCATAAATTGCATGTGCGAGACCTTGAAGTAATGATGCTATGATTTTATATGTAAGACGCCTCACGTGATGCATTCCTCATCTGATCTGCATTCATGGTTTAAGTGTGGATCTTTATGTGCTGGCTATTTGAGGCAGTTCAGGTGAAGTGGCTTGACTTATGGTTACAAGAACATTTAAACAAACCTGTTCAAATATTGCCCTGTGATGTGGTGATGTGCTCGATCTAATGGATTCGATAGAGAACAGCCAGCGGAACAGACCATCCCCCCTCTCCAATGCCAGTGTACCTAACTGCAACTTCTGTGAAACCACACAACCCATGTTGACTGACAGTCCTCTCCTTCATGCTGGGGACACAGAGTCCTAACACCAGTGTTAGAGGGGGGCCTGTTTTCAAATGTGAGGTCACGGGCTGAGGTCCTGCTGCATCGGTGCACTGTGTCCCCAGGAGTGATCGACTGCTCCTGACTCCATCTCCCCTCCGTCACCCTTTTGGCTGTGTCACTAGAGTAAGACATACAAGCCACAGGGACATAAACACAGTGACCCCCCTGGGCTTCCAAAAGAAGGACGAATGATCAATGAGCAAACGCTCCAGTGACTTGCGACCATGGCTGAGCGCAATAAAGATAAATCCGAGCTGAGGCGTCCAATGGGAGATGGTAACATTTACTGACCCCTGCGGTTGGCTGTTGAGGATTATTGAGGAAGCTGGCCTGAAACAAGTCTAGAAATAAATGTGAGTGTTGTGAAATTCTTGAAAGGCTAGTGCAATATTGTATGCACAAAGCAATATTCCAAGGGTAAAAGCACATGTTGTGGGTGCCACAGGCTGCTGGTCAATCTTTCCCTCTGTGAACAACAAAAGATGAACATACTGAAGGAGGATCAACCAGTCCTCCTTTCACAATCAAACAGTCTCATTTGTCATATTAAAACCAAAGTCATATATCAAATGGCTTGCATTGCTTTTTAGTAAAGTTCTTTAATTCTGCTTCCTCTGGCACTGGTATAACATTCAAAAAAGATTCATAAGTTGGAAGAATGCCAGAGAGGAGCAAGAGATTCAGCTGAGAGAAAACAATTTACCATGAAAAGCTGATCATTGACAACCCATTTTACTCTCCCTATGAAGATGAAAGGAACATCAACATCCAGTGTGTGTGGACACAAAAGCCGCACATTAGCAGAGGCCTGGAGCATGTGGGCTGAACAGATACAAACTGATGGGAGGTTACATAACTACACTCTAACTGCACTCCACAGACCGCACACTTCTGCTACCTTTAGTCAGGTGCCCTAGTTAAACATCCCTTCTGGATAAAAGCATGACCCCTCTTTGTGGTGTCAAATGAGATCGCCGGTTTGTAAATCACTCATGCAACACAAAGCGGCCCTAAAATCAAATCATTTCTTTTTTTCTGATGCTGAAAATTCCAGCAGTCATGTAGATGCATCCAGAATTTTCAGTTCCCTTTTTCACAGACATACTAACACACAGACAGACAGATGGATGCAGATTACATAACCTCAACCCCAGCCACCAGTGGCAAAAGTTCCAGCTGCCTCAGTTCATTATGCCAAATGTCTAATGAAGCCCTATATCTGTGGTCTGAGAAGTGTCTAAAACAGATGATGCCAATGTGCTATCACCCTATATGGGCAGCTGTCAGCTCTTGTACTATAGGAACCAAGCAAATGATAACCAGGGTAGTGTTGGACTGAGGAGTTGAGGAGATAGTCACAAATGTGTTGTGTATATGGGTGGCAGTGTACCATAGTGGTAAGGACTTGTACCCTGGTTACTTTTAACCTGGTTCCTGGTTCGATTCTCTGCTGGGGCACTGCTGCTGTACCCTTGGGCAAGGTACTTAACCCAGAATTACCTCAGTAAATATCCAGCTATACAAATGGGTAACATGTAAAAAAAAAAAAAAAGTAACCTATATAAGTCGCTCTGTATAAGAGCGTCTGCTAAATGCCAATATTGTCAATGTAATGTATTGTAATATATGGTCAGATGAGAAACACCATAAGCAGATAAAGAAGACATATCTTGAGAAAGAAGGAACAGGTCAGAGGACCATTCAACCGATTTCATATGTCTCCCTCTACTGGCATAAACACCTTTGGTGCTCAAAAAAAAGGGCGCTGTAACTGCTAGTGATTCTTCTCTGGAGTGCCCGTGCAATGCCATTACTCTTGAAAAACCAGCATATTACCTAAGACAGCATTGAAATAGAAGATAGTGCAGATTAAAATGCAGGTCAATCTAATATCCCCCTATAAAAAAACATTAAGAGAGAAGGACATCCTCGCAGCAATATTCTATCATTCACTGCAAAAGAGTAACTCCGGGGTAATGGATGGAAAGATCGATTCCATTGCTTAAGTATATTTACCTGGAACAAGTGCAATTGTGTGCAGCGTCCTTGAAGGCACGGATGCAATATCTGAAATCCCATTTACAATGCTAGACACATGTACACAGCTCTTACCATGCTAGTGTAATGGCATGTGACAGAGCCCAGATGGCAGCCCTGAGGACACACTGAAGGAGCAGGAAGAGTGCGGTCAAACAAAATGAAATCACGCAAGGGCTCGTATCGGCAGTGCAATTTCTGCAATGGAATCACATGGGAATCAGACGTGACTACAATGAATTCCTTTCGGAATACACTCACCATAGATTAAGTAACGACATCTGTAAGAAATTCAACGTGCAGCACATCTGTGCATAGAAGATGTGTGCAAATGGTCTGCTTCATCCAAACATATTATAAGGGTCATGTAGATGTACCCGCTAAGCGGCTTACTTTCATCAACCTGACAAAATGTACAGCTATGCCACGGCTTTGTTTTAATTCCACTGATTATGGAACCCTTGATGCAGATAAAATGAGAAGGTTCAAATCCATTTCTCGCACACAGAAAAGAAGAGGCAGTCTGAAATTTCATTACCCTGATTGTGAATATAGTGTTCCGTAATGAGAACTCAGTTTAAAGGTGTGCCGTGGTGAGATGGGGCAATAAAGGAAATACTTACAGAGCACATAGACCTGCCTAGATCAGGGCCAAAAGAATGGAAATGTTTCTAATGTTTTGAATGAGTTTAGGGTGCATTATTTGTCAGCAGGATAGGGCAGGAGAGGTTAGGGGCCAATCAGTGAGCATCATCATGCATAGGACTTGTAATGATGATCACCGTGTGTTTTGCAGGAATGAGCAATGTCACATCTGACATGCGTCCTCAGCCGAAGTCCAACTGCAACAATGCATTTATGCCAACTACATTTGCTGATCACTGAGTTTTCATACCAGAATTGTGCGTGGGATTTTCGCCTGGATCCTTCGGGTGGTCTGTGTGGATACTGGTGGATTTTAACCGCGATAAGGTCGAAATCAGCCGGGAACGTGAAAGACATCAATCCAAGTAGGGGGCGAAGAGCAGCACATCACGTGGTGACAGCGGGGGCGGTGTGCAAGACGCCGCTGACCGTAATGGAATGTGACTGTATTGTTGTCAAACCCTGCGAAAATCGCCCGTTGGTGTGGAAGGCATGTGATGCTTTTTCACAGCACCCTGCTTTTAGATGACAGCATGTCCATTGGCTGTGTTTCTAACTTTAAGTGTTGCTGAAAAACATGTCCTACATGGATTTATTAACCCCTTCCCAGTCATAATAACTCCACATCTATCCTTAAAATTTTTGTAAAAATGCAACAGAAACATGGCTTATTATACCATTATTGCTTTCTTACTTCACACTTTATAATTATATGCTCAGATAACAATATCATTTTCAGTGAGAGTCTATCAGTAATTACAAACTGGTAACACATCCTCTCAAACTCTTAGACAGCACCTTCTGTTCTGGAGATCAACATCCCATGCAACACTGATATTAGCAGAGCAGGAGCAGACAATAAACAACTAAAAAGCATTAATAAATAATGTTGCAGGAAATGAGGTTAGTATTCTCTCCACAGGCATATGAGAAAAGTACAGAGCAGAGAGCATACAGAGTGACCCAGGCAGGGCCTGCTTCCTTAAAGATGCAAAGATGATATTTAAACAAAGAAAGCCTGAAACACTGCCCTGCACGGAGTGGTGAGCAGGCCAACACTCAGAGGGTGGGACTGCTGAGTGCCCCTAGAAGCATGAGGGGCTACCCTTAACCCGCACCGCATGTCATCTCTCGCACTGATCCCAATTACTACTGCACCCTGGGATCATTAAAAAAAAACATCGCTCATTACACGCCACTTCCTCCGCTCTTGCATCAAAGCAATTCATTCTGCAGTGCAGATCTGAAGCATGACTGCAGCCGAATGTAAACAACGCATATAAGCTGGCCTATTGAAGATGGCACGCTGCTTCCAAGCTTCTGACAAAAGGACACATACCCCGTGGGAAGGAGTGGTAATTAACTGGAAAATGGGTGGTTGTGGGGTGTAGATTATCTGGGTCATGGAACGAGGATATGTAGCCTACATTTAAAGGAAATTGCACTCTAACCACGCATTGATTTGTTGTGACTTGTATTTTCTGTGCGCGCTGATTGGAAACCACTGCAATCTTCTTTAAATAAGTATCGTGGTGACGCATAACATGAGACGTATGAGAAATTAAGAGCTCGAAAACGCTCCATATTCCACTGAATGAGAGCTCCAACTGTTCGCTGAATTGGGCACACTGGCCTGCATGCTCATGGTGCATGATACAGTAAATAATGTTTCACTCGGATACAGCCTGTGTGTGCATCAACAGTGCTTATGTTATGCTGTCTCTCTGTTTGCCATTATATAACAGCATTACCAAATGTTGTGCTGAACTCTTGAGCCCACACACACATAACTGTACACCATCTGTTCTCTGCACTGTTCAAGACTAAGGCTTTCTGAAGTGCATCACAGTCACCTGGCTACACTGAGAGATCTCTGCTTCTCTCTGGAGGGCAGCAGGGGCCAGAGAACATTAACTGAAGCACACTGACCTGTACCACCTTAACATAAGGCACCGCTAACATAAATGAGGCTCATATAATATTTAAATGCCCCTCTGTGTCACGCTGGAAGCGAAAGAGCAAACTTTTTTATAAGAGTGTTTGCACCGAAATGTGTAAATCATTCACTAGAGCTCTGATTTATTCTGACGGTAAAAGCTGATGGTGAAATATGCCCTCATAAAACATTATTGGACAAATGAAAACAAAAGATTTAGACTGATGGGATGAGAGAGAATT
>CM032897.1:13013989-13096489 GCA_019176425.1 Megalops atlanticus
GGTTGGATATCAGTTACCTGCTTTGTAATGATGATGTTGAGCTATGCTTCCCATAGCAGTCTTTTGTGATGATATTTGTAATCCAAACCATCTATCCACAAACACAAATTAATTAAAATAAAGAAATAATTTTGCTTCTACAAAATTAACCAAACATTTAACAGAAAATATTTTTTTCTCATCAGCATTTCATGGAACTTGCATGACACATGACAGTTTTCATTCATTTATGTTGTGTTTGTATGAAATTAGTAGTGTTACAGTTGTTTACATTTTAGGCAGCAACCACACTTCAGTTTGCATGTTTACTGTTGGATTAGAAACATTAGAATATATTATTACATTATATGCATTTGAAACTGCCATTTGAAAATACATACACTTTGTAGTAATGTTAATGTGTACATGTCAAATATGAAACTAATTTTGATTGTGTGTGCAGTACTACAACAGTAGTACAGTGCAGTACTGCAGAGCCCACAAGCTGACACAAAATGTTACCTGTAACATTTGTGTTCCAAACTGAATATATTAGTGAAAGTCCTTATTTGTGAAAACTGCGTCATCATAAAAAAAAAAAAAAGAAAAAGGTTTTGACAGGTCCTGAAACCATTAATTGTTTTGATAATCTGCAAGCGATACCAAATGTATTATTTTATATTTTGTAAATGTTACAGTGCAGACAGAAATCTCAGCAACACTTTCATGAATTCAGACGTTACAAATAATTGCACTTGGCAGTTTTTGTTTGCAGCAATGCACTGCAGGCTGAAGGCTTTTGTACAGTTCAGAGAGCACATTCCACAGAATCCAGCAGTTGTCAGTTGCCTGTAGGGGTCATTTGAATTCTGAAAAAAAAAAAGAATCTCAGAAACATCCAGGACATTTGCCAGTGTTTCTTTGTATCATAGATTGGGCTTTAAAAATATTCCATGAAGGGCAGTCAAATGTTGCAACATGGTGAAAGTCAGGGATTACAATTTACAGTGTTACTGACACACGTGAGAGATTCATAAATTCAGAGGCAGTTAGCTGATAGTTTTGTATACAAGTGAACAGTTATTATACAAGGCTTTGTTATGTTTTATTTATTTCCATAGGGGGTGATTTTCCACAGCTATTAATGGTCAATTAAGACCCAGTGAAACAGTATTACTTGGCACAAGTATACAGAAATGAACTGATCGGTGGGAATGTTTGTGATGTTGTGAGTTGTTTACTTTATGTGGAGTCATTACTCTTTGTGTGACTTAGAGAGTGACTTTAACATAGTTCTCTTAGATTAACCCTTGGATTCAATCAGAATTTTTCCATAAATTTGACTAACAAATAGATGTGTGCTAAAGGGCCTATACTCAACAACGGTTCTGAAGCTCATTCTTTTTAAAATTTGGCATTTTTGGCATTCAAATTATAGCCTATTGCCTTTGTTTAAAATTATAGCCTATTGCCTTTTGTTGAAAAATGGGACCTTCAAAATCCCAACATTGAGAAATGGCAGCAGGATCAGGCTTTGTGCACGCTGTGTGCGTGGGCCAGTATGGTGTTCCTAGGTCATAGCACAGTCTATATCAACTGAAAGCTACTTCAGTTGTGTGCATTCACAAACATCCTTTTACCCATTTATCCATTTTATTAATCATTTCACAGCATAATACACATAATACGTGTACATTATGGGACTGATTCAGACTTGAAAGATGAGGGATTTTTTTCGCAGCTCAGTGTTTTTTGTTTTTTTGGATTCAGATTTAACTGGTACACTCACATATCTCTTAAAATGGGTTGTACAAAGTTGTGTGCAGTAAATAAATGTAAATTGCCATGGAAAACCCCACCTTTCTGCATGGAGCCTTATGGCTGATAGAGTTATTAGTCCTTATTGCAGAATGCAGTAGCATGACACTCACTTCAGCTAGGAAAGCTGAGCAGCTACTTCAGAGCAAATGAAGCAGATCTGTAACTGAGGTCAGCCATTGCAATATGTCTGTATATGTCAGCACCACATTCTTAGTTCAGAGTTTTTGCTCGCATCATTCATCGGGTGGATAACACAGCAAAAGAAAAGATATTTATACATATGTACCATTTGTGTGCCTTAGCATCCCAGGCAGCATCGTTTGAACCACCAGCATACTGATGGAGAGGAGGTTGTCTGTGACCTTAAGTAGTGAATGGGTCAGACCAGCGAGCGAGCTAGCTAGCTGGCTTTCAAAGCGGCCCCAAATGCTTTCTGTACTGGGGCAATTGTGTTAGCACTCTCATGGCACTGTTTCCTGTCTGGTTGGCATTTTTTCATTTCCAGTCGTATTCATACAACTCACGACCTTCAGTGTGCATAGGCCTGGAAAATACACTCAATGTAGCCAAGCTAGCTAGCCAACAAACTAGCTACTGTTTCAATTGTAGTGAATGTTACAGTGACTAAATTGGCATGTCACTGGTCACCTTCAAATATGACGGCATTAAAATTTGATGTATTAAAATAAAATGAATACCTTCACATATTTCATAGCTAGCTAGATATTGCAGTGTCAGATGACCTGGCTATATTCACAGAAGGGTAAATCCTATCTTCATTTCACAGCTATGGTCTTATAGGACCATATTTAGCAAAACATGGCATAGGTTGTATCTACAACATGAGAACAAGTTACATGCATAGGTGAGTGCTTCTGAGCCAATAGAGTAGCTACATAAAATACTACCACCTCTGCAGTGTGGATTTATGCACCTTCCATGTCCAAGGAAAACAGCTGGCATCATACTCACCATTTTGTCCAGCTGAAAGCGCTGGACGTGCTCTGTCAAACCCATACCATATAAACAAGGGATATTCTCTGGCCAATCTGTGTCATTGCACAGTACTGTGCCATGTCTATACCTAGGTACTGTTTTAAACCATTGGGAATTTCCTTGTCAAACGGATGTCTGAGTTGTCATGTCAGTCTCCCCTTTCAAATGACAGTGTTTTAGTATAGTGTATTACCATAATATTATTTTTCTTTGTGGCCACTAGGTAGCTATTGTTTTCAGAGACAACCTGAGATGTTCCTACCAATTTCCTAACCTCAGGAGCCTACAAGGCACATGGCGATTTGCTCTTATAGAACACCATATGACAATGGACATTATATTCTGGGATTTGTATACAAGTGTGTGCATGTACGACCAATGAGCATATTAGGGTAGCCAAATAAATTTATCACACTGGTCCAGTTGAACGTTCATCAATAAATGTGTCTTGCAGTCTGTGCCTCCAAGTTTCAGATGACAGGAGAGAATATTATTCCATGTTTAAAGAAAATGAACGTTCAACATTTCATTGATAGACTCATAATGCAGGGTTATCAAATGGCCTGAATGGATTAAAATGTAAAATTAAATATATGTCAGATAGAAACTTGGGCTTTCACTGCACTGGACTTTGCCTGTTACCAGTAATGTTGTTACACACAAATCCCACTGCAGTACACAACTTATTTTACTGCATAGAAGAGAGAAAACAGACTAAAGTGTCAAGTCGGGATATGCATATCTTGGAAAAATAGTGCGACACACACTCGTTTCAAGCAGCATGCCCTCATTTTGGGCAGGCACTTAGTAGTAACAGATGCTTGCAACACTCCACAGAACCTCTTAAGTGGGGTTTACATGCACAGATCTCATTACTGATTCAGGCCCTATATGGGCAAACTGCTAGGAAATATTGTAGTGTGTTATCATGAGGAGTGTACAGTAGCTGCAGTGCTATGTGCCTAGTAGGGGAGGGTAATATGAATTGTCCTGTGGTCATACTGCCCTAGGGAAACATTGTAACACACAATGTTGTCATAATGAATGGGGATGGGGTTTGGAGGACTGTAGTTACAGACTTACAGTAATATTTTAAATTATTTTTTAATTGTAATATTTACATTGAGGCCTGAGTAACCTGGTAATGTAGAACAAACAATGAATCAGAAATAATGTTTTAGTTTTACATGACATAAGTAACTGCAAATTTGGTCATGGCAGTTTTGGGGAACCTGCTGTCACTGCCATAACTGTAATGAAACAGACTGGGATCCAAGTGCGGAAACACAAGTTTAATTCCAGAATCCAAAAAGGCGTAGTCAGGGACAAAACAGGTCGAAAACGGTAAATCCAAGGAGCAAACAAACCAGAATCCAAAACACAAGAGCAAGGTCCAAAAAACAGGCGAGGGATCAAAAAACACAGGAACAATCAGAATGCAAGAATAACAAACGGCTCAGTACAGACTCAGAGAGACAATACCTCACAATGAGGTAACAAAAACAGAGTCCTTATAAAGGCAGGGCTTGATTGCTTGAACGCATCACAGGTGTGGTGGAGCCAGGCTGAGCGGGGCGTGGCTGAGCTTGCAGAGCGGGGCGTGGCTGAGCGCGCTGAGCGGGGCGTGGCTGAACAGGCTGACTGGGAGCAGGTGTGACAATAACTGGTCTCATCTGTGCAAATTGTGAGGGATGAGAATGAAGGTTTGTCGTTTTTCCATGTTTTGATGAAATTTACCTCTAGCAAAGTTGACAGGTATGACAGTTATGACAGAAAAGCAGGTGTTTACAGTGTAATTTGATCCCCATCACTCTTGGTCACATGTAGTGATAAGCAGTGGTGATTTTATGTACTTTGCTCACCTAGTAAGTTGTTAAATGCAGCACCAAACAGTGTGAACTGCTTTCAGCCTGGTTAGTGCAGCAAAAAAACGTTGTTTTTGCCACTAGTTTAGCTTCTTATGTATAAAATGACACATGACACTGACTTCAGCTTATTGTTTACTGTGATGAATATTCATACTTAAATTCCTTAAAGCACTTTTTTGATTTCATGATGGATGAAATCATACCAGATGTGGTATTAGTTTTCGTTCCACCTCTGTGAAAGGGAGGATATATTCAGATACCTTTGATTTGCTAAGGGTGTACATTAGCCTCAACACCCACATTTTGAGTGCAGACCAAGGCATGTTCGAATTGCCGTGGCTTATAGGAAGGAATCGTAAACCCTATCCCCCAAATGTGTATGCTGACGAATACCCGACTCATACAAACCTTCTTTTTTGTATAAATTTGTCCACAACATTGAATTTCACCCACAACTTTGTTTTTTGCTGATTAACATTGTGTATTAGCTATCAAAATGTGTAGCACAGGTTCTCAACAAGTTGTGCATTGTGTTGTTATAATATACTTTCCTGTGCAGCGATAATGGCATTTGTTTTTCAGGTGTAAGAATTCTCAGCTTTTTAAAGATTAATAAATAGGCATTTTTCCTCCTTAACAATGTTGTGTCTAATTGTTCCTCACTTCAAATGATGCCTGGAATAGGTAGGTCTCAATCATTGGTTTGATTTTGTATTTATAAAAATAATAACTCTCTGTGGAATAGTGTGATAGGAATACAGTGTCCATTAATAACCTGACCCACTTAATGTCCCCAAAGTCAGTTACAGCTATGGGGATATTGAGTGGGTTATTCTGAAGTGATATTTTGAAGTGTAGAGCTGGGACAGTTTTGGTTTTCCAGAAATAAAATGTTTTCCCCTGAGTTGGTCTTTAAACAGATTGAGACAAGTCTGTTCATTTGGTTTATGACACCCCCTCTTTAAAAAAATCTGTGTACCCAAGGTGTGCTTTCCCCTGGGGACAAACTAGTTCTGAGAAGTTTGCTTTGCCCCAAAGTGTAATATCCCCACCTTGACAATCATCAGTAAGCCCAGGAAATGCTTATAGGGAATAGTGAGAAGCCAGATGACATTTTCAAACTAACACCTTCATTCCTAATCTGTAATTACAAGTCCACATTTCCCCCTGTGTTTATTTGTGTAGAATGTATGTCTATAGTGGTGTGGTATATTTGTGAAGATATTAATTTGGATTAATTTCGTATTAGGATCAAAGCCAGATGGGTATTACAGTTGTGAATTACATTTTTTATTTTGGTCTTAAAAGGTCCAGTCAAGTCCTGCCTTTCATATGATTCGGTGGTTACTCAGAACCTTTGTAAGATAGCAAGTTATTAAACATCTTGTCAAAGGCTGAACAATTTTAGCTAATCTGAAAATGGCAATTACTAGCAGGAAATCTTGAAAGTATTGTAGCTGTTTTAAGTAAATTTAGGTGAACCATGTTGAATAGCCCACAGGTAAATCAGAAAGCATTCAGCATTAAGCTGTATAGAAACATAGAGCAAGATCATGTCAAGGTAACCAGTAGAGTTAGTGTGATACTGTAGTTTTACTTAACAACCCCAGTGCCTGTTGCATATGTATATAATCATGATCTCACAAGAAAACCCCTTCTCCACCAAAAAGTGGAAAGCTCAGGAAAGAAAGTTGGGAAGCTCAGGTTGCCTAATTGGTGATAGGTAAAAATCAACAAACCTGTAAGTGTGTGTGTACACGCATATATATATATATTTATATATATATACATATATATATATGATACATTTATATATATATATCAGAATTGGTACATTCTGCTATAAGTTTGCATAAAGCAGGTTCAGATGGCAGTTCCTTTGAAAGTATTGTTTCCTTCCTTGCAAATTAATTCATTGGTTCTGATAGCTAGCATAGCTAGCTTAATTCGTTATCAGAACAGAGGCCTGTATAGGTAAACCTCAGATAGTTTTGACAAAATGGATTAACTTTTCAGTGGGACCTTCTCTTTCCTTGATAACCCTACTCTTCAACTCTATAGGCTGATTAACAAACCCCTCTTCCCTCCCCCAATAAAAATGACATAACAGGATAAGGGCCTTAACCAGGATACTAAGAGCTTTGCCAGCCCCTGCACGTGGGGTTACAATATTTGTCTTACAGGCTGATCGCAATCAATTACAGTCAAAAATATGAGCTGACAACTGAATGCTTCAACCTTCCATATGGAGCACAGTGACAACATGGATCAGGTCTTCAGAATCCTGAATTATCTTCTCTTATTTTAGAAGTAATTCAATGCGACATAGAGGCTTCAGTCCTTAATTGCCAGCGTTTTGCACAATTAATTAAACTTTCTGTCAGTTTTTCTTAATGTGTTTTACTGTTATCATTATCTATTGGATCAACAGACACAGAACATTTAAGAATGAAAATGTGGAATAGAAAGGTCAGAATTGATTCCTCAACAAAATCAAATGCAGAAATATTGTTTAGGTGTTGTTTAGGGCCTCAGTGCTCAGTGCTTTATTGCTTGAAAAAAAGGCTACAAACTCTTCTGTTGGCATAAATGGGAGCAGGATGCTCAGAGCCCGTGAATTTAGGTTTCTTCTTTGAATTGACAAAAGAGATCACAAGGTTTGTGTCAGATGTACCAAGAAATTGTTTGTTAGATAGTATATTTAATTTATTTGAGTGCCACCTTTGTGGGTTTAGCCAATTACCCAAACAAGGATCTTATAAAGAAGTGTGCCTATTTGTCCTATTAAAATCTATAACATGAAGTCTTTATCTTAGTGCATATATTCCTTTCTTAGTTCTGGCATACTGTATGTGGGATTAGACCTCTGACTGTCAGTCAGGTGAGAAGAATTTCTGTTGCCTGTTTGTGGCATCATTGTATTTACTTGTCCTAATGCTTGCTCTGAAAGCAAGAAAACATGAGGAAAGACTTCAATGCAAAAAAAAAAAACTGTTCTAAAGAGAAAAAAGATGAGGATCATTGAGCCTGACAGTAGAACGGGAAGTGAAGAAAATATGATATTGCAACATTTCCGTTTTATTCTGTGATGTGTATAATTGCTGTTAACATTTTTATCTGAATGTTGATTTTTTTTTCTTGAATTAAATAAACTTTTTTAATTACAGATTCTCAGCATTTTGGCTCCTCCAGTTTTCAGAAGGACATTTCCAGCTAAAATTTCCACTGTTAGGGTGAGTGTACACTTTGACGTTATCTTTTTGGACGATGAATGAAAAAACACATACTCATTCTGAACATTTAGTCCAAGCGCTCATGTGTTCTTGGCATCGTTTCTTTTTTAATCATATTAAGGTGGATAAACTGAGTCGTAGGCTCTGGCCGTGTGCTGCTGGGACTTTTTTGGAACCATGTCACATGTCTCTTGACTGACAGAGCTTTGGTTCATATAGAGTATCACAAAGCTCCACATCACACTCATAATAGAATTTCTTCAGCTGTAGGAGCAATCAACTTCTGGGTTGTTCCAGTACCACATGATACCTTTTCAATCAACCATAGTCAATTGGTGGCTTAAAAGTACTATTGGACTGTGTTTTGATAAAATGTTATACATCAGCAGGGAAAACATGTGATATTCTCCTTCCAGTGGGTTTGAAGGTCCAGGGAGTTGAGTAAATACGTGAGTAAAATCACATACTTACTCAATGTTTATGTTTAAGAGAGCTCTATGTGAATTACTTTTAATGTGGGTCATGACAATTCATACAAAACAGAAGTGGTAAATTAGTTGGTCAGAACCCAGCCTCCAGATCAAGAATTACCTGTGCGAAGGTACACATGAGGTTAGTCAGTGATATTATTTTAAGTATTCTTTTTTTAATGCAATCTGCTTAATGACTGTGTTTTTGGAGGGGAAAGCTAAATGCTGGTGTGATATGTTGAAAGTGGTGCATTTGTGCACACTTGTATTATTTAACTGTATATTAGGAAGGGGTTGGGGAAAATCTTTTTCAGTCTATTTTCGGAACATCACAATACATATTCAGAAGCACACATGAACAAAAGCCAGTTTTCTTTGATACCTCAAGCCTGCAATGCGGTGTTAAACAATGCGTGCCTCTACCCCTGTGGACTCATAGGTCAAAGGGCAGAGTGTGAATGTCAGAAGAATGGCCCTCAGTCTTAAGTGAATACCCAGACTTTGAGGGGTTGCACTGGCTGACCCCTCTCCTGCTGATCTCACCCGTTCAACCTCAACTGTGTGTGCAGCCACCACAGTACATAGTCACACCAACCAATTCTGATGGAACTCAGTGGGCTGTCAGTGAGCACAGGATACAACTGAAGTTCCTCTTAGTAGATTGATATTGTGCAGACACAGGTATATTTATAGTACAGGTTATGAGATTTCACAAAGCTCACTGGTCAGAGTGTAAGGGTGGAGTAAACATGTTAAACAGGATAAATTAAGATTACACCTAGTGCTTCCGACATATCTGAAAGTGCTTATCAACTTATTTATCACGTAAATGTCAAGCTTATACCATGCCCCTGTCTTAACTAAAGGTAAACTCGTGCTCAACCTGATCAAGGGAAGCCAAGTCAAAGTCTCTGTCCATTTTGAAAACACACACTCATTGAGGAGTGTTAAGGCATTGAATGCTCTCATTGTCATCCTCGCAGGATGAAATATGGAACGGCAGTTGCCATAGCAGCAAGCAGAACACACGCACGCTGCGCGCTCCCTTAAGGCTTGTGAACGTGGTGAGTACGGGACGTCTCTGAAGAGGTCTTTTCTGCATGCTCTGCTTCAACTCCAGGTGCATGTTATTGTCATGCTTAACAATTGCTTGAGAGAGAGAGAGAGAGAGGCTTGAAGACCTCCTCCAAGGGGCTTTTCTCTGCACAGTGACCTGGAGCTTTGTGCTGCAGTCCGTGCTGAGTGGTCACACAATGAAACTGAACTGTAGTCACCCATTAGTTGTCCAGTTAGAGGGATGAACAAGCTCCATAAGCTTTTTTTCAGCCTTTTTTAAATGGAGCATTATCTTCTTTGATCTAAAGGAGTATTGGGACTACTGAAAATCACAAACCCCTGATGTTTTACAAGGTTTGAGGTGACTGTTGTTGTGACAGCATTTAAATGCCATTGATCTGCCAGTGATTTGTCTTAACTTATGTACTTTATGCACATCACAGTTGTCTGGAAAAAACTTTTTTTTCCACAACTGAACCATGAACAGCAGCCGAGCAGCTGCTGCTTAAAAAAGTAAACCCTATTTGTATTTCACAAATGAAAAATAAAGGAGATTGGCGCTTAATCACTGGCAGGTATGGCAAGGAGACAGCACACTCAGATCACAGAACAGAGAGGAAAGGTTGTGTGCTAATGTGTGTGAGCAGTCGGGAGATTTCTGAGCTTCTGCCTGTCATCAGCTCCTCAGATACCTCCTCTGAGACCGCTGCGATAACACAAGTATTTTGTCACTAAGGCAGCGTAAAAAGAGTATTAAGAATCTCAGCAAAAGAAATATGATGTGTGGATTATGGGACTGTCATGGCCTGTTATATCTAATGTGGCCAGATGCAGGTTCCAGCACAAGCATTGTGTCAGATGCACTGTGAGACAATAAACTGCAGTAACAATAGGAAATGAAAGAGATTCATCCGCAGAGAGGATTGCATCTGACCAACATCAGATACAGTGACATTAAGGGTCTCATTGCACTATAGTATGAATAAGCCTATAACGACCCTGGGAGAGGCACACGACGCTGAGTTTTAGAAGTCGTGCCTAGGTGGTGAAAATACATTTTAATATTCATTCATCTACCCACACAGCTTTGAAAACCGTGACACATCAAAGGCAAAGTTCCTCTTGCGCTGTGCAAGCACAAACAGAACCTATTAAGGGTACCAGACACCATGATTGTGTTGTTGTTGACTGTTGTTTTCTTCTTTTTCCTGCCATTGCTTGGCATACTCTTTTAAGTCTCCTTCTTTGTCAGCCATTTCTGTAAAACAGCAACAATTTTCTCTGCATGTTGAGTAGTGCAGTATCTAAAATGGGCCCCCAGAATATTGACACATCAGAAATAAATAGACTAGAGGCTTGCTCACTTCATACTTTACCAGATGTGTTTGCAAAGCTATCTGAAACATAGGCTCAAAGCTTTTACTTACCTGCCTGTCACAAAATTTAAATGCTTGTCTTACTTTACAGATCTAGATAAAAACTCAGCTATATGACACAAGGTACAGGTGTCCACCTTAGTTAGCTCTGTAGATGAAGAAAGAGAGAAAGTTTTCTTTGGTTTTTATTTTGTTTTGCTTTCAAGTGTTTGGATTTTGTCGCTCAATGGCCACCTCATTGATTCTCGGTCTGCAGACTGTGATTAGCGAGCAGGCCAAAATCTGGATTTAATCTGATCTTTGCTGTAAACATAGTTGCACAGGCTGAAATTATGTGGCAAGCCCACTTGTTTAGTTGATTAATGCACCAGAATGTATTGTTCCAAGTGCAATTTTGCATATAGGCATAGCCATGGCTGCCCCTCAGAGGCTGCCTGATGCCGAAACAATCACGGTTTATCCACAGCTGTGAAGAGAGCAGATGCAGTATCAGATCCTGGAAGCATTTCAAGATGTGTCAGTGCTCTGTCGTTCCTGTAGAAATCTGTCCTTTTATACCCTCATGCTAACATGCACAAAATTACATTAAAATGTTGTTAGCGTATTGGCTGTTCTGGAAAACTCCATACCGCTTTACTGTTCTGATGCATGTATCGCAGTTGTCTTGATTCAAACAGGAGAAGGGCACACATGAAGCTCAGTGTTCTGCTGCACAGCATTGCCTTTGAGGCCCAGGCCTGATGTAAATGGAGGCCTGAGCTTAGATTTAGGATGGCTTGGCCGTAGGTCGAAACTAACATCCCATGAGGCACTGAGGCATAGGACACACAGAGCTTAGATTCTCGCCTCTACCTAAAAGAGATTAATATATTAGTTTTTAATTTTTCAAGTATCCAGTTAAATCTTCAAAGATGAACTCTTAAGCTTATCAGTCCTCTAATCAGTATGAAAAGGAGTAATTGGCCAGACTTCAAACTTTGAATATACATATAGCTGTAAAATCTATAGTAATTTCTGCATATCTAAATGAGCTTTAAAAAAAGATCCTGATGGATAGCTTTGCTGAAATTCTTTTTGGAATTTTATTTCTTGCTATATCAGAGCTGTTATTTCCCTCCCTCAGAGGATTCTCTGAGAGATTTCACTGCCCAGCTGAGTTCCCGTTAACTCCTGGGGTTTTTATGCTGGACCCTACAAATAGTCCAGAATGAGAGAAATCAAAGAGTCCTGCTGTCCCCATTTGTACAACCTTGTCTGCTTGATTTGGGTTTTTGGAGGGAAGGTGGATGGGGATGAAGATCAAGGCATGCCTGTTTAATCTTTATCTGCCATTAACCCCGAAACATGATGTGTGCCTGGGATCAGGTCATTGGTCAATCCCCTTTCAGAGCCATCCAGAATATTTTAAAGTTAAGCCTTCGGAACAAAAGTCTTAGTCATCAAAGGTTCACTTAGCCTGCAGTCCACAAACCAGTCCAAACCAGGATTCACTATTCCATTTCCCTCTTTGTCACTCAACCAAGTTTCCATATTGAAGTCCTATTGTGGTTGTTGGCTAGTAATGAGATACTATAGTAGAAATAAACTAGAAATAGAGTGGTTGTTTACTTGTTCACTTGCTTATTGCAGATTGTATTGTGGAGATGTCCATGAAGGCATTCACACGGAATCATATCTTGGTGGCGATGCAAGAAGGGATTATTTCTGTTTAATGTTTTAAAATGTTACACATTTGTAGGAATGTCTTATGCACACTGTATTTAGACACTTGTTTGTCTTCCTTGTGTAGATCATAAAACTGGAAGGAGTCTCTGCAAGTCTCAGGTTATAAGCAGCGGTTTAATTTCTTTGAAACAAGGGGGGTTTGTAATACCTATTTCTTGACTCACAAACACACACGCACACACACACACACAAACATCCACGTCTGGAGAGATAGAGACAAGGAGGCAGAAAGAGAGGGGAGAGTTTGTATAGGATTAACAATCACCATGGGGCTGGTTTGACAATGGGGAATCTTTGTCTCACATCTTCCTGCTGAAGAAGGAAACACACTCAATAAGATTATTGATCCGAAGAGACGCTATGCTAATTTACAACATCAATGGCCAGAGATACAGCAGATCAGTAACTCTCAGAGGGACACTTCTCATCAGTCTGGACTGACCTGACTGGAGGTCTTTCCTTCAGGTACCTGCCTTTCCCTTCCCCACATGGAATATGCAGATTTAAAATGATTTAATTCACTGTACCATTTTAGTACTTATAATGTTTTTTTCTTCTCTCACCTACGATGTCAGCCCCAAAAGATAATTGTTATAATATATCCAGATCAAATTCTCTCCAAATCAGTTTTAATGCGCACCCAGCAGGAGGATAGTTGATTTACAGCTACCTTTCTATGTAAAAGGTCATTTATAACTTTCACCTTCGTGTACTGTGTCGATGTGTCGGTGGTTTTGAAAATGTGCAGGTTGACCTTGCAACCTGAAACACTTAAAAAATACTCATGGCAAGGAATCTAGAGTTATTTGAGTATTTGAGTGAATTTGAGACAGCCTAAGAAAGGAACCGGCAATGACAGAACTTCTTCAAATGCCTTAGGCATGCGTTAACTAAAACAACTTTCTATTGAATTATTTTGACATAATATGGGAACATACCACTTTGGTATGCATGTAATGCATGATGTTTAGGCTAGTGTTTGAACAGAATGTTCTTGTAATCACTGTATGGCAATGGCTTATCATTGCATTTTACACATTTAAAAAAAAATATTCATACAAGTAATTTTTCCCCTTGCTGAAAGATGCAGGCAAAATGTAGATGTTATCATTCAGAAATGAATACCTTTGAAAATTTTTGCCGAATCCATCAATAATGGTATATGATAAATACAAGCAGAATTGATGAAGCTAGTGGCTTTTAATTTTACTGTTCTGACTGCTTTATATGTGGTAGATCTTCAGAAACTTTATGGTGCCATTTATTTTCAGCTGGCTGATAACACATTAGTGCATGTTGTTTGTGCATGAGCATCTTTCTGTACGCATGTGTGGATGGATGCACGTGTTCCGGCAGTTTTACTGGAGGAAGCCAGGTTTGCTGTGCTTGCTGCAAGAGAGAGCAGGTATCTTGCTGACAATTGAAGTGGGCCTCCTTTTAAGCAAGGGTTAAAATAGGTGTTATCTTTCCCAGTGTAGTGGCAAGAGTGGCATTTACTGTTCAGAGTGTGATGGACAATAAGTTGTTTCATCACAGAAGACATGCAGATCAAAATCCTGTATCCGTGCAGTATCCTGTTCTTGTGGCTGTCATGATTCATTTACATGGCAGGTGATGACTAGATCACCATTTCAACATGTTATCGTTTGTACTTTCCCTCTTTATATTGAACAGCATTTTTTTTTAACATAGTCTGTACCAATCTGATGACACCACACACAGCTGGTGAACTGAAAGTAAAATGTCACAATTTCACTGTTCCAAAGATTATTGATTCAGTCTCATTATTATAGTTGGTTGGCCTTTCTGGGACTAAATGAAAAAAGATCCCACAAATTTGTTTGGTATTGTATTAGAAGTACTGCAGTTAAATCCCATCTGAAGGTTTGATACTCTAATCGTGTCACAGTACTTTTATGAATTTAACACATTATTGGCCAGCAATTATTTTGGAAGAAACATTGATTTTTGGAAGCAAGATTTTTTTTTTTTTTTGCCTTTGAAGCAATTGAGTCTAAAGGATTTTGGTCTCCTGGTGAGTTATGAGACGTGTAGATTATTGTAATAATTGACTGTAAAGAAGGTTCATATAAATGTAAATTAGATTAGATTAATGCAATATCCCATATTTTTGACAGTTTCTTATATGAAAGGAAAAAATGATTTACCCTACTGAAGGGAGCAGCAAAAATGCACTGAAAATAAAACAAAATGTTGAAATTTTGCATATTTTTGTACCCTGTTCATTTTTAAAAGCTTGTTCTATTACAGGCTGGAATCTTGATATTGCAGATATTTGCTAGGTCTTGAAATAAAGTGTTAGACAAGAAAACCAAATATGTTGTTTCCATTTGCTTACAGAAATAAAGATATTGTACATTGGATTCGACCAAAAGGGAGAGGGTTGCCTCAGACTGGGAATATAAACAGTCAGTTTTAGGTTATTTACTTATTTGTTCATGAAATTAATTCATCCTGATTAGAGCATCATCAGCCCACAACAAGTCAGCTATTCTTTGCTCTACAGTATTGTCATAATGTGCAATAGGAAAGGAAATAATTGTCATCAGACATAATGAGTGTTTAAAATCTACATGACATCGCAGGTGAGTTACTAAAAGAGTCTAGCACAGCATCTCACTCAAATGTAAAGTTGAATACATTTCTTATTATGCTTTGATTGTAAAGTAAGACCTTTCCATCTACCAAATTCTCAGAAATGATGCTTGCAATTCAGTGATGTAGATTCATTAGTTTTTTAAAGCCCATATTAATGTCTTCATTTTGTTAACGTGACAGCCGTTTGCTCCTTTGAATTCTCCAATATTAGGAGGCTACCGGTTGAAACGCTTCCCTTGCAGAGGCTCTCTGAATGTGTCATTTGATTACTGGCTGAAAAGTGATACAGAGGGCAAGACGCTGCAGGAGCTCAGAGTGTGGTTTCCCAACCGTAAAACTCCGTTACTGCTACCTTGCTAACGAGGCTGTAGTGTATCAGAAGAGAATCCATTAAAGACAGATTATAAAAACAAAGCAGGCACAAGAAAAAAAGTGTAATAGTAAAATTATTCATATGCCTTGATAAGCAGTATTTTCTGTATTTTGCCAGAAAAAAATCTTATAAAATGTGAGTCTTTTATGGTACGTAGCAGCAAATGGAACATGCACGGGGGGTCCAAGTTTACAAACACTACATTTCCCAGAGTTCAGGGCCATAGCCGAATAGAGGTGGTGCAGAGGTAAACCAGAAGTTGAAGTAAGGATGGCACACAAACCTGGGGTGTATCATGAATGTTGGCACGGCTAGGGGGTGAAGTTAGGCGTAATGGGAAGTTGTTCTCCTCGTTTTACTCCTCCACCTGGAGTGATGGGCTGACTTGAAATTAGCCATATCTCTGAGGACAAAATGCTTAGTATGGGTTAGAGGCATTTGGCAGGTATTGGATGTGTATAAGGATGAACTCAAGAACATGTCAGTTGTAATTTTGAAAAGCGCCATGTGGGTTTTCCGGTACTTCTGGATTCATCATCGCCACTCCTGTGGTCACATTGTCTCTGGTTGGTGTGATGTGAACTCTGTATTTTGTCAGGCTAAAATCCTGAGTCAAGGCACGTAACCATACAGGAGTCCAGAGAAGGCCAGCAAACTGGTTCCAGGTGTCAGACAAAAGTTATTAATAAAGACTCAACACACTTAATCTTTTCAGTCGAGTCTAGACAATTTTTTTTTTTTATTATTTTTTTAATTTGCAAGGGATAAATAAAGTAGACTAAAGAAACTATTTTAAGATTAGTTCTGTCAGCAGAGCAAGAGAACATAGGTGGAAATTAGCTAAGGGTAGATTTCATACCGCTGCTAGGAAGTATCAGTGTGTTCTCTCTCTGACAGTTACAAATGTATAGAATATCTTGTCAAGATTTGTAGTAGAAGCAGAGATGCTTTGAGTGTTCAAGACCAGGCTTTACACAGTCCTAGATACACTCTAGACCATGGGCGTCAGTTTGTTTTGAAAAGTGCTGGGGACAACGACGGGTTCAACTAGCAACTAAAGGCTTTCAAAAAGTTGCGGGGACGAAATGGGCCACGACAAAAAGTGGTGGGGACATGTCCCCAGCGTAAATAATGCCTATGCTCTAGACTATAAACAAAATGATGAGCCTAGCTGGGCTGAATGGCCTGTTCTTGTCATTAAAATGTTCTTGTGTGTGTTCTTAGATGCTGAGCTGTTTGGCGGCTGGTAGTTAGTGGCTTACATTTCTGCATCCCCCTCCTCTGTCCATTTAGACTGATCCCTGCCTCTTTAAAAGCAGCTAGTAAACACAGTTTATGACTTAATGTTTTTATCATAGGCAGAAGTCATAATATAGTTCTTTTCATTATACTGTAAATCAAAGACGTATATGTAAGAGAGCTTGACGCCACTTATCAAATGCATTTGAAAAACACAACAGTGACTAGACCTTGAATATCACCTGCCAACATTTATAGGTGTTCCATCCATTAAAATGTCGCCTTTCCTGTACTTTAATACAGTAAATAAACAAACCCTTGTGTAAATAGGCATGCATAAAATGTCAGCAGTCATGTCTTGCATATCCTGCAGTTATCCTGTAATTTGTGCAGAAATACTGCCATCTAACCTGCTGAAAAATGTGCAGAGACTGTCAAGGTTAATTAGCAAATACACAAAGTACAGGCTTCAAGTTTACAAAAAATTGCTGGAGGTAAGTGTGGAAATGGCTCAATTCCTGTGTATTTCCTTCTTAAGTGATCCAAGCTTCTAGTTCTTCATGGTTCTGGGGCTGCTGTGAAGGATTTTGTTTTTCTTTTTGTTTTTCCTATCTTTCTTTTTTTTTTAACCCTGTCTCAGAGGTTCTGAGTTGCTCTGCAGCAGGTGAGTTTCACTGCTCATGTCATGTAAAATAAAGTAAAAGGCAGCGAGCGCTCTCAGCTGTCAGCCGCGGTGAAGAGGAGGTAGCGGGGTGTTTCTCCGCTCACCTGTGTTTATTGCACTGGCGGTGCTCTGCAGTGTCCAGGGAGAGATCTCCCTGCGTTCTCCACTGCTTTATTAGAGCCTGCTCACTCATTCACGGCTCGCCCTGTCTTACAGTAGCTCTCCCGCTGCAGCTCACAGCACAGGCGCTTTAATGCAGATTGACGCCTTTGCCAGAGGACTGATTGAAACTTGTGTCTCAGAGTTTCTAAAGCTCACTGAACCATTTTATTGAAGATAAAGTAAATAAAATAGGCTGCCATATGAGAATTCTCTGGAATAGAATGGAATGATGTGGAAGGTACAAAACCAGTGAAGAGGCACAACATTGATTCCAGCATAGAGCTTTGTGTGTGTGTGTGTGTGTGTGTGTGTGTGTGTGGTTGTGAGTGAGTGTGTGTGGTTGTGGGTATGTGTGGGTGGGTGTGTGTGTGTGTGTGGGTATGTGTGGGTGGGTGCGTGTGTGTGTGTGTGTGCGGGCATGTATAGCATTTTATGCCTCTGGATCGCAAGTCAATGTTTTAAGACTCCATAGGATTTTAAACTGTTCAGGGAAGGATACCCATGGAAGTGCTCTCCATGTACTATACAGTATGTGAGTTTCAGTAAGCATAGCAGCATGTTCAGTGCAGCATGTTCAGTGCAGCCATAGATTTCTGATGAGGTCATTCAGACATTTTTGTTGAGTCATGTAGAAAGTGGTTTGTGGAGCTATTTGTGTCTTTGGTACAGAATGTATGGCATGTTTAAGTAATGTAGGCAAGCCATTGTCAGTTTGCTGTTTTTTCATGTAAAAACATGTCATGTGAGTGACTTTGGAGGATTTCTACCAGCCCTACCTGTTCTGTGTTCTGATTCGCACAGGTGATCCTTGACATCTCTTTAAGCAAATTTCAAAGATCTGGTTATGAACAGGAATTAGGCATTTGTGTCCTTAAAAGGACATACTGTGTAAACACTGAACAGGGGTTTCACTGCTTTTTGGTTTGTTCTTGTTAGTTACACAAATAGTTTAATATGAACAATTATTTAAAACTAAATTTTACAATGATAGATTATTTTACATGCAAATATAATAATCCGTCATTGAAGCTTGACTGGGAATGCACTGGTCTTCAACAAGATCAGATCATACTGGAGTAATCTAAACAGACAAATTTATATGGTTATATTTATAGATAAGACATATTTGAGAACATGTATTGCTTTCATGGCTAAGACTGGGTAGACACAATTGTATGATTGCAGAACATTTCCACAGCATCTGTATATTTACCTTAACTGATTTTACCATTATTAACAACCATAGAGAATCCTCACCTGTATGAAGGAGCAATCAGTGTCCACAGTTGTATGATTTTCATTTTGGATTCTTGAAGATGTAACCATTCCATTACATTGTCAGGTTTTACATTTATGATGTGGTTTTTATTGAAAGCCAGACTTTTACCCACCACAGTGGCCTCTTTTAAGCTCATACCTTTTCTTTTCCTGAGATCTGCAGAAACAATGAAGTGGCATGCAAATGTGCCGTATCTGCGGTAACCTTTGAATGCGCACGCAAGCTGTCCAGTCACGGGTACCGAAGTGTTTCATTCATAATAGGTGTACATTAAATGAACATTGTGTTCATTTTCAACAACTGAAAATGTAAAGTGCCCTCTTACAGGGTAAAAAAAAAAAAAACCCACATTTAAATATGTTTTTATAAACCTCATATTTTCTGCAATAATTATGTGAAATCTCGAGTAGGAATGACTCCTCTGGGGTTCTAAAGTGGTATAGGTGATACATTTGAATTTTGCTCAATAATAAATATTCTTCAAGGTCTTTGCTCAGCCGCCGCTCAGAAATGTGTTTTAACAGTGTCTGTATTATTGGAAGCACAAGGTCCGTCTGAATTCCAGATTCTGTGGCTTTGTCCAAAATTTCAGCACTATGACAGTTTCCTCATTTATCTCCTGAATAGTGGGAGGGGGGGAGTGTGTTACATTATGTAAATGATGGAATGGGTTCCATAATCTCACATGTATTCATTATTGCACATATTGAACTTTATGATATTGGCCTCCATTTTACCATTGTTAACATTCCTACCTTTTTTCCCCCCGCTCCTTTCAAGCTTTCAAGTGCTTCCACCGAGCTTTAATCCAACCTGGCTTTCTTATGACAGTGTTTACCTCATATCATTTAGTAAGTCCCTGAGGACCATGGGCTCGCATGAACCTACGTGTCATTTAGAAATTCCTTTAAAATGCGAACAACAGGCTTTGTGATTAAACACTTCACATGCTCTACAGTCAGCTGAGGGGCACATCACTGCAAGCATTTGAATATTGTAAGGATATGTTTAAGAAACCGCTGATTTAGAATGCTGCTTTCCTGCACTGTTCTGAAAGGTTCTGTCTGAAGGGGAAAAACTCAGTTTCGTGTAATGCCGGGTAATTAGTATCACCAGCAATGATCAGTGTCTAAATATTGACTGAGTATTGTTTCTTTGTGTATGTTTTTATGTATGTTTACGGATCATAAACACTCATACACTTACAGATGTACAGTGTCTGCACTTTACACCCTCTGTATTTACAGCTGCTGACTAAATACCCTTTTATTTTTCTCATTAACAAAAGCTTTGACTTTGCTAGAGAACACACCAGTCAGCTAATGAGATTTCTAAATATACGATTCCATGAATCTGGGCTATTTTCTTTGCTTTTTAATTGTTTTGGTATTCTTAGCGCTTTGACAGCAGCAGGCTTCTGTGCCGTAGTTGCTAACAGTCCTGAGAGTGTTTCCCGTGCACTATGCTGGAAATGCAGAGTTTTTTCCCCTTCATGCCAAGGAAAAAATGAAAAACAGTCTCTTTGACCTCAGGTGACCTTTTTGACGTACAGTCAGTTAAATGGTTTGTAAGATGTTTAATTACCAAATGGTATAATCGTTATTCATCTCATCATTAGATACATAACATCAAGTGAATTACCTCCCCAGAGTGCGCTGTTTCACAGATCAATAGATTTCGTTAGAGCTGGAAGGAGAGGTTTAAATGATTCTGAGCACTTAAAATGAACAAGAAATTTACCTGTAATGCAGAATGGCAGAGCAGTCATTCATTTCTATTTTTATTCATCTTTGTGTATGCCTAATTAAATGCAAATTACCTCTATACTGGTAAAGCACAGTATATTTGTCGCTTATTTTGAGATTTCTATGTATCTTTGCACTTTACCTATTCAAAGATGCTGTAGGTAAGGAAGGATGAGGACTGGACATAAATTATGTTGTTTATGGTGCTGCAGCTTAATGGTGTTGTATATACATAGGAATTTCTGACAGGCATACAACAATACAGACTAAATTGGAAGTAATTTTTTTCCCCAAACATGGTAAAGAACAGTAGTTGTAGTTCTGTCTGATTAACTCCATTTACTGCTGGGAGACCTAAGCTGTATGTGGTCCGGTAACTTCGACATTATCATTGTCTATGCAAGACACTCCTATGTATGTTTGTTACTCCTGTGGTGTTACACGTTCATTCTTCATAATGTACCTGTTATCTGCAAAAGCCTGCAGCCTCTCACAATCCGCATTTTACATTTACATCCACTCTCATTACTGGAAAATATCCACCTGAAACCTGCAAATAGCCAAAAAAAAAAAAAAAAAAAAGACTGCAGACTGTTATTTGGTTAGTAGATGCTTGAGGCAGCCTTCATAGCTTATATTTATTTAGATATGTTGTCCATTAATTCCTATTATTTTTTACAAAAGCTTTCCATACATTAGACCCAGTGAGAGTACTACCTGGGATTCAAAGTTGCAACCCACTGGTTAAAAAACCTGTCGTCTAATGACTACACTACACTGCCATATGTGTATTTGAAGGCAGCTTTGAAGCTAATTAGTGTGCATGTATAGCATGTGCAGGACATGTTGTCCAAACATGCAGATGAACAGGTCTGATCATGCTGGCTCTGTCAGTGCTGGGGGAATGCTGTCTAATATCACTTGATGGCACTGTTTCCATATCCACTCCTGTGCTTTAAACTGAAGCAACAGGCTGGACTTTATGAATAGACTGTGCACTTAAAACGCCTGAGTGTTCAAGAGAGCCATGCCTTCCTCAGAACTTGTCCTGTCACAACCAGTTTTTGGTGACAAAAACAATGTATACATTTTTACATAACTGAGTATTGGTAAGTAATTTTTAATTTAAGCCAAGCAATTCTGTAACCAGTATGTTATACCCCATACAGTTACAACAGTAACATTTTAGTGTGTGGCACATTTGAAGAATTCTGTCTTTCAAATATTCTTTATTATCATGCTTTTTTCCAAGCTTTGTCAAGGATTGTCAGGAAATGCAGTAGTATGTGACAGTCATCCGTTTGTAATTGTAGTGCTTATTGAATTTTGGTACCCCACAGTTTATTTTCAGCAAGTGACATATTTGTTGGTTTATCTAATGTTATTATAAATTGTCAAAAATTGTCTTGCATACTAATTTAGCTGCACATACTAACAGATAACTATCAAATAACTAATCTTTTAAAAGTAAAGACCTACATACCAGACAGTCTCAGCGCAGGTGCATGGGATGGTAGGTGATACAAGTCTGTTATTTGCTAAGCTTTCTGCCAGATCACTTTCGTCTGGGCAGACTCGCAAGACAGGGGCGTGTGGAAGTTATTCCTCTTGTAATGGCGGTTCACACTAAGCAATTTGTATTCTTCCTGAAGAACCCGCCAAATTTCCTTTAATGATGTGAGGGCTGAATTTCAATATTTCACACTATTTACACTTTCTGTGCTAGGAAGATGATCTGTTTTGTTTTGTATTTAAGATTGTGGTTCCATGGGTGTTTGAACTGCGATTCTCTGAAGAGCAATTTTTCAGTTAAAAGGAGGAAAAAAAATCTGTTATGTTGCATTGAATTGTATTATTGAAACATTTATTTACTAAAATGAGGAAGGAAAATTATTTGTCCTTCCTTCATATTTTTTTATGTTGGCGTGCTGATCACTGGCACTTTACAAATGCCAGCTTTGGATTTCAGGATGAATTTTATACAGCAGGAATTCTGTGATTATTCAGCCGATTAAATTAATTCAATTGAATGACTGTGATGCTGTCAGGCGTCCTTTTGATAATTACATCAACATGCAGATGCATAGGACTGAAAGGGTTTCTATGGCTGCGGTTAATTTAGATCCGAAAGAATCTGCTACTCCACTCCATTTGATATAGATTATCTTGTAATATTTTTGGTCGTGGCTCGCACAAAGACTGGTTTTAATTCTTAGCACATGCTTTCTAAAATGCAAGCATATAATGGTTTAAAACAGAAGGTGTTCAGGAGAAGGTGACCTTTTTCCATTACCTCTGCTCCTGTCATTATTTCCCTCGGAGGTCTGGAAGAAAGTGCGCACGCATGTTTTCTACAGCAGGTATGAAACCTTGTTACTCTGCATTAGGAGAGGCTGACATTAAAAGCTAAAAAAAAAAATCAAATAGATCATGGAATTAGAAGACATTTGTGTGTGCTGTATGTGTGAGCTTTTAAAAATGCACTATATCTCCATAGAAAATAGTCATAATTATATTTCAGTAATATGCCTGTCATAAATAAATGTAGGAATACAATAGAGCCCATGCATGGACGGGTTGGAAGGAGATGAAAAATGAAAGTCTGTGTACTGGTAAATAGATAATCACACAAAAGTAATTGAGGTTTTCAAACCCCAATCTATTCTGCCAGCATGAGCTCGTTTGCATGTTAATCACAGAAGTGATTTCCTTCATCACAACGAAGTCCACACTCTTTCATAACCAGCTTTAATTGCATTTAAAATGTCACAGAGGTGGAACATATGTAATTTAGCCATAACTGTGTCAAATTAATAGGCACTACAGAGTAGCTCCATTGAATGCTTAGAACAGAGTGAGGCTGTTTACAATTACAATTTATTTTCTATTGTTCACTGCAGAAAAATAGCTTTCTTGTAGAATGCATTGATGAGTTGAATTGCTTGTTGTTTTTCTCAGACTGTCCAGAGAGTGTGCATTCAATATTTTGAGAGAGATTTTTTTTTTAAATTGAAGTGAATACTTTTCATTAGTGCTATGCCATTCAATTCATGGAACAAAGGTCCTACTGCACCTTCCACATCTATTAAAAGAGCTTCCATCCAAAATAGAATCATTGAAAATGAACCTGAGCATTTAATCTGTAAGTCAGTTTCAGCACATTTTGCTGAAGGGAATTTTTGCAAACATGCCTTGGGACGTATGTGTGGACTAAATACATCAAGGTATATGTCTGGTGAACCTAATTTTAGAGTAAGTTCATTCTTAAATTTGTAATAATCTGTAAAGCTAAACCAACATATCATGTTCTAACATTGAGGACTCTGCTATGCATATTAACCTGTTTTACTTCTCATGAATCATGTTCATTCACAATTATGATCAGTAGAATCAACTATATAGATGATCAAAAATGGATTATAATTAGCTACAAATTGGTTCTTAGCAATTTTAGAACTACAAGAAGAGACAAGACTTTTCTTCTTACAAGGTGCAACCATTGCTGATGTCTCCTAGACTGAATTCTGAGTAGTCCTGAGAGAATCCTTTCAACCCAGTAAAGTTTTCATCTGATTAAATGAAGATCTCTTTGCCCAAAATAAAGCACACATTATAGGTTTTTGTAGACAGTATAATGTAAAATAAAGATTGTCTGAGATTTAATGAGATAAAAAGGATGGGATTAAAGTGGACTGCAAACAGCTAGGGCTAGGTTTTTTTTTTTTTTTAAAGGTGTTCTTTCTCATATAAATTACTGAGATGATGTTTCCATAACATAGCTGAGGGTGCCTTTGAGAGAGGAACGGGCAAAACAGACCTATTTAATTTTTCATAGAGAAGGACCATCAGGAGTAATAAGCCAATATTCCTTTTCCCATTTTCCAGATGCTTTCTGTAATTCTGCATCTCTAAACCTAACCCTCACATTTTTCCAGAAAAAGAAGCACTGCAGAGACCCAGATGAAAGGCGAGAACTGTTGAAATGTTAATTTTACCATCTGCTGTTGGGGTCTGCTACCTTTTGTGTTTTTTTTTTTCCTTTCCTTTTTCAATTCCCAGTAGTTCAGTTCTGTTTTATGAATGTTGTGGTATTTCAGCTGTTTGAAGTTTTGAAACTTGGAGCATGACTCTGACTTAAGAAAACAGAATGCCACATGTTATCACATACTGACCATCTTGACCGGCCTTGTGTAATCCTAGTCACCCCCCCCATCCCCCACTGCTCCACTGCTCCTCTTGAGTCACAGTCATTCTCACTCCTCCCCAAACCCAGTCAATCCCTGCTCCTCCTCCAGTTACAGTCGTTTTTGCTCCTCCCCAAACCCAGTCAATCCCCTCTCTTCTACCAGTCACAGTCATTCACACAGTCATCCCAGACCCTGTCTTTCCCAGCTCCTCCCCCAATGCCTTTCCTGCTCCTTTCCTGAATCCAGTCATTCCACACTGCTATCCCCACAATACATATCTCTCTGCCATTTATTACATACAGCATTTGTTGACATGTTTCAGCAGTAATGTAGGCAATATTTAGCTAAAAATATTGTATTAATTAGCTTCAAAGCAGCCTTGTATAAACTATTATTAATGTATAAAAATGGCTGATATTAAAATATATGCAGTCCATACCATACTTTATCATCCTATGTCATATAATATCAAATGTGCTGGAAAAGTTGTTATAATGAATTTGGTATTTAATGCCTTTTCATGTAACTTAATATGAATCTAGGGGAAGTTTTTCAGCTCAGTAGTATACTACAGTAGGGTTCCTTAGTTTACAGGGCCCTTAACAGCTGTTCCCTTTAAATATAATGGCAGCATCTCAAATGTGTTATGTTTTTATGGGTCACGTTATTATTACACACCTAAACATTTTTTAAATTATGACATCAAAGCATTTGTTGATGTCTTTTTTCTTGATTGATTTCCATCAAATCCATTGTTGTCAAAAGGTGACACCTATAAACATAAGTTTAGCGTGAAAATTGTTGGAACGCATTCGCCAAATAGACAGATTCCATTGTGAGATTTGATAGTCAGCAATTAGGGTGAGACATCCTGTAACGTTACCGTGTGTCTGGAGTTACTTAGCATTTTCCTTGGCTCGAGTCTGATTGTTTAGTCTGCTCTCATTGTGGACTTGCTCAGTTTCTGAGTAGCAGTGAATGGTTGTTTGCAACACACCAGGAAAATGTGAAAAGACAGTCTTTTTTATTTTTTCCTGTTCTGGCAGCAGGGGATTTGATTTGTGTTCATATTTGATATTCTTTTTAGTGATTTTAAGGATGGCTGTTGAAATCCACACTTGGTATGAGCTCATGGTACAGCCTGTATTTCATTAATGATTGACTCTTTTTTAGGGCTCTGGGAGTGGAATATTTTTCCTATGACACCAACTCACATTAGTGCCTCACACCAGCTGCAGAAACCACAGACCACCTGATTCTGTGACTTTCTGAGGGTGTGAAAAGTTCAGTTACCTATGGTGGGCCCTGTATTTATATGATCCTGTGTGGGGGAAAAGGAACAACTGTAGACTTTCACCGATTTATGCAAAAAAAAAAAAAAACACTAATGCAAAAGTGAAATTTCAAATGGACATTACTTTGTGATGTGCTTATTTGCATTGCCTTGCAATATGGCTGACTTGTACCAAAATAATAATAAAAAATAAATAAATAACCAAAGACTGAAATTGAAAGAGTAATTGCAAAATGTCTTTGTGTGTGCTGGTTCACATGGTTTTCAACCTACCATTTGCATAGCTTTTAGTTGTGGCAATTTGCATAGCCTTTGTTTTGTTCATTTGTATATATTTTGGCGTGCTGCATTTGCATTTCTTTTAGTCATCTCTGTATCTGTCAGTCACTCCTGGTTATATGGTTATGGCATTAGCGGTGGGAAGTAAGCAATCACATGGAAATTTCTCTCCTCATCCTCCTGGCATTTCCTCCCCCCATGTTTAATAAATCAATCAGTCCCAGCAAATTGAAGTCAAACCCTAGACTGCTTGCTTACAATATCACTCCAGTAAAGTTAAGAAAGGAATGTAATTACCTCAAATAAAGTGAATATCCCTAAAGTATGTTTGCATTTCAGATGGTATCGGTGTTGTACTGGAAGTGTAGTGTATTTGGTATCGGCATAGTCATTGGAATTATACAGGTTTGTGTAATGATATAAACTAATGTGAAACTTGCTAGCTAGCTAGCTATCTGGACAAAAAGTAATGGTCTGAATAGTCTATAGTAGTCTATAGTCTGTAGTCTATAGTAGAAATCCATCCTGTCCACTTTTCCAAATAAATTTATTTCCTCCTTTGAAACTGTACAGACCTAGCTTTATACAGAGAAAGACTTAAATTTTCCATCAGGTGTTGAGGAACTTGCTAACTGGCTCTCATGTTTCACTTACTGTTGTAGCAAGGTAATTTCCAAGCTACCTGGTGAATGATGATATAATAAACTGCAACCCTGTGTTGTGCGTCTCTCTTGACTGCAGTAGGTTTTCACCTGATAGTGGAATAGAGGAAGAGTTTTTTGTTTAATAGTAACAGACACAATACTTTGCATGATCTCTACTGTAAAAGTTGTTTTATACCTTACCCTCTTCACTCAACAGCCACTCGTGCTGTAGAGAAACAAGAATGTCTTGCCTAAATGTCACTCTGCTTATTTTTGTGCAAAGGAAATGCATCTCACCAGATTTAATGGATGATTAAGTGATAAGTTAACTAGCCAGCACTGAACCATTGGATCCAATCCATGGGTGTGGGCATCATCTCTAGGCCCACCTCAGAAGAGTGATTGACAGATGCACTGACACGTTGAAGCCATGAAAATTAAATGCAAAGTAAAAGCTATGAAAATTAATTCAGCAGAGTAAAATGAACACAAATGACCACATCACAAAACACTGACTTTCATTAAATTTTGTATTCGTGATTATGTCTTGAAAGTGTCCAGGTGTTGTAGAATGGTTCTTGTCACGATGCACCTCCCTAAAATTTTTAAACCCCTGACGCTGGTCAACATTGCCCTAATGCTGGCTTTTCAGTTGGAAGCCCTTGCTCTTTTGCTTCTCCTGGTATAAAACTTTGATTATACCACCTCTGTGTTTGTAAGAGCACATACTGCTTCAAGAGGGTCCCGTATCCCAAAAACACAGTATCATTATTTGGTGGGAAGTCAAGCCTCTGAGAACTGTCTGTGAAAGGGGCAATGAGTGGGAGACACAGCAGAGGAGCCTGCAGATGGGATGACAGAGCAGGAACACCTTTGTTTCTTTAATTTAATTTTTAGACTGTTTGTATCATGTAAATCCATTGTACTCACCTGTCTGATGAAACATAGGTCACAGAAAAAGAATCCTGAGAGGCAGTGGGTCCTTTTGTTCTCTTGATGCTTGAAAGAAAAATAAAGGTGAACTTTAATGTTGAGTGCTCAGCAGTTCACCTCATCTCTTGGAAGTGGGATGGGACCAATACAATTTTTTATGAATGGTCCAAGACATTAACTGTGCCTTAAAAAATAGACAGATTCAGGTGAAGTGCAGGTACTTGTGAAGTGTCATTGATAGACACTTTAAACATTGATTGACATGGGGTAGAGATTTGCAAATTGCAGTTAAAATTGAAAAAATCCTTGTAAAATGAAATGTTTAACACACAATTTCTGTGTAATTATTTTGGCAGACTGGTTAAACACAATCCAGACAGGTAGTAAAGGTTCACCTTTACACATAAAGCATCCACCCTTTTTTTATGAATGCAATTTCTGATTACCCTAATTTAAGATTTTAGTATTTTTCACTAAGTGAAGGGAAAGGGTCTGAACAAAAGGGATGTTTGTCACTGCACCTCACTGAATCCAAACAGAGAGTGAATGACCTAACCGTCCTGCTATGCACTTGAAGTACAGTCAGCTGTCTGTTTTGGGGAGGTAAATGGCAGATGTTTTCAGAAAGGTTTCTGCCGCAGCAGGTCTCCCTCTTTCGTTGGTGCTTTTAATCTGTCAGAAAGCGATATCTCGTCTGTGCTCCTTTTATTTAAAAAAAAAAAAAACAAAAGATATCCCTGTGATTGAGTTAACAAGATTAACAGGATACTGGTAATGTTCCTGCTATGAAAATAATGATCATTTCCTTTGAATCATATTCATTGTCAATGTGTCAGTTTAAATCACCAAGTAGTCCTCTAGCTTGTTGCTAGTTAGAAATTGGAAAAGTGAAAAGTGCTCTACCAAAGAAGTAAACATTATTATACTAGAGGAAAGGACACTGGGAACTATTTTTTTTGCTTCACTCTGAAAGTTCTAAATGCATTGAATAGCGTACTAGGACTCTCAGTGGAAGCACAGGCACACAGTGTTCAAGACCAGGCAAAACTAGGCAGAATGATGAGCCTAGTTGAACTGAATGGCCTAGCCTTGTCATTAAACCACTGTTATGTTCTTATTTTTAAATCGACTAACGTTAATTTTGATACAGGGACCGACAAGAACTGATATGTACAAATAATTGCCTAGCCATGAAAAAAGTGAGTTATGAAATAGATTGTTTCATCTCTGATTGGCGGAGGAAGCATTAAAGCCTAAATATATGATGATATACTGAAGGTTACTTTGATGACTCACAACTGGAACATGATCATGTGTTTTTAAATTATATTCATATACAGCTTTTAAAATATGGAGAACTTTCAGATGTTCATTCAGATTTTGATTTTGTTTGTACGTATTTAGTTCAATGTCAGGTATTAATAAGGTGCACACAAATCACAGCTTCAAGAACAGAAATACAGAAGCTGTCAAATGTCTGTGGGCAAGAGTCTGTGGACAGAGGCCTGAAGGATCTATACACAAGTAGGAGAGGGTGTAGCAACCTCCTGACAATGGACTAGTACATGACGACAAGGAAACAAAACAGACTTTGTGTAGCCAACGCATCATCTTGTCAAAAAATTTAGGGTTAATCAGTGGGTATATTACTAGGGGCAGTGATCAGTGATCATAATTAATATTTATAAAGACAGTCAAAAGAAATTAATCACTCACCTGGATAGAGTGGGTGCAAGGTAGAGCAGCTATGCGAATTTGTTATTTTTGGTATTGAGTTCAGTGCTCACTAAAATAAATAAGAACGGTTATTAAAACGTGTAAGTTTGTAGAATAGAATTAAATAGTAAAATTAATAACAATAATAGTATTACTAGTAATAATAACAACAACAGCAATGATAACAATAGTACCTTTATAATAAATACATACCTTTCTCAGTGGCTTCACAAAACGTTTCGTCATTACTTCCAAACTGTAATTAAAGTGTGTGAGTGTGTACACACATACAAACATAATTTGATTATGGTGTATAATAAGATAATTTAGATTATACTGGAGTATAATAAAACCCCTAAAATAATAAAATCTGTAATAAAAGAGGTGCATTGCATGTTGCGTGTTTGTACACAGCTGGAAATACATCCATGTGGAATGATTTCCTCTGTCATGTTACACTCACACAGAGATTAATTCTGTCCATGCAAGATCATTTACAGAACTTGGCACATTACATGACAGTATTCAGAAGCAAGACTGTTGTTTCAGAATCGCAAGTTTAGACGACTCATGTTTTTTGTGTGTTGATTTAATCGAATGTTTTCATGATTGAAATGGTCCTCATTAAAATTGCCTGCAGCCTAAGTATAAATCAGTGTATGCTGTGAACAGGGTCCACAGTAGTATACAGTACCACTGACTTCTTTCACCACAGTGCTGTCTGTTAGCACTGACACATCCTGGACACCATCACAACATTGATTACTACTGACTCCTGGTAAGGTGAAATCATACTTTGCAACATTTTGAAAAAATGTTGGACTTGCTTCACTACGATACTCAGAGGCTGCATGCCACTCATTTTGCTCATTTTGAGGCCATGGAAATGCAGTACATTTACTGTGTAAACAAATAAACAGAAAGTAACCTCCAAAATGTCCAATACCCATCCCCAGCACATAGTGTTAGGGTGTCTCTCAAGCCGTTTTCTCATATGACAACTGGACAATGTCTGGAGAATGAGGTCCGGACATTGTCCGGAGTTGCCCTTTCACACATGTAGCACACAACAGGCGATTGTCTGTGTCAGATGCATTCTCACCTACTGGAAGTACTCTGTTTGGTTTAGGCAAGGGGTGGTGCCTGGGTAGAGCATGCAGGAGGCAGGACATGATGCAAAAAGTATGCTGCAGAAATTGCAGTGTTTTGTTTACAGCACATAGAAGATGTCTCTTGCCGTTCCATGAATTTGTCTGATGATTTCGGTGTCGGCCCTTACCGACAGAAGTTCCCGAATCTCGTCGTCTCTCCAGTTAGACATTTTCGTTGGCGTCTTTGTGTAAATGACCCTTCTTCTTCAACCTTAGATGCTTGTATTCTTCTGGTTTCACGCCAGTCGCATGATAGAAACGTCATCAACATGCCCACTCGCTCGCTGTGAATTCTCTGGACAATGACCTGCTCTATTCACACATGGACTCAATTGGACATTACACGGACTTTGTACTAGGGAGCTGGCAGGGTAAAGTCCATTATATGTCCGGTACAACTGATTTGGACATTTGCATTCTCACATACAGCTCCTCTGGGTAATGTCTAGATAAGTTCAGGGTTGCAGTGCATGTCTGAAAGGGGGTTCAGTGTGTGATGATGCATTTTAGAAAATTGTGCATTACCTTGAAATATATTAGAATTGTAGTAGCCTTCACAGAATAAGGCTTGTTTGGGGGCATTTTTTATTGATAAATTAAAAGGATAAAATGCTTTCAGCTGTGGAATTTTTGAATGATTTGAGTTTGGGAAGTGGATTTTTCTTTTATTCTCATAAGGACTGTTCACTGTTGTTCACCTTACTCTCTTTAGTTTTGAATAAACAATTATATTTTGTGAGTCACCCCAGTTTATAATATGTCTCTTTCTTCAGTACAAGCAACAGACCCATTTGTGTGTCATGAAAGTGTACATCCAGTTCTGTTTTCAATGTCATAACAGACTGCTTTTTTGCCACTCAAATTGCAGAACACGGACTGCTTTTAAGGCAATAAGGAGGCACACTGATAAGTGGTTCATTTCACTTTCTAAAGGCTTTTCATTGAAACTTCAATAATGGCAGTATACAAAATTATAATGTATTCCTTCGTTTGCAAATGTCCATTTGCAAATACTGATGTGAGCTTTGGCTAAAAAGTCGCCTAATAGTTATTGTGAATGGCTTCTATAAAGAAATCAATTTCTGAACATTATTTTTTTATTGTCAGTTTCAGCCACTCCACTTTGGCCTATAGCAAAATATTGAGACTTTGAATAATTAAACCAAAGTGGTGTATTACTTTAATGGTAATTAAGGTCATTTTTCATGCTGAATTGTATCTGCCTGTATGGGCCATCGGAGCTTCGTTTCACTTGTCAGCTTCATGGTTTACGTATATTACAAACTCTGAACCTCTGAAGACTAAATCTCTAAGAAATATGTAATGGCGTAACAATATAAATGCACATTGTTGTAGATTTGCAAAATCATAAATCGTTAATGGACTGTGCATGGCCATAAGATTATGAATGCATATTGCACTGTGAAAGTGGTATTTCTGAAACCTTAGCATTGGACAGAAAATGACATGATTCTTTTTCTCTGCTCTAAAACATTAAGTAAAAGGACTTTGGCAGTGTTCACCATTAAATTTGGTCCATGAAGCCAGTGTTGGTTGGGGGTTCTTGTCAGTCACTGTAAACCGCATTGGATTACAGCACCCATGACCAACAGCAGTGCTGAATAGATTAACTCAACCCACCACAGAGAGAATGGGTAAAATGTATTTTAAAACCCTCTTGTATTTTTTTCACTTTTTACTTTATTCACTTAAATATTGAAAAATATTTTTTGAAGGGTCTAGCCATATCGGCAATTGCTGCTGATGGTTTCCAATCTAGGCAACTGAATTAGCCCAACCTCTGAAAAGGGTGAATGGAATCCATTTTAAGTTGTCTGAAATCCCTCTAGCAATATCTGCGTATTATTCCCAAATATTTTGACATGATAGAATATGGATTTTCAAGTTATTATTAGTTCTAAAATATTATTAATGTAAGCTGATCGAAACTTTTATCAAACTCGATGTCTAAAAGTGTTCCTTCATTCCTTGCAAATTGCAGAGCACAAGGGTTGAAGACTATGCAGGAGCATCCCTTAGAACTAAAAAAGATCATTTGGATACTTTATTTGTGAAGGAAGAATCATTTAAACAGACATGGTAAAAGCTTTAGCACTCCAGAGGAGAACCTGCAGTTTAGAGAGATATAAAAAATAGTAATTTTATTACACACATATCTCCACTTGCAAGTGAATTCAGTTCTCCATTCAGTCTCCGCAGCCCCCTTTATTTGATCTCATATTCCTGGGTTGGACTGCTTCAAACAGCCTATCCTAAGAGTATTTTCATTTGGAAAACACATTTTCTGTCTGAATGAGGAAAACTGGAATTACAGACAGTTTTATATCAACTGTATATGACCATAGGAACCAAACTTGAAAATTTTCGCCCACCAGTCTGGCTCAGAAATAACTCTATTGATGTTATTTGCCATACACTCGTTTTAAGGTAATAAATTGAAACATTTCTCTTCTTTTGCTCTGGGCACATTGCATTGTACAGTACAATGTACATCTAACACCATAGTGACACCACTAAACTAAAATCACATAACTTCCTCATTGTGGCCCTCAAAGGGCCTGAATCCCAAGGATGTCACGTACAGGGTGTAGGATGTGTTAACTTTAATATGAAGTCTTAAAATAGCAGTTTGGCACATGCTTAGATATAGGGAAATTTACTTTTTTTTCAGTGTGCCACAAATGACAGAATTGTAAGCTCTCATCAGTGTGAATGAGGAAAAACTGGAATTGAATTCATGTTGCATTATAATTTATTTACTTTTGTAGGATTAAATCTATACCTTAATGGACCATGTTGGAGGAGCCATTCCAATGGTAGTTGCCTGTGTACAGCACCTGAATGAGAGCTAATTACTGTATGAAACCTGACCAAGCAAAGCTGGTCTTGGTTGGGCCTGAGAACTATGTGGGTCCTCAGGCTTGGCACATGGGTATTTGCTGCTGTAATTCATTTTTGTTTATCATGTACTTCTACAGTTGAGCTGCCAGAGGAAAGATAACCCCGGCAAGCATTTTTAGCTTTTTAACCTTTAACACCCATGCCCTTCTTTCAGTTCTGATGAGAACACAATGAAAAAAGGGTGCGAACTGCCAGTTCAGATGTCGAACCTCCTACTTGCCTCATTTTTTCCCCTCTTGTATTATTTAGGTGGCTTCCACTTGGCTCAGTTCCATGTAGAAAGGAGTGAATTATGTCCAGATGTGACTTGTATTCCCACCCATTTTAAATTAGTGGCTGGATACATTAGGTTCAAATTAGCAATTATAGGGAGAAGTGTTCAGTTGAAATTTCCACATAATGAGTTTATTGTTGAGGATGAGGATAATTTCCTGGATTTTTTGTTTTGTTTTGTTTAATTAGTCTGGATGAATGATATACAAATATATGAATGGGTGTCCAACAAGTGGCATCATTTCCACTGTTAATTTGAAGTAATATTGACATTAGGAATGCCTATAAACTTAAGTGTAAAGGAATAATATGCTGTATGTTATTTGGGACATATATAGTAGGAAACTGGCAGAATTAGGTAACTGTGAATATGTCATATGCTTATCTCTACCAATCACAAGTCAACTAGAAACAGATTATGAATGCTCTTGCAAATAGCTTGAGGTAAAATTGTATCAACAGCCATTGGCACACTGGTGGATGCTATCATATTAGCTGGGGAAGTATTGTCCTTGTTAACAGAGGACAGTACTTGCACAGATAATCTCTAAACAGAGATTAGTGCAGATCACACACATGCCAGATTCAGTTGGATTAGCTGGTCCTGGTGCCCAATACTGTCCTTAAACCTCATGGATGTGTAAAGGTTCAGTTGTGTTAATGACAAACTGACAGCAGATTTGTATAGTCAATATAAAATACAATAGTGCATATTGTATAGTCTTGAGAAAAAAGTAACTGTTTTGCCATGTTTCACCGTCCCAGTACTCTTTGAGAATGCTTTCACTCCAAGACATTGAATGTATATACAAAACTGTCTTAGTCTCATTTTTTCAGAAAGGAGATGCCAGCTGTGATTTTTTTTATTCAGTTCACTTTCATCTTACTCCAATCTGCTGTATAATGGGTAAACTGCTGTGAGGTGCGCATGCTTGTTTAAATTTACTTACAGGCAAGTCTTTGATTTTATCAAGTAGCCTCATTCAAATACATTTGGCAAGAAATGCACATTTAAGGGAAAGCACAGGAGGGAATTTAACCTTGAGTGTCTATCACAAACCCCTTTTTTCTGTTTCAAGTGCCTGGTCAGCTTGAACCAGTTGACTTCTGTCATTTCTTCACTTTTATATTCCTCTACTGTGTGCTTCAGTTCCCTGCCGATTGGTATTTCAGCACTCAGGATCCTTTTAATGAGAGGGTATCATTAGAGACATGGAGAATTTACACATAGAGAGACTTAAATACACCATTTCAGTATCTGTAAATGTTGTGTGCTCTTGTATGTCTTATTTAGCTTGAGGATATTAATACATACAATGTATTTTTGGCTTTTTTATTGCAACTGATATTTTGTCCTGATACATTAGTAGTCTAAAATAAACAAATGTTATTTTCTTGATCAAATGCATCCCATTGTAGTACATGTTCTCATCAGCTGAAATTAACTGCATTGTTATTGTAGGTCAGTGCCTGCAGATGAAGTTTTTTTTTAACTTCCTTTTTTTAAGTTAGTCAATGACAAAGTCTTGGCACTGCCAGAGGTGATTGTTAGTAAATCGCTGCAGGGCCCTCTTAACTGTGGTCAGCTTTGAAAAACAGAGGCTTTAGACAGCTATAATGATAATAATGATGATGATGATGATGATGATAATGATGATGATGATTAGTTAAGTTCTGTTGAAGTTGAGACCATTCACAGACATTATGCAAACTCCAATCAGATTTGTTTTCGCTGTTGCCTATGCATTTTCCTACTCTTCAGCATAGGAACTGAAGGAGTGGGACAGTATCATCTTGCCTACAGTACACACTCATCTGATGTAGGGACATTTTAAGGTGGGGCACTTCAGTTCTTATCAGCATAGGTAAGGTGGCCAGTGTTTGTTCAAGTTGTTCGCCTGCAATCTGCTATATGAAGTTCCTGTAACAGAAGTGTCATGTACTTCTGTATCTACATACACTGTAGGCTGGGGTCTTTCTCATTTCTCATCTGTTTCTCACTGAGCTATGCAACAGCTCAGCATTTGTATTCAACCACAGATGCAATGCCTTTCTAGACTAAGATACTCTTTCTACATGTTCAAACCTTGAGCAAAACTCTGTTCATGCATGGTGTAATTCTTTTTCATAGCCTTGATTCTTTCGCCTCCTTATTTTTTTTTATTATTTTTGCAGTGACTGTTAATATGCTGTCTTGGTTAGGTCTCTCTGACCAAAAAGATTTTTTTTATCTCAAGGGAATTGAAAACAAACAAACAAACAAACAAATGAATAAATAGTTTAAAATGAGATTTACTTTCACTCATAGAAAAGTACTGTGTACAGGATAGGTGCCTTGTTTGGGGGTTGTCAGCATGTCACATCAGTGCTCATTCAGAGGTTGTTTGCTTGTAGAGTAAAAGGTTGCATCCTTTATACAATATTGTTTATAGCCATTTTCATTACATAATTGTGTGAATTCGGTGTAAGGAGCTGTTAACAGCCCTGTGTTGTCCTTGAGAACTGTTTTCAGTGTATTCAGTGTTTAACTCAACATTTATTGGATATATAGTAGTGTGGATTTGTGTAGATGACTCGGATTTCTGGATAGCTTAATCCTCTTAGGAAAAAGGTCTTCTCAAATGTGCTCTGCGATACGATCCGGGTAACACTGCTGAGTGTTGTCTGGGGCTCCTCGTGGTGTGTGCTTGATGATATTTTGCTATGAATTTGTGCTGGTTTATTTCCAGCTGGACCTCAGGGTTGGGTGGTTCCCTGTGATTGGTTTATTTGGTCTGTTGATATTGAGCCAAGCAAACACTCATTCAGGGATGTCCTGTTGGGCGCTGAGCCAGGCCTGCGAGTGGAAGTCACATGGGCGACCACTGGGTAGGAATCGCAGAAATGCGCACCAGCCTACAATCATTACCTCCATTATGCTGACGTTTTTGTCAATATATAACCACAGGACACCAAACTCGAGTTTGTGGTGGTTTGTGCTGGTTTGTGCTGTAACGTTTTTGTTGCCAATGTATATGTTTTCTATCTTTTTTTTTTTTTTTGGAGCATTGTTCGGTTTGGAAAGTAACTGCTTCACATGTGATTCACAAGAGATTAAGGAACATTTAATGGCTGTTGCTAATATTAAACTGTGCTTCGCCTCTATATTCAGCTTCTCTGCACCCAATAAAAGATCTATGCAAATGCATTTGGACATCATCATAGGCTACTTAATAGGGATTTCATTAGGCACTTTCTGAGCTTGGCAGAGGAAAGTTGCCATGGATACTACTCAAGTGCAGTCTGCAAAATGTTTATTAGCTTATTATTTAATCAGTGCATTATAATTGTCCATTTTGGGTTCTATTGATCTTGTGCTAAAAATATAATTGGCAGAGGGGGGAGTAGATTAATGACAGAGGTGTCACTTACCTGTGATGTGTATGTGTGTCTTTGTGTCTGTATGTTTTTGTAAGAACTGTTGTGTATTGTGTTTTTTGGAAGACAGGGATCTTGCGTTCAGACCCTGAAGGTTACACACGTCACAAGTTGTCTGTCCATTTCCCTGTGATGCATGAACACCATGCAGTTCACCTGTAATTAAGCATTGTATTTTATCTTTGTGTTTTCCGTTAGCATTTTTAATGTCCAGATATTGCATTTTTTTTTGAGTATCGTATTTAGGAAGTCTGAGGAAAGACACACACGTGAGCAGAGATCAAGAAGCACGGCAGTGACCGCAGCGTCTGTTTTGATATTCATTTTTATTGAGAGCAAATTTAACAGCGCGGTGGAGGTTGTTGCTTTTGTCTGACCTGCAGGGGGAGGGAGAACAGGGGGCTGTGCAGTGGAGTGGATAACTCGCCACACAAAGTGAACAGCTTTGGCGCCCGTGGCAGGCGCAGGCGCAGCCGCGGCTGTAACAAATAAAACTCTCAGTCAGTGCACACAAACTGCAGGCCCCTCCGTCCTCCTGGGTCAGGCGGCGGACGCCCATTCAGCGGAGGATCCGTGTCAAACAAAAGTATTTTTCCGTCCCCATATGTTTCCGCGTCTCGCGTGCTTGGTGGTGCCCCCCCGTGCTGACGACGCACTGACACAGCCTGGTGGCGGAGGCGGTAATAGCCGCGTAGCCCCGGTCTGCCGCGCGGCCGCGGAGGAGCGCAAACGCGAAGACGGGCTCTTGATGCTGTCTGCTGGCCCAGGGCTGTCCGCTTTGTGTCTGCTTTAATTGAAAATTAATAGTTAGAGGGTTGCTATGGAAATTATACCATTGCTTGCAGACAGAAACCTGCACCCCCCCCAACCCCCGCCCTCCTTTTTTTTTTTTTTTTTTTTTGCTTCTGCACAGAGACACTGGTGGTATTGTTTGTCCTCATTGACCTTGGCTGTACAAAGCCCTTCAGGAAAAAAAAAAAAACAGGCCCAGAAATGAGCAGGAGTAACGGATGAGCAGGCGTCTCTCTGATGCGCAGAGCCCGGGCTGGGCCACTCCACCTCCGCTTATTTCCCTTTGACTTTGTGACTCCGGCTCAAAAATTAAAGTTCATCAAATGATAGGTTTAAGACAAGTAAAATTATACTAGAAAGGCCATTCAGTCCATGTATTAAAAGTCCCTGTAATCTCTCTTTTAGATTTGTAAATGGTGGTAATAATATTAACTGATCTTGTGATGTATGTGAAAAATGCACTGTTGATAGCATAGGTCTTGTTACTCATTTATGGATTCTTTATTGGTTTTCTTAATCCTGAACTTGTTTTCCTGTCACTCATTTTATTGCAACTCATTTCAAGCAACAGAGGAAAGGATAATAGTATGTTTTCCACCCTTAAACTTATTGTAAATTGATTTCATGTCTGACTCGGTGTTTATTTCAGAAACATGCAACAAGCCTCTTAAGTAATGCCTGGTACTGCGGTGTGAACAGTACAGCCCTGAGGATTGAAAGTGAAACGCAGAATTGCTGTAATTACTTACCCAAAGTGTGTGCTTTAGGAGCTATTAGGCACAGCTGCTGTAGGTGGTTCCTACTTGTAACTTCCCCGCCTCTTTGTTTGGTGTCTGGGTTTGTCACAACATGCAGGGAGCCATAACTTTAGCTAGGTGAAAGTCAGGCAAATAAGAAGTGAGTGACAGCAACATTTCTGATTCCAGATCTCTATGTGGTAATGATATCATGCAGTTGAAATATGCTCCAGTGGACGTGGTCGATAATGTCCTAGTCAGAGCCTGTTTAATCATGCCAGCACATAGCTCGGAGGCTGTGAATTCAAGTGGCCTTAGCCTGAGTTGGTGGCTGTATCTCTGACTAAATAAATCTGTCATGCCTGCCTTGGGTGGGACTCGGAGAGCAGGAAAGTTCTTTCCCATGATACTGCACATATATATATGTATGTGTGTGTGTGTGTGTGTGTGTGTGTGTGTGTGTGTGTGTGTGTGTGTGTGCATGCTGCCTATGAGTGTGTATTTGTAAATAAAAAATATATATACGTGTGTTTATTTGTTAGAGTCAAAACACATTTTAAATGTAACATGCACACACACACACACAGGCATTTCTGTATTTGTGTGTACGTGTTGGGAGCTGACGAGTTGTTCTTATCCTTTTGTAGTCAGGAGGCTCCCTCCTTTTATTCCAGCGGTGTCTACACAAACACAGCCAGGCTAGCCACAGTATTAAATCTTCCAACGCCATGTGGTTTTGTGAGCTGGAAGCAGATGGACTTTCTTTTGCATCTGCTGTGTACAGACTTGGCTTTGTACTCTTTTCCTGGGGGACACAAAGTCTTTCTTCCCTGCTAGTTGATTCCTGTTTTGTGAAGCAGCTAAGAAAAAACGTCTGTGGCAGGCTGAAAATTTCACAAAGGATTGACAAACACCATTAGCTGAAAATGTTCCATTTAATAGCCAGTGTGTATTGTTTACAGTATGGCAAATCTCTTAAAGAATCACCCTCAGAATATGCGCGTAGAGGAGATGGAGCTCTGTGCTTCTAATTAAGGTTAGTAATTGATGGAATAGTGTGTTCAAAAGAGTGCAACGTGATTAACATCTGTTAAGGCAAATTGTCATTGTTAAGTGGCTTGAAGTAAATTGAAGATTTTTTTTTCCCTGTGTTTTGTCTGATGCTGGGGGGTCATGAAATGCTTGTCTGGTTTGCTTGTTATTATTATTTTTTTTTTTTCATTCCAATACTTTTTTGAGTGTCAGCAGACACACAGTATATTATTGCAAGCTTGCCCTAATAAGGGAAGCACCAAGCATATTTATCAGAGACTTGAAAGCTGACAAGAGGGCTGAAGGATTGCGACTGGTGTTTTCCTGAGAAATCGAAGCACTTAGTTTGGGGAGACTGTGGCACGCACGCCGGCTCATTCTTGAACCTTTGTCACCCCTCACGTCGCCGCATCAGAGACAGACCCCGGCGATTAAACGCTGATTTTTTTTTTGTGTATGATTGTCCTTGGGTGCCAAAACAATCAGAGAGCTGCTTGATTTGTTTTAATTACCAGCGCAAAATGCCATCAGTCTGGGACGTGATCGGGCAGAGGTGTGCTCTCTGCAGTGTAAATACTGCTAGAAATAGTTCCTTAATAATGGCTTTGACAGTTAGCTAGCTCCAGAGTGTTTTCCCCCCTCTCTAATGCTGTTTTCTACCAGTGGCATATTTTTGATGCACATTAATGCTTTAAGGCTTCTAAGAATATCTTCAAATGACTGTTACGTTGTGGACTGGTTTCCTCTGTCATTGTGTAAAAGGTAGGTTACTTTTTCTCTTTTTTTTGTACTTCATGGAGAAACATGATGAGAATGCTTGTCTCTGTGTCTGTGCTGTATGGCGTAATAGCTGCTTTTTTGTAATGGTTAGACAAATCTGATTACTTGTTTCTAGGAACTCTAGTCATTCATAGAGTGCCATTCAGAGACCGCAATCTGCCGCTTGCTCTAGCTACTAATGTCATTCAGACTCCCCTTTCTGCACACAGAGAGAGCGAGAGAGAGGAATAAAAAACGAGCAGAAATACCTTTCTTTTGGGAGAATGACTGGATGTTCCCCTCCCGCTTTTTTCCACGGAGAGCAGCCGGTCCCGCTGTGTTTGTAAATCCCCTTGGTGTGAGTCAGGATGCAAGTTTCTGCGGCGGGGAGTTGGGAGCGCGCGTTCGGCTGTCTGAGCGCCGCGGCGAGCAGCAGATGTTTATTTTGAGCGGACGGAGACGGGAAAGTCGTCTGGCAGGCTCGGGCAGCACACACGAGAGGAGATTGAACTCGCGTCCCCAGTAGAAGTCCCGACCGTACGAACGTGCGTAGCTCGCACGCTTAATATTTTAAAAAAAGAAAGAAAGAAAGAAAAAAAGGAAAAAGAGTCCGATTTTGAAGGTCGTTTTCAGATCAGAGACCACAGAATAACTGTAATGTATTTCAGGCAGTAAAAACGGGAATGAAATGATAAGTAGTGTTTTCAAATAATTGCATTATATTTCATCAGATTGGTATGATAGTCTAATTATTTCTAGTATGTCAGGAGAAAAGGCAGGCTGTCTGGGCTATAAATTTCCATTTTCTGCACTTTTCACTCTGTCTGCCTGAGAAGGCAGCCTCCCAGCCTGAGATCCTATTGGGCCCGTCCTGGGGCTGCAGTAATTGCCCGATGACAACCGAAAATGATAGAATAATTGTCAGGAGAGACGCTTTTAATGGGCAAGGTGATTTAAGTATGCATGAACAAGCTACGAGGGGAGAAGAGCTTGTTTATGATGCAAGCCACTATAAACACAGTTGGAGTGATGACACAGATAGCAGCACTTTTCCCAGTGACATGAGCACGCTCTCACTGCAAACACCAACAGCTTTTTCCTCTGGCCAGAGTGACACTCTTCACCTTCAGGTAATAAACCAAAAAATTCTATCCATCCATTTTCATCTTCAGTCCGTGTTAATGTCACTTTTTATTGCTGGCTGAGTACGTTTTTTTTTTGCTGTGCATGGTAAATGGACTGGGTTTATCGAATGGTTAATTACTCCAAATAATGGCAACAGTAACAATGGTGCATATGTAAAGGTACATGTTGATTGTCTTTTTGTTTGGGATTTTTTTTAACATTAGTTGTCTAGAGCGTTGGAACAGATGCAGTGTACACATGCTTATAAGCAAATCGCTGATAATTAAAGTCAAGAAGTGAAACTAATATGTTTTAAGAGTACTTTACAGTCTAGTGGTTATAAAAAAGAGGACAGCTATTATGTTTCTTTTATAAGCTAATGGCAATAAAGTATTAATGAGTTGCAGATATCTGTTTTACTAGCGTGAGCCTTTATTTGAAGGAGTTATTTAGATTTTGCAGTGATCCATAACTTTATAGAGCATATCCCCATTTCAATATAAGAGGTCAGTAAAATTAAATGTGGTGAAATACTAATAATCTTTATCAAAGATGGGTGGATAATTTGTTTATTTCATTATTCATGAAGGCTGGTATAGCATGGTATTCGGCTATTGTGGGCATATTATTAACATTTCATAGGGATTTGTGCTGGAATGTGGAATGCTGCTTCTTCATAATTTAATACTCCTATGCATAATGAGCTTTGTGATTAGTTGATATAGAGAATTGGCCCAACTCTATTCTGAAAGCAGATAATTTACATTGTTCTCTAGAGTCTGGAATATAATAGGTTCTTTAGTGCAATGAAATTAAATGCTACATATTTTAAATTTCAGCTTACAAATCCCCTCGGCAATATTCTGTTTTGAACTTGTGTTTTTTTTGTTTGTTTCCTTCGAAAACAATGTATTTTAAAATTGTTCCTAAAGCACATATTTACCTAGATGTTTTATTTGTGGTGTACAAGCCAATTAACACTGTTCATTAGCAGAATTGGGTATTTGTTTTAAAGTTTAACCAATCACTTTGATATGCTAATTATGATGTAATTTAATTTAAGTCCTGTAATGATGATGCCGTTATTATCAACATAAATGATGCAGTTAAGCAGCGGAGGCTCATTTGCATATGCTTGAAGCAAGTTGAATTAGGCGACTTCAGTATCAGTGCGCTTTAATTTTCCACCTCTGTTCCCAGTAGCCCTGTGGGTTTTCCGGGCTGTCGTTCGCTATTGATGATCAGCACTTTTATCTTTTTTTTATGACAAAAAGGGTGCAAACTGATTACTAGAACAGTAAAACTGAAAATTAAATAATTGAAATATGAGACTATTAAAAAATGCAAATGATTTCCTCAACAGTCATATCAAACATTAAGTGAAGTCTTGGAGAAGCGATTGATTTTTAGTTGTTATGCTATCCGGGGGAATTTTTTTTTTTTTTTTTGCTTCACAACCTTCTCGAATTGTACGTTGCCACTTCAAGGTGTTCCTTTGTCGGTGAGCTTTTAAAAATCATTTTGACTGTTTGAAATCATCTGTGGCTGGAACACTGTTCCGATATCGAATGTTCCACTCTGTAGCATCAGCCCGTTCAGCAGTGCTCCTGGATTTTAAATGAATTTCAGAACTGGAGGAATAAAGAAAAAAAAAAAAAAAATAGTTTTAAATGGAGTTAAAAAATAACGGGGAAAAACTACATGGTTGGTCCGCGACTAAGCCAGTGTTAAAGACTGCCCATTATCTATTTTGTAGAGGGTTAGACTTGGGTAATTTTCCTCTAGAAAGATTATTTTTCTTCTGACCAATTTCTCCTGTTATGCCCTAATTGGTTACATAAATCTTGTCTAGTATGAATGAGAAATGTTTCGGTGTTGTCAAGTGTAATCTTCACCCTTATTTACCAATTCATTAAGATCTATTGATGCAGGACTGGTGAGAGGGAATGACAACATAAATCAGGCCTCCAACATAATGACCCTAATCAGCTAGAAATAACTGGAACCGTCATGATGAGCTATGTCTCTGTATTACTTTGGCAGGATCCTTCCGCTGCTGAGGTTTGTGTCTGCCTCGATCATTAACTTTACGTTCACTCACCTTCCTCCAAAGAACTTGTAGCACCTCTTGTTAGTGTTAGGAAGTCCATCTCCAAAGCATTTTAATCTATAAGAGCACAAAGAGCAAGTGTCACGACAGATAATTGCATCAGAACAATGAATCGTAAAATGAAATATACATTTGAGGCAGATAAATCGTCAGAGAGATAGATTTGAAAAAAAAAAATAAAAAGAAACAAAACAGATTTCTGAAAGCTCTTGCTTCAAATGTGCCTCCTCGTTGAAATGATGGGAACAGACAATGGTGCCTCCTTTTTTATAGGTCAATTACTCCAGATTAGGTGGGCTGAATAAATTAAAGAAATTAATGAAAACGTGAACAAAAGGCGAGGCACTCGCTGCTGAAATTTTGTCACTGACTACTCGCCCATTATTGTATCCATTCCTCAATGAAGGAAGCACTTGATGTCTGAAATTTTAATTATATGAGATGAACTGAAGAGGAGAACACACCTACAGGAGAGAGACAAAGATTCTCCTGAGGAGAGTATTGTGTCTCCCTGGTGCACAGACTCACCTGCATTTGTACTGTATGCGTTCTCGTTATGAAGAAACAGAAATCTCAGACTCCCCGTTTTTTTTTTTTGTTTGTTTTATTTTTTAATTTTAATTGAGGTTGTCCTTGTAGCCCTGCTGTAGTTTTAGTAACAATTATTGCAGTTTTCCTTGATGACGAAAAACTTCATGCTGTACTTCAGTTGCGATTATTTCTATTTCCGATATCATTTTGAATCTATTTTATCTTTTTAAATCTAGCGTTATGTTTTTGTAGCTGATGTATCAGTCCTGTTTATCCACATTTACACCATTTCCTGGAATGCAAAAAAGAGATTATAGATAGTGTTAACTGATAGCATGTCCCTTAGATATGCTAAAAAATATGTAGTTCTGATGAGTGTGTTTCCAAAATGTTCCTTTGTTGAGATAAATTTGCATATGAAAATTCATAGTAAGCCATACATTAAATACACACATGTGCACATGCACGCACGCCGCACACACACACGCGCGCGCACGCACACACACACGCTCATGCACACAGACACATACAGAATATTTAAATATGAATAGACCTTAATCAGCAGAGGCTACAATGAAAAATGTTTAACTGAATCTGTGAGACATGAAAGTGTTATTGACTGAATATCACAAACCATTATTTATTATCAACTGAAATCCTGAATCAAACTGTGATGGTGTGTTTTCATGTTTTTTTTTTCTTTAAATCTTGTACCAATTGTGTGGTAAATATTAGAATTTCATAATCTTAATCCTAGAAAGTAGAATGTGGAAGAGTCACTGTATTATTCATCCCTTTTAATTTTTCCTCCTGATTTTTAAAATGTGATTTTTCCCTAAAGCAGTTCCTTGTGACTTACTTTGAAATGCCTCTATCTAAAGAAAAACTATTAGTATTATACACAGGTTATGAAAGGGTTATTAATGTTTTTTATGGCTTCCCTTCAGAGCCAAAAGGAAGCTTTTTATTGTGAAGGAGGTCTGTTTGGCGTGCCCATAGTTAATCTTCAGAAGTGTTCTGTGTAAAGCACTGCTTTAGAAGTGCCATTTTCATAATTTCTGCCACACTCTGAAATGCTCTGCCTTATATCTTTACATTTCACTGAGGTCCATGGATGTGTGTCTGCGAATGACACCATTTGTACAAACAGCTGTCTGAAAAATATTGGATTGAAGGTGTATATAACCGTAGGATGAAATCAAGTTCAACGTAAAGTTGAAATATACTTTTTTTCCCACCCTCTTCAACTGGAGATTTCATTAACATTTTCAGTATGTGTGCGCACACAGCCTTTTCTGTTTTAACACTTTCTTTCATTTCTGGCATTTTGATTTATTAGGCAATCTAAAGTATTAAAGATTTCAGAATACTTGGCACGGTACCTCTTTATTTTGAAAGCATTGTATGCCATGTCAATGATGAATTAATTTCACTGGAGCACAGAAGTTGTGATTATTTCAATAATAACCCCATCCAAACTTAAAGGTCTGAGCCAAGTGAAGAGCCAAATGGACTATAAAATGTAATTAAAATTTTAAAACAATACATGAATTCCAGCTGTTTGCGCTATGATCTGATAAGGTGAATGATTTGTGGATCACAGATTACTTGGGATAAATTATAATATGTTTTTTTTAACACTTCCTCTGTCATTCTGTGTGGAACAGTTTTATTGTGGCTGTAGTTGAGAGGAGTGTCATTCGGTGTTGAGTCATGACATTGAATCTTACGGGAAGGGCCACCATCAGTCTAAGTTGAGTAGTTCCAGTTGAGAACATGTCTTTACATTGTCAAAAGCGGGTCCTCTCTTAGGTCTGTGGCACTTCCAGTGCTTCTGTGGCTCCGAGTATAACTTTGCGCATCCGAACGCCTGCTCAGGAGGATATTTCCAGCATACCAGACTCGAGCAGGCTCACGTCTGCAGCTGATTAAGATGGAGTGATGTTAGCGAAGGAGGGGGCTGCGCCGGGGGTGAATGCAGAAAATAGAGGGAACGTCTGTCTTGTTCACACGTGAGGAGACAAGTGTGCGAAACATCTGGACTGCAAGTGCCTCTTTCTCGCTTGCGAAGCCCTGCCCGCCAACGTTCTCCGGCCCGGCGCGTCTCATCCCCAAACGAGCGCGGGGCCCTGCCAGCGTCGTCGGGATTGCGTCTTCCGTTCCTTAATCTAGCGGGGGCGAGACGCCGGTCCCCGCTGATGGAGACAGCAGATCGGCGAGATCCGCGGATAAGATTAAAAAGCAAACATTAAGTCACTTTGGGGGAAATAAAACGTATGCCTCTCCTTACAATTGTGTGACAAAAGGAAGAGATAATTCTTGAGAATAGCGAGGGCAGTCTTCTCTGTGATTATTATTTCTGGCAGAAGGTGGAGTCATATTTTTTAAGTCGTCTCCCCCTCTTCCTTAGGCCACTGAGGTGACCCATGCACTTGATTAACAGTGGGAAGAGACGGTGGGAAAAGATCATTTTTGTTTCCACCTCTGTGCTGTTACACACAGGATTCTCCAGCAGCTGTAAGACTGTGATTTCGCCGAAGCTTCAGGTGAAATCCATAGAATTTGCAAAGAAGGACTGTAGTGACAATAACAGACAGCCATACACTAATTTATGTAATCAGTGGTTGGGCAGGCTTTATTCAAAGATAATGGCTGCGAGAAATGGCCTGAATTGGCGCCTGTGTTTAATGCTGGATTACAGCAATTTGAAACATGTCAAACACATGGTGAACGCCTCATGCTTCACTCACTCTTGCGTAAACCTGAACAGCCACCATCCATTATACCCCAGGTAACAACACAATTCAGCAAGTAAATATTGTTACACCCAGTAACCTTGCAGTCCGGCTTGTTTAAGGAGAAGAAAGCGCTATCTGGTGCAGACTGTTCCAGTGACAGTCCGGTGCCTCCAAGAAGTGTGAAGAGGAAGACTTCCTAAAGACACATGTTCACTGGAAACAGTGGTCTGTCTGTATGCTTTTCTGTCAGTGCGTCTGACTGAGTGTTTGCAATGGGGACTAACACTCAAGACTGTCACCACAGTGGAACTCAAATTCTGTCCAGCTGACGTTGCGGCTGAGCACTGGAGCTAGCTATCCCTGCGTTTATGAGACAGTGGGGGGTTTATCTTAATTATTTCTTCAAAGGTAGATCTGAGTGTTGCAAATGGTTAATTAAAACGGATTGTTGGTGTCATTAAGGTTGAAACACAGTCTCGGTTCTCAGAATATGGGAGATGTGCGTGTTATGATTTCAACTGAGGTACTCAATCAGGCTTCTGGGGGATTGGGGGGGCTGGAAAGGCTACACATAAACTAAAATAAATATGTAAATAAATATAATAGCAACATAAGTAGTTGTGATGCTGTATTTATATTTCTTAAAATCATTGAAAACCTTCTTGCAGTCAGTTTGCACTTTATAACAGCAGGTAGAGAGCAGGTGGTGTGAAAGAGATGTTTCTTCTGTAGTGCTACAGTATTCCAGTATCTGCTGGTATAAACCAGCCCTGTGGTGACCTTGGTTTGTTTCTTTTCTTTTTAAGACTTACACTTAAGTATTAGTCCTGCTTATGTGTGTAACTTTGTCTGTAGTAAAAATACATTTAGTCCTTAATGGTGATTTTTTTAACTTCTTCTGATGAAGTGTAATGGCTTCGAGTTACAGTTTACAGTTTTAAAGTAGATTTTTAAAATGTGATTCATTACACTCACCTGTTAAAGATCTTTTTTTTTACATAAATCTTCAAAGTTTTCAGCACACTGGTTGTTAATACCCCATTAGAAATTTCATATAACTAGTAAAGGCAATCAGACCCTCTTTCTCTGAATATTTTAAACATCAGGCATGTAAAATTTATACCTAATTTGAATACTTATTTGCTGTCTGCTCTCAGCGCCAGCTTTGTATTCATCTGGTGAGATTCGTCACCGGTTGTCACTCTTGCTATTTGTGTTCTCTTTTCTCAGTTACTGCTCAATGCAGTGCATAACAAGGAGTATTTGTTCATAAACACATCTGGTTCAGCAGCTATTTACTGTAGCCTGGGCAGCTGTCACCCTCTGTGTAACTTAACTCTTGTTTGTTTTACTTATATCCTGTTTATTCTTGCTGTGAACATCCTTGAAGTCTCTATCCGGAATTTTTTCTTGTCTAGAAGTCTCCCACGTGTTTTTTAACAAGTGTGAATTGAAAAGGCGTTCGCTGCTTTCGAAACCAGCCATGTATTACAGATCACTTTGTTGTGTGAAGCATTTGATGATCACAATTATTTCAGTCCAAAGCTGTCATGGTACAGTATGTTCTAATTCAATGCTGGAAATGAATTACTGATCCACAGCATGTGACAAAATTGATGTATTTAGCCTTAGGAGGCAATGATATCAAAGCACCAATAAAACAGTATATCCTTCCCTCAAATATAAATTATTTCTCACAAACACAAGATATGAAAATATTACTTGGGATATATATATTTTTGCCTGATATGTATAATTGTAGGGTTGGAACAAATAGCCATAGCAATAAGGAAGGAGTTTTTTTATTATGAATGGATTGCACACCTTGAAATAGCATTTGTTGGGTCAGAGTAGTTTTTTATTTATTGCGAGGATTTCAACTGATCTTGGCAGGACTCCTCATTTCTCTCCTGAAAGTACAGTGCATTTATGCAGGGAAAATGATAAAACATTTATTACTGTAGAGGAGGTAATATGCATAATTGATGCTGTTTTTAGCACAATCATTAGTGATATTTTTGATAGATTTTTATTTTCAGCTTTCATATCTAGTACATGCCAGGAAAATTAATTTTATATCTTTCATTTATCTGCCTGTGTTAAAATTGAGGTTTAAGTCATCTTCAGCAGAACAGTTTGATTGCAGCACACAAAGTAGCTTAATTATGTCCCAGGAAGGACTGTGTTTAATGTTTTAAATGTCACAAAATAAATGAATATCTGTGGTTTGATTAGAAAACTGGCCAATATGTGACATATGAGCTTTTGCTTTAGAAGCCTCTGAGGCAAATTTTATTTAGCCACAGAAAAAGGGGGAAACCCATTATATCATTTATCACCCAATGATACCATATGATTTGTAATTCCCTTACAAAATTTTAATTTTGCATGATTAGCTGTGCATCATTAAACAACTCCTTTTGCATGAGACGTGCTGTAAAATTCTGACAGAATCAAGACAGGGAATATTTTAAGTGAGGCTATATACCTTGCCAGGATTGCCAATGTGTGATGGTATATTACATTGTGTGTGTGTGTGTGTGTGTGTGTGTGTGTGTGTGTGTGTGTGTGTGTGTGTGTGTGTGTGTGTGAGCACATGTCTGTGTGTGTGTGTGCCTTTCCTTGAAACTATTTTACGGTAAAACCCATAAACAATTTGCTGTTGTCTTTACACACACATACACACATGCCTCATGGCAAATTCATAGCTAATATTTAAAAAAAATGTTATATGCATTTAGATTTTAGCAGCAAAATGCACAACCTGCACACCTATATTGCTCCACATCTATATTGTTTCATTTATTCAATGAATACATAATGTCTCTTGCATTTCTCCCCTCCTTCCCCTAATGCTTTAATTTGCAGAAAGGGAGCATTTTAATAATGGGAGTGTAAAAGGTATAACAGGAGCATTAATTGATGCCTCTTAATCACTTCTAGGTTTTAAGTCATGATGCAGGAATCCGCGACCGAGACAATAAGCAACAGTTCAATGAGTCAAAATGGAATGAGCAGTCTAAGCAGCCAATTAGATGCTGGCACTAGAGATGGAAGATCAAGTGGTGACACCAGCAGTGAAGTAAGCACAGTCGAGCTGCTGCATCTGCAACAACAGCAGGTAAGTTGTGTTTTCCATAGAACCTCACTGGCGTTCCGGGTTCACGACAACAAAAGGCAGGGATCAAGGGAAGTCTTTTTTTTCTCTCTTTTTTAAACGCCTTGTGTAAGGATGAACAATAGCACAAAGCTTTCTTTTATGGGTATTGTTTGGCTCATTAATATGCTTGTTTGTTTATGGTGAGGAGGTGCTTTTGTGTTGTGGCTCACGTTGTTAAGCTTGCTGAGGGAGTTGTGGACGAGGGCGGCTTGGCGGGGACCGGGTGTTTTGTCGCGCCGCCGGTTTGTGTGGTCCTGGATTTTGCCGGTTGTTTGTGCGTTGTGCACGCTGCGGCCGAGGCTCTGTGCAAGCCAGGCTGGGGAGCCGGCTTGTTTGTGCTGCTGGCTGCCATCCCCCGCTCTCCACCAGAGGGCCATGTAACTTGATCGTGAAACGTTCCTCTTCCAAATTACCGGGAGGCAAACCTTTGACCGGGAAAGACTTAAAAGGGAGCTAATTAAAGATTCTAATGAAGTGGAAATCTGCATACAGTGTGTGTGTGTGTGTGTGTGGCTGCTTGCATCGGAGCCTTTTTGGGGAAAAAGACATAAGTTTTAGATTTTTTTCCCCCTTAGATATTTTCATGTAGGTTTAATTGTGTAAATAGCTTTTTTGGTGTTTTTTGTATTCCTCTCCTCTGTTGTTTGTTAATCAACTGGACATTTCTGAAGTAAGGGCTCAATCTGTATTTACCAAGCTGGCAGAGAAGTAGCAGATTTATTTTGAGAGTTGTGGAATGATAATGGTTGGATTGTTGGGGGGTTGTTTGGGGGGTTGGGGCCAGGGTGCCCGTGACCCGTGATTGAGCGAGTGATGAGTGTGACAGTCCCCCCAGCCCCCGCGCGCTAAAAGAGCAGCGCCGAAGGGGTGGAGGAGGGCAGCGATGCGCGTGTATCTGCTGGTGGGGCCAGCTGAAGCCCTGCAGGAGGAGGGGGGCAGTGTGCTAGAATGAAGCCGGCCCTCCAGGCCACCCCGGCCACCCCCACCCCCCGCAGCCCCCCCAGCCCCCCACGCTGAGCTGGATTTCGGGGAGAAGGGGAGGGAAGGAGAGTGTGTGGTGGGGGTTGGGGGGAGGGGGGGATGGGAGAAGGGGGGATCTGGGGCTTCATCATTACAACACCATCACAGCACCATCACAGAAGCGCTGGTGCTTAACCCTCCATTCATCATCACACATCTGCTCTCTCCCAGCAGTCAGTACCGCACGCTCTCCCGCTCTCTGCTCTGTGCTCTTTCACTTTGGAACTTGTCCTGTTGTGGGTTGCTGCTGTCTCAGCCTGGGTTATCACACTGCTGCATGAGATTGTGAGGAGGAGCTGCGATTTTTCCAAGTCTGTGTTAGCAGGTAGTAGCTGGAGTTACGTCATTTGATGCTGCTTTTCCTTCCAATAATATAATCAGTGTGTGCAAAATACAAATTTATTACATTTATTATTATTATTATTGTTGTTGCTGTTTGTTTTGTTGTTGTTCTTTCTATAATACGTTCAGGATGAGTTACACAAAAATACACAGTATCATCAATAACAACAACAATAATAATAATAATAATAATAATTATAAACTATTTTATTGGATATATTTTTACAGTTTTTGATGTTATTATAGAAATTGTATTGAATTTGATTAATGCATAATGAATTCTTCAATTTGCTCCAGAAACACATTGACCTATTAAACTCGACTAAGCATAAGAAGGGGGGGAGAAGCATTTGAAGAGGAGCAGCTAAAAATTCATCCAGAAGACTTCAGAGAAAAAGTCATTTAAAAGTGTGAAGTATCCAGTTAAGCAGCAGTAGCAGGCCCGTTTTTTGAAGGGACAGGCTAGAAAGTGACAATCTTCTCCTGTTCGGTGTGATTACCTGCGCGGGGAGACAGACAGTGAAATCAGAGGTTCTGCTAATAGGGCTCGGGAGGCCTGCTGCAGTGAGGCCTCTCCACTGTTAACTTCACTTAGAATCCCTCTACAGAGCACATCATTAGGAGGAAGAGAACACCTTGTTATCATAAACCGCTCTTTTCCAAAGGACCACTTCCCTCTGCTGTTTGAACACCTTCCGTTCCCATTCTGTGGGTGCGTTTTGTCTTAATCAAAAAGGTCAAGTGCCGTGCACATGTGTGTACATATGTGCCTTGTGTGCGTACTTAAGTATTGCGTATGTATGTATGCATATATGCATGCATGTGTGTATGTATGTATGCATGCATGTCTACGCAAGTGACTGAATCGCTGTGACCCCTGGGTATGTGTCATGTGAAATTGACAAGTGCTGTGGTTAGGCATAGCAGTCAGTAGAACTAATTTAACTTTCAGTCACTCATCATGAGCAGGTGAAAGAACAATAAACTCCAAACTGCAACGTGCAGTTTTTAATCCCACTGAGTTTTAAAATTCAGCATTAATACAATAAAGATTTTTTTTGTTTCACTTTGGCAATAGCATGCACACACGTTCCATTTCCCTCCATGTAATATTTTCACTGAAAAATCCAGACAATTATTCCATGTTAGCTGTTGAATTTTACTTAGGTATTCAAAAATGCATCACTAATTGATTAGGCCAGAGAAGTCAAAATGATTGCCACATGCCAGCATGCATTTCTAACACTCATTAAGTCAATTAATTATACTAAAGGCAATTTTCCCAAAATTTTAGAGAGCTGCTGGTTTTTCCACAGCTGCAGAAATAAATATATAATGCACAAAAACTGTATCTGCAGCTGTGAATATGATAAAAATGGTAACAATAATGTATGTCAGATTTGCGTATGATTGGAAACGGAAATTATAGTATAAAACATAAATGAAGTACGACAAAATGTGCTTAAAATTTGAATGCATTGATTCTTGTGGCCAGTCTCATAAATGTTTTAATGTATGGTAATGCTAATGTATATGCATGATGCTTTTTCATTGATCTGAAAATCTATAGCATACTGTACTGTAATGGACTGGTAGGTTGATCATAGTGCTTTCTAATCCGTGTGGATTTATTGGGAGGATTGATGGCTTAAGAAAGAGTCCGGCCCGATTTCCCTTCCCTAGAAGCACATCTTTCCCTTTGAATTGGCTCCCATGAAAGAGGGCTGTTTTTATTCAGGGGCGTTCTGTGTTCTGATTCTGAGATCTCGCAGAGGCCTTTCTGAAGTCGTTCCGCTCTCTCCCCGCGCCGGTTTTTGGCGCGCCTCGGAGTTCCATTCAGGATAGGCGCGAGTGTTAGCGCTCTCTCCCCGTGACTATCGAACATGAAAGCGCATGCAGAGAGAATGTGACAAGAGCATGTTGGGCTAATGAGGTCGAATGGCTGTTACATTACATCTCGCTGCTGTTTTCTATTAGGTTTTATTTATCAGTATTTGCATTCAATCTTTTTTACATTTGTTATCTCTAGCCCAGTTGTGGGGGACAAGGTGCCTTTTCTCATTTCACTGCCAATTGTTACTGTGCGCTGAGTGTGTGAGTTGCTGGTGAATATAAAAGTGACTGCAATTAACCTGACTTTGTTGCTGGAGGAGAATTTGAGATGAGAAATCTGACAGCGAATGACGGGCATTTTTATGGGTTTAGCACAGAAGAAAGTCTGAGTAACATTGCAAAGAGAGGCATTAGGGAGTAGGTACCTGCAAATTAAGTGGCTGACACCGTCTGTTGAGATTTTTGATAGTAGCGTGCAGAATTTTTATGTGAAGTTCACATATTTTATATTCATTGTGTGTTACCGTTGGAGTGTTTCCTTTGTGGGTGTGCCTGATCTTGTTTACTGCAGCGTAATTTTACACTGCAGATCAATGCCTGGCCATCATTATTTTGCTGCCATCTCCTTTTGTACATGTCATATTGAGTTACAGGTCTAGATGAAATAAATACCATAAATTAGCCAATGAGAGATTTGTATGGGGAGAATAAACAAAGAAGCATCACATGGCATACAAAAAACATATTTTTAGCATTTTTCTACAAAGCTTCACCACAATATGCAAAACATCAATTGTATTGAATAAATATATATCAAAATATCAAAAATTATTAAATTACAAAGCCAAAACAACCAAAACATTCAGTGGACATTATGATGGTGTGTGAATGTGGGCTAAACCAGGACAGCACAGGAGAGTGTTACTGCCTTCAGTGTCTGAGATGTCCTGTATAAGTAAGCTCCAAGTGAGGATGAGCATGGCTAAGTGAGGAAGAGTCAGCAGGATGGTGCATGGATCACAGGGTGTGCCGCTGTAGGAAGGCCGTGTTCTCCGGGGTTGCCCCCCGGCAACAGCCTGAATCATGAAGCCAGGCCTCTGCAGTCAGAGTTCTAGGAAACATTGCAGTGTTGGTTTGCTGTGTTTTCTCTGCAATCCTAGCTTTTAAAGATGACAAATCTCAGCCAACGACTCCCGTTGGCACACGCCACACATACAGCATGCAACATTTATTCTATTTTGTCAGGTGTTTAGAAGGCCACTGGGAGTTTTAATTAATGTCAGTTTAGAAAGATGCATTGTTCAGTTGGTATAGCAGCATGCCAGGTTTCTGTTTTTTCGTATAATCCACACACCCCACGGTCTTTGGGGAAAATTGCGCAAAATTAAAAGTTACTGTGCTGTTGTCTTTGCCGCCTCCAGCTCATCAAGCACAAAACTCTCATGCAGATGCGAATTGAATTTGCCCTTGAGCATAATTTAGAAACCTAATCATCAAGGTTTTACGCTCTGCAGATAGGAGAGGGAGATGACGCTCATTTACACACTCTTACACAAAGAACCTCATTATTTTTTATCTTACAAGCCAAGATTATATTACTCAAGTATGTAAATAAAACATCTTACAACTGCTTTAAATTTTTAATAAAGGATTCTGAAATATTAACAATTTCATGAGGAATGCTATTGTTCATCAGCATGATGCACTGTACAACATGATTGCAGCTTTGGTTTAAAAAGGCAATAAAAAACAACACAGTTTCACATCTACATTATATGATTTGACAGTGTTTTTTTGGAGGCCGTCACAGCTCTTCAAATAGAAGAGGATCCTTGTCCTATTTATTTATTATCATATATATTTTCCGTCTAACATTTTTCATTGTGTCCATTTGGTCCCTAAAGTATAGTACACTTGGCTTGACATATAGAGTTGTTGTCTGCTCTATGATGACAGTAAAGATAAATGATATGAATGACAGTCCTGCTGGTGGTCCTCCCCTTCCCCAGACAAAACAGATGGTATTATTCTATTATCTTCCAGTGCCGTTTTACCATAGTGTGTCCATCTATGTTAAGACACATTACATGGCTTGGTGGAATTTACAGTGCAGGCTTTGGGTAACTCCATTTCACTGTTGGGTCCCTGGAGATTGAGCCAAATGTCAGGCTGCAGCTCGAGAGGGAAAAGTGAAATCTGCTGGAAACAAACACTTATGACCATTTCATGCCTGATCTCCTCTGCGTTGTTGTGAGGAAGACAGGTGCAGCCGGGGAGCAGCACAGGTGAAAACAGACCCGCGCGGGGATGAAATCTGACTGCCGAAATACGTCTTGATTATAAAACGTTCCCTGTCTCTCTGCCCCCCTCCCTCCCCGCCCTCCCCCCCCTCCAAACGTGGCGATCTTTAATCCCGCCGTCGCCGGGTGAGATATCCTTCTCCGCAGCTGCCCTTCAGGTGCTATACCCCAGAGAAATGTGACGGGGGGAGCGGTACACTGCTTACAATCAACTTTATTTGCTTTTGGCCAAACGATGGAAAGGGGGAAAAAATGCATCTGTGATTTAAAATTCATGAGCTGTGAAGTTTTCCACCGTGTTTATCTGGTGCTTTCCATCCCACAGTGCCTGTGCACTCCTGCCGCCCCTGTCAGACAGTCCACAGAGTGCACGAGGTCAATGTTCCCTGCTCTGTTTCCCCATAAACACTGTAAAGCTTTGTTTTCATAATATGCCTCCCTTTAATTAAAAAGTCTGCAGTTAGAAAGTGTCATAATAGCTTCTAATGTCCATTTTCTGAATTTCTGCCCTGCAGGTTTTTTTTTTTAACATCTAGTTAATCCTTTTACTTATTTAGACCAATTCTAGAGGCCTCTGCAGTAGCAGGTGTGATAGCCATCAATATCCCAATTATGGCTTGGCCTGCAGTTGCAAAGATATAGTTAGGTCAAATTTTACAAAATTTTCCTGTCTTACTGTGCAGTACATAATTGATATGTGAAAGGTTTACCTACCTGTGCTTATATTTAAGCATTCATCAATAAATAAGCTGAGCAGTTGTTGAAAGTGTACATTAGAGGTGAAATGTAGGACATGTTTGGTGTCCTTACAATACATTGACTTTACATCTGATGGACAAAGTAGAGAATATCCTCTCCTTTTCCTGATAGGAAGAAGATTCATGCTGTTTCAGTGGTGACAGTGTTAATACTTCCTGGCTTTTTATTTCATTTCCTTATATGTGCACTGGATTTTCTTGTATTTTTAATCTCCATTATAAGTGAAGTATCTTCATTATGTGCTCAATGACTTTCTGTTTTTTCTTGCTGTGTCATTGAGTGGTTTGCATGCAGTCGTAATCAAAGATCTGAAATTTGATCTACAGTGTTTTGGTTATTTCATGATGCCACAGGGTGACACCAACCTTACTGTACTGTAAGGAGATTTAGATCTGTATGCAGGTCTTGAATCATCATGTGTACAGTTTTGCAGTGCAGACCAAAATGAATGCAATGAATGCACATGAATATTCAGCTGGTGGTCTGCAGTGGTGCAAATGATGTATATGTGTTATACATTTATATATACACACACACACACACACACACACATATATATATATATATATATATATATATATATATCCTTTTTTCAGAAAATTAAAAGTGTATTTTGACTATAATTGTATTCATATACACCCAGATTATTATTATTATTATTATTATTATTATTATTATTATATTATTATACCACAATAATTAATGGAACACTATACACTCTTACTGTTAGTCAAAGGTGTTATGAAATCACATCAAGGTATGCAGTAATGCACAAAACATCTGGTGAGTCAGGGGGAAAGAAGAAGAAGATTGATTGTCAACAGTATAACAAATTGTAAGGAAAACCATGGTCAGAAGTAGCAGATCAACGTGATTTGATGTAATGTGAAAACATAAGGGGGCTAGTCTCTGAGCCCTGGGGGACTCCTGTCGAGAGAGCATGAGAAGCTGATATGGAGCCTTTACAAGTATCTTAGTAAGAACAATCTACGAAGTATAGGAGGAAACAAGCCAGCTCAGAGCAACGTCTGAGATACCCATCACCACCAGTGTGGAGAAAAGGATCCAGTTGGTTTGAGTTAAGCGCAGAAGTTCAGAAAGATCATGACAAAGGAAAGAGAGGCTGCTATTGCAGAATAGAATGTGTTAGTGACTGAGAGAACTGTCTCAGCTGAGTGTCCAGCCCTGAAACCTGACTATTTATGGTCCAGAAGGATGTTATTTTTAAAAAAGTAGGACATTTGTTTTAATGAAGCCAGTGTTTGGAGGAAAACAGGACAGAGTAAGACAGCGCAATACATCTGAACGATGGATTTATTTATGTATTCACTTATTGTAAGGGGTGAGGTGTGTGCTAGTTTGGGTGCAGCAGGAAAACAGACAGTGCTTAGGTGCTCGGCGGAGATGAAGGAAAGCAGAAGAGGAGACCTCGCTTTAAAAGAGCAGAGAGAGGGGCCGGGGCCTAGAGGGCAAGGAGGTGGGTCTTCAGCAGAAGCCAGATGATATCAGAACAGAGGGGACAGGAGGTGGAGAGGGAGGGAGGAACAGGAGAGGGCACGGGCGCAGTGAGGTCGGCAGGCTGCAGAGCTGAAGACCTGAAGAGTCCATCGACGTCGGTAACCGTGTCCTCAAGGAGCACCATAAAGCCCTCTGCTGTTAGAGGGGAATAAAAGGGAGGCTGGCTGAGAACGGAGAGGAAGGTTTATGTGGATTAGTAGCTGTGGCTTGGAATTTTGCCTGGAAAAAAGAATGTTATAGCAGAGGTTTTCTTATTTTTTATTTCAGTTTTTCTCTATTGTAGTATTCATGGGAGGGGTGTCCTTACATTTTTCATGATGATAAAAATCTTTTCTTGATCATTTCCATACTAAATGCAGATATGTGAATATGTTTTTTCAGCACTACAAATTTTGGTTCTGGCAAAATCTCTGTGGCGCAAGTTAGTTTTGAACTTAACTGCGCCAGTGCAGACAGACAAAAAGGTATTTTTGAGCCTTGATGTATTACAGTATGTACAGTGTAGGGGGGTTGCAAACAGAATTCAAGGCAAGTAGGTTAGCTATTTGTTAGGCTCCAACTCTCTGGTATCCATTTAACACTGATCTTAAAAATTCCATATAAGCATATGCTGGCAGTCTTAAGCTGACAACTAAGAGGCAGGATTTGCTGGAAGGAGCTTTAGAGTGTTGTGAATTTAACAAGCGTGTCTAGTATTTTAGTTCTTTTCTGCTTAAGCAATGAATGGTAACAAATCAGGAGTCAAAATGCTTCCCTAAGGTTATTTTTTTCTCTAACAAATATTGGGTGCACATAGTCCTCTGGTGAAATTTCTAGTAACCTCACAAACAGGAAAGTGGGTGCATGGATGGGTAAACTGATAGATGAGGGATGCAGTGAGAATAAATTCACCAAAATAGTTTCTTTATTTATGATTAGGACAACTGTGGGTGATAAATTTATACATGAATTTTGTTCTCTTATTTTTATCAATGATGCACAATAGCAAACATTTTGAATGCTCAAAGCACGAGGCTCCACATGCACAATCCTTCCATAGTTTTATTTGTCAGGTGGTTTTTAGCCCACCCTTGAATGCATTGGAGATAGAACCCCTTCTTTGGGTTCATCTTGAATTCCAGATGTGGTAGCTCAGTGTTAGCCAGGGGAAGAATGAATGGATTGTATAGGGTACACTGATCAAGGAGCCTCATCAGTCCTTCCGCAAATTTTTAAGCAGGCCGAACATTTAACTGCTGGTCAAAATGGCAGCATGGGAGCCATCTTTCAAGATGGTGAAGCTAATGGCAATAGCGTATGTTGCCTTTAATTTGTTGCCATTTGACTCTCCTGACAGGAGTAATTATTTTATGAGACAGATTGGAAGCCATAAAGGTACTTGTCTGTAATGTTATAAGACCAGAAAGCCCTCCTCCTCCCCCCTACAGCAGGAAGGTTCAGATTTTCCTATTAAAATCAAGGCATAGGTTGTCACCTCGGAATCAAAATATGACAACATATATATATTTTTTATGAAGATCCATAACGTTATCCTGTGTTTTCTCCGTGGAAGAGTATGTTAGTTTGCTGTCGTCTTAAGAGTTGAAGCTTGATAATGATGTGACTGCTGTAATGTGATAATAATAAGCTTATGCTGTATTTATTTTAAGTACTACTGATTTGACAGTCACATAAATCACTACGCAGTTTTTTTACACAACATTTTTTTCCGTAAGATTTGTTTTTAACCATCACAACATGCGTCTACACGTTTTCGCACACATGCACATGAAGCTGTGTGTGCACATGTTGCCCTCAGCAGGAAGATAACAAGTGGAACTCTGAAGAAATGCACTCTTATTGTCCAAGTAACACTGGCATGACTTCATAACCACTTATGGATTTCTATAACATTATGTGGTTGACTCTTTGTTTTTGATCTGACTGACTGGTCCAGCACTAAAGGCCATTATCTGCCCTTGACTCAGTGGGGGAAGAGTGTTCTGAAGGTGCTGTCCTGGTAGAGACAGCCATGCAGATGATGAAAGTGATTTCCAGTTGGAACTGGCGCTTTGTTGTATGTTGGCCATGGCCTGGTGCTCCTCTGCTAACAGCTCCCCTTTCTGCACGCAGCACAGTTTCTTTTTCCATCACAGGGATTAATTTGTTTATACTTTGTTTGCTCATTCATTATACGAAAAAGATCTACTGATCATGACGGCACTCCCTGAGCCCTGTTCCTATAGTGACGGTGTGGAACACTGAGGGCATAGATAAGACTGAACAGAAGCTCCACCTGCTTCACGATCAGGCGTGGAGGCTAAAAGGCAAGTCTCTGAGACATTGCACTAAGATTTTTTTTTCCCCCAATTTTAGAGATGTTCTGCATTTAAAGGTAGAGCTCTGCAAAGCTCATTCTCAGGGGTTGATGAGGTAGAATGAGGACATGCTGTAAAAGGCGTTTTAGGCAGATTTGTGTGAAGTCAGTGTTGGTTGTTATTGTTTATATTTATTTTTTGTATGCAGATTTCCTGTCATGGTTTATATTCAGAATTCTTATTTTTAATTTAAATTTTTATTATTATTATTATTATTTGTTTTTTTTTTCTCAGTGTATACAGTATTCACTTCCCTTGCAGTCTTAGCGGAATCCTCTCTGACACCTGCTGTGTGTTGTGATCTCGGGGTTACAGAGAGTCGCTGTCTTCACAGCAGTGTGTGAGGTGTTGATCGATTGAGCAGCGAGATTAGAGGGCTATAGGTTGTGGACTGGTGACAGTCACTATGGGAATCCACTAATCTCTCCATCTAACCAGCTCCACTTCTGCCTTGATGAGCCTAATCAGCGAATTAAACCCAATTTCTGAGCGCTGTCTCCAGATTCAAGCCTCTTCTCTCCAAAGAAAACCATTTAGGCAGTTTCCCTGGTTTCTTTTATTTCTCTCAAATTTGTTACTTATTATGGCATATACTTAAATTGACATTCCAACGTTCCTATTTTTGTGTTAAAGAAAACATGCATTTGAGATTGCATGGCAGGTTTACGTATAAATTCCAAATTAATACCAAAACAGCTCTTCCGTTGGCTTACCAGGGACACTGATTATACAGTAAATATTGGAGGCAGGTAAATAAGATGGTTTCTCAACTAAATACTCGAGGCATTTATAAAGACAAGATGTCACTGATATTCGTAGGGTCTTTGATGTGTACTCTTTGACACTTTCTGTGGTTTGGAGCCAGGGGGTGATTGGACCCCACGATCTTATATCTTGTTTCTTCTTGTGTCATTTCGTTGAACATCTTTATCTTTTCTCTCAGTGTCAGTAACCATTAGGGTCCAGGAGAGGAGACCACCAGCTGGGTTTGTCATGTTTGAAGTGTAGAGATAAGCCTGCCACACAGGGAAGGATAGCGCTAGAAGTCTACCTATGTGTGGCCCATTCTTCATGACCATATGAAATGACTGTAAGGGCTTATTTATAGTGAAAGTGGGAAACATTAATTGGTCTTCCATAAGGTGCACACATTGGTTTTAATATGTTCCTTTTAAAACTGCATCATGAAGCATGGAATTAAACATAAATACCAAGCACATATACATAACACACATTTGAGGCATTGAATTGGTGTGCCTTTAGCCAGCAGGGAGTAGGCGTATAGATTACATCTTTCAATGAGTGGAGTTTGTACCGCTGTTTGAACCTTGTACACAACTGTTACTTTGTATACATTGAGCTGTAGTTTTTGTCATTGATAATATTGAGTAAGTTTCATCGCTTTATGTATACGATAAGGCCAGACCAGTGTGGGTTTTTGGGTCCAGTAATGATTGTTATGATCAATAACCAAGAATTCATTAATCAAACTGTTCTTTTATATGACATTAACATTTGGCGGGAAATGGAAAAATGTCCAGTGTTTCAAGGAACAAAATCACTGTAATTTAAAAAAACACAGTACACACACAAAGTAATAACAGTAGCTATTCACAACACCTGTAACTTAGTCAACTAAATTTACACTGCCAAATTCACACTTTCACTATAAAATAGGCTATGCCCAAGCCTTGCCAATCAGAGGGAAGACAGGGTAGCAGAATCTGGCATGAGGACAGATTCCAGCCAGTCGTTAAAAATCAGATTCTAGTGGTGAAATGATGTATCAGTTGGGCCCTAGTGTACATGCATTCTGATTTTCTGGATCTTTTTCTGTTGTGTCACCTTTTTGACTTTTGAGGCTTTATTACATAAAAACCAGAGAGGGAAAAATATGTATCCAAGATGTAAAATAGTTCATTTTGATTTCCAAAATGAAATGTAATCTGTGGAATTTATTAGATTTGTTCCTGTCATGTATTTTTTGAAAGCTCAGAAATGTACACGGAACAGCCAATGAAGGAGTGGCACATACATATTTGTACTTGTCTGAGCTTTGACAAATTACACCAGAACATTCAATAAATTATATTGACGATGTTTCAGAAATCGTCATCGCTTGTTTGTTCATCTTTATCCACATGGTGTTTGAATTTACATCGTAGTAATAAAGCCGATAATATCAAACACTTTCAGGGCCTGTGGTTAAACATTTGTATTTCTTTTTTTACTGTTTCCTGCATTATATTTGTATTTAATTTTGTTGGTGGTTGGTGCAGTTTTTTGTTCTTTTGAGATTGTGGTTTTTGTTGTTTTGTTGTTGTTCTTCTTCTACATCTGCTCCTTCTGATTTGATTTCTTTCTGAGTATGTTTAAGTCTCTTCAAAGTATGAGATGTACAGCCCTTTTTTTCTTCAACCATTTTCATTTTTCTGGAGTGTTGTTTAAACTGTCTAGACTGGCAGGGGAAGACATTACACCTCTCCTGTCACTGTTCTCTCCAGTAGTGAAGTACAGGTATCAATCATTTCTCTTAATCACTCTTGACCCACACTGAGCTTCAGACCCCTACAGCAGCACCATATAGACCTTCATATGGCTATAGTGAGGTGTGTTTTCAAATTAATTGTCTCATTTAATAGGATATATTAGCTGAGTGTGCTGTCTCAAACATTCAGCATGTGCAAGACAAAAATCATTGTTCTGGTTTTAGCATATCCTATATGGTTTCTGATGTTTGTCAGTATGGTCTAATGTAAATAAAGGTTCACACAATGGTTGCAGTGCACTTTTTTTACTTCACACATATAGTGTTTGGTATTAAGTCATTTTCTTTTTGATGTAGAATCAATTCTGAATCCATATATTTTTCCAGAAGCAGTGTAATTGTGCTGTCCTTGTCTAAATTGCTTTGGAGTGATCATGCTTTTGGCACATTTATCAAAGCCTTACCCTTTTATAAAAAGAAAATGCAAAAATCAGCTTCTCACATGGACCGGCTAAGTGAGCGGCACAGTGATAAATTTTCTTGTTAGGAGAAATTACATCCACTAACTTGAGCTACTTCAGCATGAAATTGAAAAAGAAGCATTTCTTCGGAATTTACATTCTTGATTCAATGAAAGATGTAGATTAGCCCTTTGAAAAGGGGGGAAAAAACACGTAACTAAGGAAGTATGACTTTTTCACGCTACGCTGTTATTAAAACACGCCACAGGATTGGAATGGAAAGGTTTTGTTTATGGAGGCTGAGTGCACTCAGCCAAGTAGTCATCTTTAAAACTGAGGAAAATACATTTGGCGCTTGTTCAGATGCATCTACTTTGTTATTTATTTATTTAATTTTTTTTTTTTTACATCTTCATCAATGGCTTTGGCGTCTTTCATCTCTCACCTAAGCCATGCTCGGCTCCTTCTAATCAAAACTACTGGCGGAGTGCCGCGGTTCACTAGCCTCAGGAGCTGCTTTTTCCCTTAAAGAAATTGCAGGGAAAATGTTGATTGATAGATGTTGCATGTCAGAAGAGAAGATAACTGTATCTTCCCCCAGCTTACTAAAAGGTCAGGCGCGCGGCGTAATTGGAATATTCACAGACAACTTACAGATAAAGTGGATCAAGGAAAAAAGGTATGGCACCTCATAAGCAGTGAAATGTAGACTAAGATGCATTGTTCCCGCTGTTGCAGATGTAGTACCTATTAACTTCCCGTGATCTTTTGCGAGGCCGAATGTTCAAGAGATTGGGCAGAGAGATCCATCACCTCGCTGAACAGGCTACTGAATGTAATAGCGCAGCAGGATTCAGGTAAATGAAGGCTTTGGAACAAAGCACAGCACTGAACTTGCTTTTGTTTACTCTCTATATTAGTTTCTGTTCACCCGGCGTACAAACAATATTAAGTTGCTATTGCTGTATTATTGTTTGCTGTCACAGTCTCATTTTTTCACATCCCAAGCCAATACTGTTTGTGGCTCTTGGGCTCCTCGGTTTCTCTTGCAGAAAGTTGAGTACCTATCACTTCAGGAAACATGTCTGAGTTTTTTTTAAAAAGTAAGGTCAATCCTTTTGGAGCTGTCTGCCTACAGTGTGTGTGTGTGTGTGTGTGTGTGTGTGTGTGTGTGTGTGTGTGTGTGTGTGTTTGCATCAGTCTGACATTGAAACTTAGTCGGAAGAAACAAATCTGAATTACTTTTTTTCTCATTTTACCTAGACAAATACACAGTATTCATTTCACTGCTGTTAATAGCCTTTGAACAATTAAGGTTAGCTATAATGAGTAATTCCCAAAGCTCAAGAGTTGCATTTTAATGACCCTTTGGGTAATTCTATAACCACAAGCCAGACCCTTCCAAGAGACAGACACAGTCTATTGACCTGCAGTTAGTGCAGCCAGTGTGCTATAGATAAACTATGCACAGAGGAAATTGATTATCTAATAGCTACAATGCTGAGGTGCTGAAGGTCAAGGCTAGGGTCAGTCTACTACTGAGTGGTTGACTCCACTCTTAGAGATGTGCTTTTTAATAGACACCGTATCACACTGGGGAGACATCATCATTTTGATCTCTTTGGTTTTTGAAAATTTTTATGGTAACATTGTCACATTCTTTGTGCAATGGCCAAAGGACGGAACATTGCCTTTACAATGTTTTTTTTAAGTAATTTTACAAAGGATTGACATTTGGTGTGTTCTAGTGAATTGGTTAATGTTTTATAATTATTATTACTGTTATTTGATTGTGTAGACCTGCATAGCTTAATATTTTTGATGTTTTGACAGTGACTTTTGCCATTTTGCAGCCTTGTATTCTAGTTTTGTGTGTGAGTGCGAGCTTTGTTTTTTACGTGTATGCTTGTGTACGCGTGTGTGTGTGTGTGTGTGTGTGTGTGTGTGTGTGTGTGTGTGTTTATCATCATCACAGGCATGTGTATTGATATTGACATCCTGCACAAACACATCTTCTTTTGATGTTCTTGGAAAGATTTCCAGCTTCTTGTGAACCACGGTAAGATTCATTGTTGCCTCTGGCCGTGTTCTTTGGTCTCTGAGCCTCTTAATAGGTGCTTGTCAACAAAGACAGGCACAAACACTGTGTTGCAGAAAACAACTTCATTCTGCAGCTCTTGGTACTCCACACCATTAAAGAGCCTCGAGTTTCTGAACACAAAGCACCCTGCAAACAGGCCTCTTCACCGCTGACTCCCGCCCTGTTCTTTCACAGAGCACAACTGGGAGGTTTTTAACACCACATCTTACAGCTTACAAAAGTATTCCTCCAACTGTCTGATATTCGCCTGTCTGGATCTGTGAAAGATATTTAAATGAATCGTAATCACGTGCACTCTGTCTAGATGCTGAAATACAGAATTGAAATGTAATATTTAACACACCTTACACAGTGAAACCAGCTGTATCTGCTGTTAATCCAGTTTTTTAATAGCTCAACAACAGCTTGTTTTATTTTTTGTGTCAGTGTAAACCAGTCAGTGAAATGTCACCCTTTAGCATGGACAGTATCAGTTCACAAGGTTCAAAATTAAAACCCACCAGCAAGCAAATGCAGGTAGATTTTCTCTTTGGCAGATTAAAATGGCAGGCTCTTTAGCCACTGTGGCAGGTGCTTTTTGCGTGAAAGAAGAAAAAAAAAATCACGGCCTGCTATGTCAGTGAAAGAAACACTGTAAAATGGAAAAAGCCAGAATACACATCCCATTGATAAGAGACATAGGACAGTCCTGGAATAAAGTCAGTTGGATGGATGCATGGACCTCCCATCTGTCCACTCACAACAATGTGGCAGCCAACCTCATGACATGAGGCTCCCTTAAATCCCCAACTTAATTTGTGAAGGTTAAGAAGGAAGGACAGACAACCAGAGATGCTGAGCAATATGCAACGGGACAACCAATCAGATTGCTGGCCAGGGCTGTCAGCTGATGGGGAAAGTGTCTCTTTCTCCCTAGGTGCATGTTTTTGGGAGTAGATTGTCATGGCTTTCAGTTGTGAAGCTGTAAAGGACTTCCATAAGTAGAGCAAATAAAAGGACCTGAAAGGGAGGTGAATCACCTTATCTAAACCCAGGCGTTACTAAAGCTGTCAGCAGAGAACTGGGATGAAATGGATTTCATAACTGAAGGGGCAGGAAATTCATTGAGACAATGGGATATATAAGGAGAAAGTGAAGGACAGAAAAAAATTACATGGAATAGTTTTATCATTCACCTATTATTCTTTTTTATGTATAATTTTTTTTACAAGTTCTTTGTGTTAATCATATTCATGGTAGGGTTTTACTTTGAATGTGGCTTATTTTTCCCTACTGAACTGTATCTGCCAAACTGTTTTATACCAAGCTTCAAGGGTGGACAAAGATTCCCCTGTATTGTAAAGAATTTCCATGGCAGTTTTTACTGGAGGCTGGGAGTATATATACTTTATGTTTTAGTGAACTACAGCACCCTGCTCTGTCTGACTTGTTTATACTGGCTCTGACTCCTCTGGCTGGGATTGACAAAGGCATGCAGAAAGCTGCTTTTAGAACCGAGATTTGCACACTTTTAGTGATGAACTAAACAGCCGCGTGTTTTCTTTTTCTCCTATTGAAAAAGTGCAAGGTTACACAATACAGCCGGTTTTCATCTCTCCCATAAATGCGCAGATTCCTGGGATATAAATGACTGAATTCATCACCAATTCATCAGGGAGGCTGAGCTATGCAGTTCTGTTTACAGTGGCAGAAAGTTAATATAAATTTTCATCAGAAGGGGAAGTTTACACATATGATTCTATTTGTCCTTCATTATTAGCACCTGAGTCTGGGCCGGGAAGCGTAATTGTCTACAGGCACAGGCCAAATAGATGCAAGGGAAAGGCAAATAAGCACACCAAAAATAATTTTATGGTTGTCTGTTACAATCCTCTCCCTGGGATTCTTAATCTAGAAAATCAATAAACAACGTGAGTGAAACTCCGTTCCTTTCGCTCAGTCGCGGCCCCCAGTCAGAGCGGCATACAGAAGGCCATTGTTCCTTCAGGACTAGAGAGGATTCTCCATGGACCAGTCATACATTACAGACTGTGTTGATTTATTGAGTTATAAATAAAAATGCTCATTATTCCAACAGCCTTTCTTTTCAGACTCAGAAGCATGGTATTCTACTTGCAAGCAGGATCATCTGATCACACAATAACCCTCCTGCCTGCATAAAAAACGCACTCAGTTTGCCTCCTCTCGCACTGGTTCATTGTAGACATTTCTTTCCATTTATCTATATACTGGGACCAAATGGCTGAACAAAAGAAGCTTTGTGATGGCTTGTTTGTCAAGGTGTTATTGTATTACATTGTATTAGGCTTTCCTTTCTTGTCACTGTTGAAAACCGAGCCGATTATGCTACTGTGTACAGAGAAAGGGGAGCAGTAGCGCTGATGGTTTGAATTCTTACATATGAGTACAGAAGGATCACTTTGTGGGGCCAGCAAGTGAACTCCTTAACATTTCTGAGGCATGACTATACCTTTGCCAAAAGGATAAGAGGATTCTTTCAACTTATGTTGTGCAGGAGGTACTTAAGATGATAGGAGTACAGCTTTCACCGAGTGTGAATTATGTTCTTTAGAGAACGTATTGGTCAGTACTTTTTTAAAATGTATGTGTGAGGAACCTAGGCTGCCATGATTGCCTAAAGAATCATGCATTAGAATTGAGGATACTATTTGCTTGGCAGCCTTATTCATGGAAAATAACATTAACAAGTTTTCAACATATACTCCATTTAATTAGGGTGGATATTTTAGTGAAGCAAGTTAAGTACCTTGTTGAAGGGTACAACAGCAGTGCTACATTGGGGTTTTGAACCTGAAACCTTCCGGTTCCATAAGCACACTACCTTAATGCCAGTGTTATCTTGCTGTAATTACCTTTTTCACTTCATGCACTGTATGTCTTTCAAAACCCGTTCTATATTCCTCTTAAGGCTTTGAAAACTTACTACACTTGCGTAACATGCAGGGTGCATTTATGGTGTAAATATTTAGCTCTGCAGTGTTTGTGCTCCGGCGCGTTCAAGAAGAGCTGGCAGGCCCGGGTCCAGTCAGCCTGTTTGTTTGGCCATCTCAGGCTGTTTATGCCCTGCTGTTGGTGGCATGTGACTCCCATGGGTTGATAAAAGGTTGTTTTTTTGCGCCGCGCGTGTGTGTTTCCCGGCCACTGAGATAAGCCGAGGGCGGACACGTCTGGCCTGTCAACAGCGGTGGAAATGTTCTATCTGACAGGTTCTTGTTCAACAGCGGCACACTGCGGGGTGGCTCTGCCTGGTATAGAGCACTGTGATTTATACATGTCAAGATGTGGAAGGATGGATTCAGTCCTGACTCCTTTAGTTAGCTTTCACTCCATCTTTTTTTTTTCCCCCATGAAAAACTATGTGCTCTGAACCATATTTCATCTCACAAGTACCACTGCCCCTATCTCCTCTTTCTGGGTAATTACCCCACAGGAATACGTGTGTATTCTTACTGTTTCAGATAGAGGAGTCTGTTGCAAGGTGCCTGTTTGTTTGTTTGGTGCCCAACCACGGCAGTGTGCATAGCTGTTACTCCTGTGGAGCGTAATGTAATTGCGGTAACAGCATGTTAATAATACTTTCATTATAGAAAATGGGATCAGTGCAGTAGGCCTCATTATAAAGTGCTGTATTTCCTCCCCCAAACAATTAGGTTTGCTTCAAAGCCTCCATCCACTGATTATCAAGCAGTGTGGTACGTTCCATTGTGCTATCACATGTATTATGAATGTTAGGGTATTCCTCTCCTGTTTCATATCTGTCATTTTATGATAATCTCCACTTGCAATTAAAAAGTTTGTAGTGCAAAACAAGGGGTTTTGTTCAGACAGACAAGGAGAACTCCTTTGGAGGAGCACCTTTAATTTTAACAAGCTGTACTAAGGAATCTGTAACTTTCTAAGGAAATACACACCGCTAATTATTTCATGCTTGTTTTAGATCTCAGAATGTCCATTCAAAAGGTGCACAGCGATTGCTCCATTCTAGTTCTGTATTCAGAAATGTAAATTTAAACACCAGGTGGAAGGAAATGATATTTGGCATATTTCTCTGTTCCCCTGTCTGTCTTTCTCTCTCCAGTGATCTGTGCTCAGCCATTAATGTAACAGGGGACTGCTTGTGTAAACAGTCTTGTTTCTCCGCGTTTCACATAATAGTCACCCGTATCATATTTCTTCTGACCTCGCTATCTGCAACCAATTACAGCGGATCCATTTGGGCTGAATCTATTTTCATAAGAAGCCAGAGCCTCAGTGTTGTTCCTCAGCGATGAATATCAACATCAAATATGCTTCTGAGTGCCTTGTTATTTATGTTACAGTGTGAGATTTCTTAGCCCGCCGCTCTCAAGAATGTGTCACACAGCACTGTTTATACACGGAGGGTATTAATGGGTGGAGATGTCATTCCTTCTCGTTTGAAGGTGCACAGCAACCCAGGTTAAATGGCCACGTTCTTTATGTTTTGGCAGTGCGGCGCCTGGCAACAAAGTTCTGATAAATTTTCTTGACCTTTTGTTGTATAGTAAGTAAATAGGAAAGAGGCATGCAGGGCCTTCAGAATAGCCCATGGGTTGCGGTGTGTTTGGATTCAGAACTTTAGAGGGTATTTATTTTTTTTTTTTGTCCAGTTTGATGAAAACAAGTTAAATGTGCGCTCACACTCACTGGTCTGGGAGTGTTGATTGCCTGTCCTGACACTGTTGCTCAGTTAACTCGAATGGATACACTTCTGTTCTGTCGTGCTGGATAAGAGCATCTGCTAAATGCATGTAATGTAAATGTAAATACGTTATATGGGGAATTTTGCTTGCATGGTTTTGGCTTGAATTTATTAATCCTGGTAAGCAATGGGTATTGCCTACTCCTGTTGCATCATTCAGCTTTGTCATAAAAGCCCAAGGGCCACTGTATGGCTGTGCAGTGGATCATAATCTAAGATCTCCTGGGCTCCCTTGCTCCTGATGCTGGGTACCACAGTAACAGATCCAGCTTTTCCGGGCCCAGACTCTTTGCTTTCTGAGCAGCCTCCTTTATAAGGCCTTTACCTTTGTCTTGTAATTCCCTCATATATCTGATAGAGGTAGCAATTTAATGATCTTACTTGTGCTGTACCATACTGTATGTATCAGCATTCATAATTAGTCTGAGTCAGATGTTCAGTGCTCATCTCTAGTCTGAGCTGTGGAGCTGGTGTTATCTGGTGCACAGATCTCCACTGGTTTCTTACGGCCAGTTTTTTGTTGAGGGACCACCTTTACTCTGCAGTTATTTGGCACTAAGCAGCAAGTCACTGTTGAAATGGGCACAGAAGAAAATGGTTTTTGCCCATTTTTATTTTCTGCTCCATCCTTTTGCCAAGCTATGGCGTTACTACGGTATCCATTTAGTATAGAATATTAGTGGCTTGTTTTCAGTACTCAGTGAGTTAATAGAAATGTGGTTGACATTTGGTTTTGAGTGCTGAAATGCGCCTTCTGTTAATACCCTTGTAATTCAATTCTTTTTGCAATGCATGAATATTTTGAGGTTTGAGATTCTTTCCTCTCTCAGTGTTTTGCATTGGATCACTAAGAAGCACTGATCATGAAAAATGCACTGTTATATGGTATAGCCAACATTAGACTATTTTGTAGATTGGGGTTTCAAGATATATATATCTTTTAGTTGAATTGTGATGCTGTCATCAATTGATTTTTGCAGTCAGGATCTCTTCCAAGATAAAAATCATTGCTAATCAATGATTGATTTTTGCCTTGAGGCTAAGCACTCACTATGAAATTGGTAAGCTGCTATCGATCATGTGTCACATACCGCAGGTATGATTTAGGTGGCGAGTTTTGTTAAGTTCCTTGTCTCCTGAATCATTCCAGGTATGAATATGAAACATCTATTGTAAAATCTGCACATCAGTAGCACAACAGCAGACTGTGAATGCTTTTCATACCATTAATGATTAACTACTCCAAGACGTGTGTGGCTTTGCATGCCTTTCTCTGCTGTGTGAACCAGTTAATATAAGCAGAGGTATTTGACTCAATATTACATCTATGCATTGTCATAGCTTACATTTAAATGTAATTTTGAAAACACTGGCCTTAAGTAAAGACTTAAACGAATCAAGATGTAGTGGAGCCTGTGTGTGTGTATGTGTGTGTGTGTGTGTGTGTGTATTTCCCAGTGTGTCCTGAAGTTAAAGCCATGCCCTCCACAATGGTACCAGATCCTTTTTCTGGGGAGACAAATCAATGTTGTTAGGACACAGTGGCACTGCATCGAGTGTGTTTACTCTGGTTTTCAGTGTCTGCCTGCCTCCTCAGAAGGCTTGCTTGGAGCCAGACTATGGCAGCCCTCGCTCTGTCTTTTCATAATTGATCAGGGGATGGCTTCCCTTCCCTGAGGGTTAAGACGTGGCAACTTTTTTCTGTTTGCTCAGCATCTCAATGCTCTAGTTCAAACAGTGTTCACACCATCTGGCAGTGTAATGCCATATGCACATCCTGTCAAAGCAACTGTTGTCATGGATACTGGAGTGGAGAAGAAAAACACATCCCCTTGATTCTTATAGAAAAAGTGTCTTTCGCTATCTGAAGTGTTTTTTTCCCGCTCAACAAAACAGCAGTAAAGTTTTTTTTTATTATTTTTTTTCAATTGTGCATCTACCGTATGTTTTTTTGGGGAGGATATGCCCAGCTGTGCTGAATATATTAAAACTTTTTTTTTTTTTACGATTTGTTTATGGAGCCTTTAAGAAGCGCAGCATCTATGGTTTTATCATCTGCCTGTGGTTACCTGTGGAGATGCATGCATTTGTCAGACTGACTGAATGAAAGACCTCAAGACTCCGGTTTCTCTGTGGTTGCAGTTTTGGTTGCTTGACTTATTCCTGTGATTATTGGCTGTTGTCCTACCTGTCACTGCCAATCTGAAATGATAACCACAATGTCATGGTAGTCTCAATTGATTTGAGCTTTAAAATGTAAGATGAGAAGCCTCCAGTGTGAGAATCAGATGGGAAGAATGTGAAGCCCTGATTCTGTTGAACTTGGGAGGGTGATACTCTAAGAAAACAGTCAGCAGCATGGCTGGAGTTAACAAGTGCTTCTCTTATCCGGGGTGAAGTTGGAGATGTTTCAGAGTAGGGTAATGCTTTTGTGAGATCAAGTGAGATCAAGCCAGTGGATGACTGATAAATCAGTCAGCATGTTATTTTAATTCAAATTTAAAGTGGAAGAAAAACTACAAATGTAAAATATTTGGATCAGTGAACACATTCAAGTAAATTAGAAGGACAGGTCAAATTTTATGTCTCAAGTAGATGAAAAAATGAAAAGCATGAATAATGAATACTGGAAAAAATGGGTAAATACAATGAAATACATATGTCACAGTAACCACAGGAATCATTCAACACTGCTAAAGTCATACTTGTTATAAAATACACACTACAAACAAAATTCCAATCAACAGGAAAGCTGAATATTACAGGCATTATTGACCACAAGATGACAAATTCTGCTAAATCTTACAAAGCCGTTCAACAGGCAGTTTTATTGGTGAAATGATATGCCTTTCGTACCTTATTGAGCAGTCAGACAACTAACATGTATGAATGAATGAACTGGCCTATCCAGTAGTTGTGGTTCTCTTTACTGGAAGAACCGATTCAGTTATTATGAAATTGGAATGCATTCAGTTATGCATATTAACAAATAAACGAATCACAGTCATGTGTTTCTGTGCGCAAAGTGCGTGTGGTTTGTGTGAGCGGGTTGTGTATGCAAATGTCAGTCTGAAAAAAAAAGTAAAAAATGAGAAAGCCATGAACTCCACCATGGAAATATGTCTGGAAAGGTCTCCAGCATGAATCGTTTGTTGGCCTCATGGGGCACACTCTAAGCAGTCATGTATGGATTATAGATTATGATGTTACAATGTTACATTGTGTTACACTGTTTGCCCTGCTGCTATCGATTGAACACAATCAAAATCACAGCTTTGATAGACCCAATAAAAATAAACAAGATGTTCCTACAGGATATGCTCTGGAAGGCAGTACATAACCCACTGAGCTCAGACACTCTGTATACCTGTTAATTTTAATGTCTTCTCATAAAACGAAAAACAAAATGCCTTTGTTATTTCATGCAGTATAATTTCATTTATACTGTGCATCTCCCAAGGATACTCACTGTAGTACATCTGTATTTAAACTACGGTAATTATGATTGACTAAGCAAGTTACTTTGTATCAGAAAGTCTCAGAAATGTTACTTAATGATCCTGAAAATAAGTTATAAGTCCTTTTTTTATTTTGTTGTGGTAGATAAACAGCAGTCAGACAGTCTCACTTGGTACAAAAGCCAGACAGATTGAGGGTTTAACTTCTGCCTTCCAAAGTCAAGCACACATGCTGCAAATTCCCAGTTCCTAGTTAATTCACTTCCAAGGTAATCTGATGTTGATTTGTCTAATTTAATTACAGCTTCTAGTAACACTTCATATCTTCTGCCTCTGCTTCAAATTGATATTATGAATATGCAAATGGACTGGTAATTTGCAGAGAAGTGGGCATTTCTGTTGAGCACACACTAGACGGGTCATTTCCACTGGTGCTGTCTAGTTTTTTCTTCTTTCAAGAGGGCTTTAGATGAACTAACTCTATTTTATCTTTGATCATAGCTGTGACAAAGTGCTACATAGCATAAAACTTTATTTTACTCACCTTGTTAAAGGGTGCTGCTGAAGACAGTGACAGTGTTGACAATTTTATGTTTGAATGTTACTGTCCTTTTTCACATTTGGTACATTACAAGGATACACAGATAACCCAAAAGGGAAGCTGACTCTATTCATCTCCCCTTTCTCTTTATAGGCGCTACAAGCAGCAAGGCAATTACTCTTACAGCAGCAAAGCAGCGGCCTGAAATCTCCAAAGAACAACGACAAACAGCGTCCACTGCAGGTGAGAAGCATTTCGCTAATCTTTTGCGTTCATACATTATACATGGCTTTCTCGACTGTATTTCCTCTGGTCTGCGCGGGTGTTTGATTTGGCAGTGCAATTTTGAACCTGTCGCCTAGCTGGGCTTCACCAGCGAGCCAGTGTTAACACTGGGTTTTTTGTTTTCGTGAAATGAACCCGATCCGCAAGAAACGGCTACCCTGCTATTCGAGCAAGATGTCTTTTAAGAAAGAAACTGAACTTTTTTTTCCTCTGTTTTGAGAAGTTTCTGGTGGGTAGCTGCTTCTCTCCAGCATAAACAGCAGCTCTTTGTCATTAATTAGCCCTTCATAGCACTGGGTCAGTGAGAGGTTCAAGAGTTCACTTCTTACCTCAGCCCTGACTCTGGCCCACATGCAGACATACCACTCTCTGTGCTTGCTCTGTGTTCATCTCCTGCTATAACCTAATGCTGGCCCAGATTCATCACTGCGCAGAGACACCACTATCTGTGGTTGCTCTGTGTCCACCTCCTGCTGAACCAAAGCTTGATGGTGGCCCAGATTGATTATGCAGAGAGACCACTCTGTGTGTTGAGTGTGATGCAGATGTTCCAGATAGGGACTGCTCACAGGTTTGGGCATAGTTACATGCACACAGTAAAACCTGTATTCATAGAATTTACTTCAATCCATTTTCCTTTAATTTTTGGTATTTTCAGTGTTATATTTGTTTCTAAGGTTTTCACTATGTGTGAGGTCTTGTGGCCTTGAACATACCTTGACTTTCAGTCTTGAAGTGAACATTTTGCACCACATATTTTTCTCAGAAACAAGTTTTTAATAATTTTTCCTTTATGTACATTCCATTATTTAATTTCATGTTTGAAACCTAAGCATTCTTCTACAAGAATTTTCTTTGAATAATATGAATTATTATTTTAAAAACAGAAATGTCAAGTGGCTTGCATATTCAGTATAAGCATGGAAGTAATGGAACATTCCTTAGAATAGTATGTATGTTGACAAGTGCCAGTTCATAAGTGTAGGCAGTGTGTGTTAGGGGTGGTATATGTGTGCATTATGTGCAATGTTGTTGCATATATGTGTGCAGTACATGTGTATGTGTTGTATGGTGTGTGTGTATGTGTCTGTTTTAAATGATGGTCTGAATGATTATAAGAAACAGTCCAATTTATAAAATACAGTAAAACTGTTATGATTGATCCTTAGGTATGCAAATTCCACTGAACATCAGGCTGTGTGTGTCTGTGTGTGTGTGTGTGTGTGTGTGTGTGTGTGTGTGTGTGTGTGTGTGTGCATGTGTGTGTCTTTGTCTTTCTGTCTGCTTTAAATATTGGTCTGAATAGGTACAGTATGAGCATAAGTGTAATTTATGAAATATAATTGTTATGAGTGATCCTTAATTGTGTAAATTTCATGAATTACAAGAGAATATTAATTTGAAAGATGTGTCCATGACAGAATGCTCTATTGAAAGGCAGCTAATTTTAACTGGCTGTCAGTTTATCTCATCAAGTATAATTTGCCATATTGATTTTTCATACAATGGTGTCTTTATTTGGTTGTCAGTGGTTTGGATAAGGTCACAGTCATACTGCTTTTAATGCGTTCCTTTCATGACCCTGTTAAACAGACGATTTTCCTCCTAGATAAGAACAAACAATTTATTCCATTTTAAGATGTCTTCAGCTTCTTCAGATAGCGTCAACAATTAAAATATTTTCAGCTTTTATTTTTAGGCTTAAATTGCAGTGTGAGAGTGTGCTCTCAGCTAATAAGTGCTATCGAGGAACAGTAGGTTACCTCATTAGTACTTTGTGCATTTAATTACAGAAGAGAAAATTGGAGTTAACCTCGTAGTTAATATTTTCACAGAGTATTACAGTGCCGACACCTTCAATTGGAGTCACACCCCTGTGTACCTAATTATGTGCTGGAGCAAGATAGGGTTTGCAAGGGCACACCCCTGCTTTCCCTGAAATGGTTTAGATCAGTTTATTCTGATTATTCAAATTAGTTGTTCAAAACCGAAATATTTGTAATAACAGTGCTGTTGTCATCGAGAAATATTAGCTTTAACATATTGTGTGGCATTTTCAGTTAAGCTATTACATTGTAGCCAGTTGAGCAGCAAGTATTATTCAGACATACTTTAGTTTTTGCCTCCTGACCACCTAAATTAACTGTACACTGTTAATGCAACACTAATGCATATCATTGTTAATCTGAAATGTCCTTGTAAAAGTGAATCATAAGTGTAAAGATTTGCTAAAAACACCTTTCTTAAAAGAACCAAATAACCAAAGAATTTATATCCCTTTTACTTGGAAAAAAATGCATTTGCAGTATTCTTTATTACATATTCTTTATTTCACTCAACCAAGCATTTCTCTTGGTTTTGTGAAGCTGAAATGGACTTAAAGCTCCTCTGTTTTAAAATGACAAGAGTGACAATGCATAGTTTTTGCTTGTAAGTAAGCGTGACAGAGTGAGGTAGCTTGTAAAGCATTCTTAAAATATTCATTTTTAATAGACCAACAGAACTGTTGTCTATTAAAAATGTGTACATGCTTTACTTACAGTGAGTCTAAAATAACCGTCATGGATGACAGCAGTGGGTGCCATCACAAATGTGTCCCTGTTATGTGGTGATTAATTTATTCATGTGTTTTGAAATGCTGAATGGAAGCCTTTGAGGGATTGAAGCTTCATTTGCTAGCCAGTCACCTGAACACTTTTGCCAAATGTCATATTTATTCATTTATTTATTTATAATTTACATTATGTTTATATTGTTCTTTGTGAGCCTTAGTATTGTGCTCATCTAGAGTGCCTAGAATATCTGCTTCTGCTTGGTTCTCACCCACATAATTCAGTTTTCTTTGGTCTCCAGTAAGATGAGGCATACTTTGGGATATCTTTAGATAAAACGGGATTCTGAAGCGAACAAAGCTCTCCAAACATCTTTGCTTCATGCTACTGCTTAAACCAGTATACTGCTTAAACCTGCATAATAACGGGGCATGGGACTTCACAGGATGGTTCTGCATTCACTTACGCAATAGCATTCATGCTTAAAGTGGAATATCTCTGCTCTTATATTGTATGTGTGCGTGTGTGTGTGTGTGTGTGTGTGTGTGTGTGTGTGTGTGTGAGAGAGAACAAAGCACAAACACTTCATTGGAGATAACCATAGTTACAGCTGAATGTTAAAAAAATACAGTGTATGTGTGTCTCAAGTAGCTGCAGCCTATGACCAATCCTTTGGTGCTAATAACAGAGGATGGTCAATATTGAATATTTACATTTACCTAGTCTATCCCTTCCTCATGTTACCAATATGAATCAATATGAAATGAGGCAGGTAAGTAGTGTATACTGGCTTAAGTTTATCCACCCGCCGATCCATCTTTTATTAACATCTTCACCATGTTAGATTTCAGATGTATGTTTCAACAAACATAGATGCATTACAGATCAAATACAGGAAATCATGCCAGTTATAGTATTTTAATGTCTTCCAGGGTTCTACCTTTCCATTGACTTAATTTTAAAGAATTAGCTGTCTAATGCCTCCAACGAGCTTTTTAACAGTAACTATGCAGTTGAAGTAGCACATGATGTTGTTGCTCCGTGATATATTGTACATCCTATATTTATACATATTTGGAATTTAACTAAAGCAATTCAGGTTAAGGACTGTGTTTAGGCAATGTAAATGTAATCACAGGTTGCAGGTTGCAGGTAGGCTGGGAATAACTCTTTAATGTGTAGAAGGTGTGGCAAAGGTGTGATTTAGCACTGACCAGTCAGGAGGCTTGCCCTGTTATGTTTGTGCCCCTGCCATTGCACATTGTTATTTACACATTTGATGAGAGATGATGCAGAACTACAGTGTAATGCACCCTGTTAAATGTATAAGTGTGAGAATTTGTTGAATAATTATTTAAATTGTATAATGATAATAATAATACAGTGAAAAGTTATCAACCCCCCTTTCGAATCCCCTTTCAAAGGTAGTAAAAGGTGTATATTTATTATATGAGTCATGACAAAAATCAAAAAGCAAAAATTCAGTTTCTCACTGCAAGTCAAATTTGATAAACTCATTACAGATGACAGCTCCTTTTAGTGTAATTATTTAAACTAATAAAATGTTAAGAGTGACCAAAATTAATTACGCATAGGCCCAAAACATGCAGCAGTGAGCCTTTTGAGTATTTCATACAATTCAGTGTGATAAGGTACCCAGCATATTGGTCTGAAACTCCTTCCAGGGGGTCATTTCTGCCTCTCTTGTCGAGTTTTACTTGTATTATGATTATTCTTGTTTGCAGTGTCAGATCACCCTGTTCTGTTCTGTTCTGTACCATAATGGTAAATGAGGCTACAATTGACTAACTAGCAAATGAGTGTCAAACCCCACCCTAAAACAAATGATCACACCCCTGTCATACCCATTCAGGGCAAGATGCTAAGAAAAGCAAGAGGACACATACCCAATTTGGAACATGTATCTCTTTTTGTGGAATGTTCTGTTGCAAAATATCGATTATGCTAACATCTTTCATTTGATCATGTGATATCATTTTATCCATTGCCCTGCTGGGAAATGTGAGACAATGCTGTCAACACTAGTATCTAGCCAACTAGTCAACAATTATATCTATCCAGTATTATCAAGCTTCTTCATTAGTATTTTGTATTTACATAGCATAAGATAACCATTTTTTAACCATCCCTCTCGCAGAATTTTCTCAGACAATATTCTCGGTTGCTATATTCACAAAAAAGCACAAGACCGAACTGGTATATTTTTGTTTGACAGACTTTATTTTGAAATAAAATACAATGACTCTGATACATTGCAGTCCATGGTAAACATTACAGCCCTGCCTGGACACCATGTCTAATTCTGTGACTTCAGTGCCGACCCCTAATATGGGTTTATTATGCCAGTTTTTAACTAACCCCCTCTTTTAATTAACATGTAAATTTCGTGTTGCTTCTTTTCATCTTAGAGGAGATGAGAAACAGCCCGCAGTTTTAACAGAGCATGAAGGTGCTAAATCTTACCGTTTTATAGTATAAGAGGAGAGAAAATTATCCATAGATGATGCTACGTAAATGACTTAGTATACAAGCATCTGAGCGCCTCAGCTTGCAGCTTTAATTACTTGTAGTATTAGCTTCTGAAGGCTTTCACTTGACTAATTCTATCTTGTGGTCCATCATGGTGTTGATGCCTGCACAAGCTGCTTTCCACATTTGCGTAATGTGACAGGTCTATTATTACACAATAAGCCCACGGGAGCACTCAATAAACACCTATTTCTCCCTGTAAATCCCTCCGCCATCACACCCTGCTTACAAGGATTTCCCAAGGCACACAACAGCCTCATCTCTGTTACTCTTTCATTGTGGCAATATCTTAGGCACATTTATACATTGACATTTAAAATACAAATAAAAAACGGGAAAAAATAACAACAATGTCTGCACAGGGGATCGGAGGGATGCTGAGGGAGAAACAGAGAGAGGGATTGTGTGGCCTACAATGCAGTGCTTCTGGCAAATGATTTATAAAAATTGTTTTTAGGCCTTAGCTGCAGTTTTTTTTTTCTTATTTTGAATTGAATTACTTGTAATCATCAGTGATTTTCATGTGAAATAAAGGTGAAAAGTGTACCTGAAGAGCAGTATGGCATTATGTGTAGTGTGATAGTAATAAAATCAGTTGTATTTAGTCAAGATAGTTATTTGACGTGTTCCTGGGGGTGCAGAATTTGACAGTGAAGACACAAAAGACACTGCTGTGCTTGATCTTGATAGGTGTTTTTTTAGGTGTAAAGATGCAATGGGTATGTGTGAACAAAATATGTCAAAATCTGACCTTTTGAAGAGCATTCCTGAGCATTCCATGGTATATTAGTTTTCTAAAACATTTTAATGTCTTTTTTAAGCACTGCACCAAAACCTATTAATGGAGAAATTAAATGTCTTGTGAGTGTGTGCGTGCTTGTTGTATTATATATATATATATATTTATGTTTAAAACCCATCCCAGTCTGCCCAGTACCATCTTACTGGTTTGGAGGGGACTATTGGCCACCCCTGTCACTGGCATGATGTTAGAATAATCAGAACTGCACTGTACTTTCATTTTAGTTACATACATATGTACAAACTGTCAAAAGAACTAGAAAAATAGTTTTGTTCTGCTCTGTGTTCTGATCGCAACCACAGTCTTATTTGTAATTACAAAGATGTGTAACGTCACAAAACAAGCAGCATTGCCTAGATGGAACACATTTGTCTAGTGGTTGAAGTGTGGAGCTTGTTGTGATGGACAGCGTGTCCTAGGGCTTTACTGGAACTGTGTAAACATGTTGACTGTGGATACAGGCTTTTCAAACTGCTTTTCTGTGCATCGGTCTAAAAGGTTTATTTCAGAAATTCGACAAAGATTTTAAATAAATTAAAGGCACTCTATACTGAATTTACTGCCTGCCAACATCATTGTATAGATCCAGTATTAAACATGGGCAGTAGCACACACACACTGAATTGGCTTTAAAAAGCTGCATCTACTGATGTTCAGGGACACACCATACAGTGCATGCCCGCAGTTCATATTACCAGTAACTGAAAACAACATTGATTTGCTTGTACCTGTATTTATTTATTGTTTTATATGCTATATTCATTCATCATTCATTTTGTGTTACTAAATTGCTTTGTGTCTTTGGTGTTGTCTTCAGATTGCACAAACGTATTTCAAACATAATAATGAAATATAATAACGCAGTTGCCTTTTGCTGCTTCTGCAGTATGAAATGCATAATAGGGTTATTTATTTCCGGTGCTTGAGTTTGGCACACAGTCCACAGACAGCTGCTGGTCAGTTAATATTCTGTGGGTGTTTGTGTCAAATAATTCCCGTATCCTTCCAATAAAAATCAAAAGATGCATGTAATTATCTAGCTAATTAAATGTTACCCAGTTTCATTTCAACCTTGTCACTTCACCTGACAATAGAGGTGAAATGCACTGATATTGTAAGGCTGTGAAACACTTACTTCATGGTGTTTTGCTTGATTTGATCATTGCCTTTAATAAAGATTCAGGACCCCTAAACCAAGACACAAAGGCCTACTTATGATTTCTTTATTTTGTTAATTCTTGTTGGTCTGTTTATTATTTAGCTAAATTTTTTTCCCCTTGGAAGGTGAATATGTTTAAACCTGCTGTGAAATTGTCCCTCATACAGGACGTTATCCTGATTCCATCTTGTCTGGAGTGTGAAGCCAGTGAAATATTTGAACAAATTTATCTAAATGTAAAGCTACCACACTGAAAAGAACAGACTGAAACTATGCAGTTGTACTCTAACAACAGTCAGAGATTAAAAAAATAATAATAATTTCAAAGAGACAAAGGTTTCATTTTGGCTTCAGAGCATGTGGCAACACAGTTATGCTTTTGTTATTGAGCCAAACAGGAGGTCTTAACTTTGTTGTGTAGTGTGTTGTGTTGTGTAATTGAAAAGTTAACTATTTTATTGGTATTCTACTCATTTTAATTCTTTTCTTCATGCCCCTAATGTAACCAAAAAACCAACCAAATGTATGAGTTGATGCAAAAATGTAGTAGAGTGCAGTAATATAAAAATTGTATAATTGTGGCATGTCTAGACATATCAGACAGTGACTTTCATTTCAGAAGAGGAAAATGTTTTGACACATGGTAGAAAACACTTGTAAATTCTGCTTGGATAGTCTTATATTCATTGCTGTCGTAAAACTGCCAGGAAGCAAGCAGTTTTTCAGTATATAATACCTACAGGACAAGATTGGTAAATTGCGAGGACAGAAGAGGTTCATCATTGCAATGCAAAAGAAGTTGAAACATAACCCCAAGGCAAGTGAGAA